>CAJHZI010000676.1:392500-777500 GCA_905160935.1 Enchytraeus crypticus | reverse complement strand
AAGGGATCGGTACAATAAGAAGAAGGCAACAATTAAAAGAAATAATAGAACTCATCTATAAATTTCTAAATAGTTTCAAGAAATCTTCAACAAATTAATTCCTTTAAAACATTTAAACTAACGGGCTCATAAAATATTAATCAGAAGCAAATACATAAATTTACTTCCGCGTAAATTACTACTGAATCCCCGTGTTGTGTCCGGGTTGTTTGAAGAATTGACCAACCGATGACTGCACGTGTTGTAGAAGGCGAATAAAGCACTAAGATCCATACCAACGTCAGAAAGAGCATTCGGTTGGTGAGCGCCTGGGCTCTAGAAATTGCTTCACAAATTTAAACGAATGGAAAAGTCTCAAATAGGGGATTAGCTGGTGGTGTGGTCTAGGACAGTTAGGATTGACAGACCTGCCAGTCGACATCAGAGAGATGCAGGAGGCATGCCTGCAAGAAGTCGTAAGCGTCTGCTACCACTCTAAAACAGTACGACACCTTCCGTCACAATTCTGATCAGATTAGCACTGAATAAACGTTTAAGTACAAGTTAAACACACACTACAGTGAAATGATAATCCGTGATGATAACTATCACTTCTAATGCCACAGGTTTAACCATTAGGCCGTTTAGTCAGTCATCCATGTTACCAGTCCCGTGAATGTCCAAGATTTCTCTGATCAGCTCTACCGGGAATAAACGTTTCATTAAACATACATCTCATAAAACAGTAGGCACAATCACGGTGAAACACCGCCAATGTTGTTACATTGCACGATTCCATAAGAATATATATATATATATATATATATATATATATATATATATATATATATATATATATTGATACACATACATACAGATTCTAAATTTGTCCACTATTGGTACATTCTGCATTCCTTCTTCAACGCCATCGAGTTTTTCAAATATATATATTGAAATTCAACAAAAGCCCAAAAAACACAAATATTTAGCAGCTTCACAATCGACAAACTAAAACTGTAGAGATAAGATTGAAGCTGGTACAGCATTAGATTATCTTTACTACTTCCTTACTTGGTCAGTTGACTCCTTGTTGATGATCTAACGGCGGAAACAAGTAGACGTATTAGATCATAGTAGGATTGTCTCACTCTCGTCTCAGTCTCTAGGCCACACCCCTCTAGGCCGCCTATATAATGAAGGGCGGGCTGCTGAGCCTGCTGCTGCATCAGCTCCTGCAGCAAGACGATGTTGGGCATCTGCGCAAAATATAATACAATGAAAACTGTCAGTTGTTCAATGAATTGAACGAGCTTCAATGGATGATCAACTACAAGACGAGTGGCTACTACAAGAGAGAAGAGAGATTTGTAGAAAATAACTTCTTCTTCTTCTTCAAGTGCCGTGCCTGTTTCAAGCCTGGGCGGTCAAGGTCATATTCCTCCATATGTCTCTGTTCATTGTTGATCTGATCATCTCTGTTTCAGTTAGCTGCATCCATTTGCTAAGACTCTTAATAAACGTCATCTGCTGTCTACCCTTGCATCATTTGCCAACTCTTATTCCTGTCACCACGGTATTTTCAACTATTTTGTTCCGCATAATGTGTCCGAAAAACTTCATCTGTTGTCGTCGTAAAATGACTACAGGTTACTTATAGATTACAGACTTGAAGGCTGTAATGACTGGAGCAGCAGCAGCACAACACGTGGCCTTGGAGAGGCAGGAAACAAGGGAACAGGATGAGATACAACGGACATGAAGGATCTGATCACAGAATGGGTTCATTAGTCAGCGGTAACTTGTATGCTAAGATTAGACTGATCAGTCTACCGGGTGAAGGAGAATGTCGAACATGAAGAAAAAGAAATATCTTTCGAGATGATATGTGCAGAATACATAACTTTCTCTTTTTTAAATCTCGTACATAACTTTCACATCTATCGCCGGGAACGCAGCAGTTGATTTAACAATTAAGTGTATATTTGCTTACGTATAATATAAAACACAGTCGTAATTAAAGTAATTTGAAATAGATAAACAGTATTTGACAGTAGGATATATGTGTTGGCAAACAAAAATTGAAATAGAATGTGTGCGTAACTGAAACTAATTATTTCACTTATTACCTACATTATTTTCAATTATTATATTATATTATTTTTCTTTTATTATACATTATTTTCTAGGTATAAATTTTAAAACCTGAAAGATATCTTTATTGGAATAGAGTTGAAGATATTGAGTGACACGTGTATAGGCATCAGATACAGTCTGCGCTTGCTCTGCCCTTTGTTTTAACATCACGTCTACCCTACAGTATAACATCACATAAAGTCAACGCTTGTTCTAATGTCTGTTTTAACATCACTTCTTGCCTACAGTTACTTGTAGTTTGCATGACAGCGACTATTCGCCTCTTAAAAAAAACAAGTACAGCAGTAACATTACACGTTAAATCCTCTTCTATTTGTAGAGCTACTTGAAAAAATAAACTATGCCAAAGACTCATAAAATTAACCACAGAATCAATTTCGCACAACTTAACTTAGTTGTTTTATTATTCATTTCATCACCTCACAAAATGAAAATAACTTTCTATCCTATAACAGCAACATTAACATACAACATACCTAGAAAATACATCCGTTAAAATTTTAAAATACATATATAGCATGTCATAGAACACCATAGAAGGTAGAATGGAAGGAAAAAGAGGCAGGGGCAGGCCGAGATTAGGTATGTTAGACGATTTAAAGACCCACTCATATGTGGAAATGAAGAGGAAGGCGGAAGACAGAGAAGAGTGGAGGCGTTACATACCGTGGCCTGCCAGTTGGCAGTGCACTAAGGAAGAGAGGTATAACATAATGTAAGACATAAATTACCTGCTCGTGGACCACGCCTGGTCTTTAATGAACTCCATTACGAGTCTAAAGGTGGGGTATCTCTCGTACACAGGCTCAGTCTGAGAAAAACGTAATTATATGACAATTAAAACTGAACCAATTACTTATTAATGTCTTATAGGTCAAGGTTCTGCCTTAGAGGTCAAGGTTCAACCTTAGAGGTCACAGTTCAGATATATTACCGACTTCGCCACTGGCTCCAGCCAGTGGCGGAGTCGGTAAGGTTTTCGATCACTGATCAGTAAGTATGGGTTCAAATCCTGGGCTCGCCCGTCTACGACATCGCTTTCAAGTGAGGAAACTGACGTTAAAATTAGCTTTTTTCCAGCTTTATACAGCAGAATATGTAATTGATTATAATTTTGGTAGTACTTTATACAAAATACCTACTTAGGCTTCTTTTAACTGCATAAATTTGCAGTTTAAATAGTTTCTCATCTCTTATAATACTCTGTCCTAAATATTTTAACCTACTTAATCTTTGCCGCTATTAATGATGATATTTGCATCTCCAGCCCTGAACTCCCAACACACTCGTCCTTAATCCATTTCCTTTGTAAATGTCATTTATTCTTTTTCAATCCATCTGACTCGAGATACAGATAATATGATATACATTTTATATAATAAGATGGCCCTTCATAGCCACTCGGTCACTAGTGATTACTTGCTTTTATAATATTCTTTAATGAATATACACACTTACAACTTTCAAGATTTAATAATTTCAAAAAGAACACTATTTCTAAAGCCATAAGCAGAATACGACCGAAAAAATAAAATAGCGTGTCTCCATGAATGATTGAAAATGATAGTACGATACAGTAACAGTACAGTAGAAAATGTCACATTCATCATCATCATCCTCCCCGTATTCCAACTTAACCGGGGTCAGTATATGAATACACCTTCTCCAATCCTCTCTGTCCCACACCATATCATCAGTCAATCCCCTATTGTTCACGCCATTCTTAATCACCGCATCAGACGTCAATTGTGGTCTACCTCCCTCTAGCTTAACACCCAGCTTAACATCCAGAAAATATCGCATTCAAATGTAAAGATCGACGAGAAAAACAAGAGGAGAGCAAACAGTGGCAGAGTGAGCCAGTAATGAGAGCAACATCTGTGTATAACCAGAGAGTACAGCACAGTGAGCGGTACAAGTAATGAGAGCAACATCTGAGTCTAACCAGAGAGTTGTTGCTCATCGACAGGTGGCGACCATAGTGTCTGCTGTTACTTCTGAACATCTTAGACTTCACCTGATAAAACACAATACTCAATATTAAATAGAATCTCCACCCCAACGTCATGAGGCAGGAGACAAGTCATTGTTAAATAACTATAAAATAGGCACATTCGAGGCAGCGGTAGATATTAATATGCATCTTTATTTCACCAAAAAATATGGTAGCGTAACTACAATAAGTACACAATATAAAGTACACTGCACAAAGTGACATCATGTTCAGCGAAATAGGGCAAAGAGATAAAGTGTTCGAAAAGTCAATGGTAATGTTAACGTTAATGGCATTACCATTGCTTCTTCAGGTTTGTAAACGAAATATTTACATTGTGCATTGTATTGAGAGGAAGATTATAGTATTCTACACAGTAAGTCCATTGCAGAATCATATTATTTAACACAATAGATTAGAATCATAACTAAACACAAAAGTTATAATTATATAAATATATACAAACTGATAGTTAAATAAATGGTTAGACAAATCTCGACCCCAGTTAAAATGGGATTCAAGACAGGAAGAGGATTACGGAAGTTAGATAAATGGATATCGTCCAAGTGACCAATGATAGAGAATAGTATGCACAACTATAGCTCAACTCAACTTAAGTCTGTCACTACCTGGATACAACCCGGGGACAATAACATGCGACAGTTACATAGTCTATTATTGTTAAAGTAAAAAGCTAATGTTTACGTCAGTTTCCTCACTCGAAAGCGATGTCAATTACGAATGAGTCCAGGATTTGAACCCCGCACATACTGATCCGCGGTCGAATATTTTACCGACATCGCCACTGGCTTCAGCCACTAGTACAAATCATGTCAATAACAACAACCATCCAGTGCAATAACATAATAATAGACGAACACTAACCTCATGCTTTATTTGCACTTTGGACAGACCAGCAAACTTTGTGAGGAAGAGAGCCTTTTCACTGGCTACAGGCACTGGGTCTATAACCTCTGACCTTTCAGAACTGGAGCCACCCTCCAAACCAATTTTAAACAGCTGTCTCTGTGCTACCTGTGTATAGAACACAAGCTATTAGCAACTGAACGATTTCTATATATTTCAATTTAACTCTTAACAGAAACATTTATTTATTTTGAGTCTTCAGCAGCTCTCACTATAATGTGATCACAGTGGTTATTAGATGCCCTTCTATGAGGAGAAACTAGGGCTTATAAGGTGATTTCTCACTGCCTTCCAAACACAAGGCAAATCTGAATTTAATAGTTATTCAGAGTTGATACCCGTGTTGTGTCCTGGTTATTTGAAGAATTGACCAACCGGTGACTGCACGTGTCGTAGAAAGCGACCAAAGCACTAAAATCCATACCAACGTCAGAAAGGGCATTCGGTTGGTTAGCGCCTAGGCTCCAGAAATTGCTACAAAAATTTAAACGAATGGAAGAGTCTCAAATATGGGATTGGCTGGTGGTGTGGTGTAGGACAGAGAGGATTTGAGACAGTCTATTTGTATCCCGACCCTATTTAAACTGGGATTTAAGGGAACATGATGATTCAGAGTTGTTACCAAAGTTTACACAGTCAATATATATATTTCTGTTGTTGCAGAAGTACATTGGACTGTAGCTTACGTGTGTTCCAGCCTCTTAGACCGTCCCTAAAATGCTAAATTCTATTTATCAAACTGTAAGAATTTAACGTCCTGTTCCTCGCCATAAGGCATGTCAGGAACGTCACTTGCAGACTATGCACAAACCGCTAAGCACCATACGATAACGACTGAGTATATAAATGCTACAAGGGAAAGAGAATAAGGCCTAGTTTATCATCAGTTTATTGTAGTTATTGCACGTCAGTGAAGCTAACAGTGTCTCTTGTGGTAAGAAAATAGACGTAGGCTTTACTTTAGAGTTTTCTATCTCGTGGAAACTTACTTCGGGCAATTTTCCGAATGAGCTGTATAAAGGCAAAGCTAAGGTTAACGTCAGTTTCCTCACTCGAAAGCTATGTCAGTGACGGGTGAGCCCAGGATTTGAACCCCGCACATACTGATTCGCGATCGAGTATCTTACCGACTTCGCCACTGGCTCCAGCCGGCTATAGTCCAACTGGCTATAGTCAACGAGCATGATCGAGCAGGCTATAAGAATGTCACAAGTAGTCAGGAATACAAACCAGAAAGTGACGAAGTCCTTCTGCCGCAGAGAATGCTTGATGTATGCCATCAGAGATTCTTTCATTACCGCTACTCTTAACTAACAATACACAGCACAACTTCATTATATCACATCATAGCTCTATTTCCTTTACTATATTATACTACAGTTTAAAACTTAACACTTGAAAAAAACACACATGTATAAAACTACAGGATTAAATGAAAAATTCACATCATCATCATCATCTTCTCATAAATCCCACGGTCGGGATACGAATAGACTTTTCAAGGTTACCCATTCACATATACAAAATACAATCAAACAAAATACAAAATTACATAAAAGTACACTGTTTACTCTTGAATCAACGCTAGTTAGGTGGAAAGATCAAGCAGAGTTGTGTTCAAGTGCAATCTAACAAGACAGAGAAATATGTTTATTAGATCCAAACACAGCATATACCATATAAAATGAAAACAAGCACACGGAAATAGTCAAATTGAATGGAAAGCAAAATAATATAAAATAAAATGTGAAAAAGAGAAATATAACATCAATCAAACATTAAGCAGAGACAGAGCAGAAGGTCATCAAAGAGAAGAACTTGTAGGACAACAAACCGTATTTGCTGACGTCTTCACGCAGACTCTGCGTGTGCCAGATGAGAGCAGCGAATGTGTTGAGTACCGCCTCGTCCACCTCACGTCCTCCATAGGACCTGTTACCTGTGTAGTGTTCCTCACATCTACACAATCAATCATCTCACATCTACACATCAATCATCTCACATCTACTCATCAATCATCTCACATCTACACTACACATTAATCATCTCACATCTACACATCAATCATCTCACATCTACACATCAATCATCTCACATCTACACATCAATCATCTCACATCTACTCATCAATCATCTCACATCTACACATTAATCATCTCACATCTACACATCAATCATCTCACATCTACACAATCAATCATCTCACATCTACACAAACAGTCATCTCACATCAATCATCTCACATCTACACATCAATCATCTCACATCTACACAATCAATCATCATCTTCCCTCGAATCACAGTCTAACGAGGGTCGGTACGGCTTATCATATTAACACTCAATCAATTAATGACACAATTAATCATCATCATCTTCCCTTAACTCCCAGTTTAACTAGGGTCGGGATACGAATAATTAATTCACACAATTAAACCTCAATATAGCATCAGCCAATCAATCTCTCAGTCAATCAACTTAGCGATTGAATGAGAGTAGAAAAGTGAACACTTCGTCAACTCTAAATATTTAATATCTTATCATCATCATCATCTTCTTCCCTTAAATCCCAGTTTAACCAGGGTCGGGATACGAATAGATTTTCTCCAGTTTGAAGTTTATCCATTTAATATCTTATCTAATAAATACACTGATTGGAAAAATTTGCATATTCCTATACAAATCAATAAATCAATCAATTAATCAATTGATCAGAGCGGAGCAATAGAGAAACATTAATAGAATGAATATATGATTAAAATTAACTAAAACTAGAAGCGGATGCTTAGAATAAAAGTGGACTGCTGTAGTTATCTTCAAATGGCATAATGTCTATAAAAGTAAGTACACGAAATTGCAATAAAGTAGGTATTTATTTTTCCGAACCCTTAGGATTGGCATACAATAAGTAGCAATAGTTCAGCAGAACTAAAGCTTAAGCCAAGTTTAACGTTAGTTTGCTGTTCAATAGTACATCAGTGACAAGGAGAGCACTGGATTTGAACGCTGCACCTACTGATACGCTGTCGAACAACATTTACCGTAGTATTATATGTTTCTGGTCATTTGACGATGTTGTAATAGATAACGTTGCGGTTATGGGCCCGTTCTAGGTTTTTCACATGTATTTTTCTTTTGGGGTGAATCGATTTGTAGTGACATGTGATGGGGGACGTCCCTGACATCATCCTTGTACGAGAAAACGGACGCTAAACCTTTATTATTATTATTATTATTATTATTATTATTATTATTATAAAACAAATAGGGGATTGAATATAAAATAGAGCATTGACTAAAATAGGGGATCGACTGATGATATGGTATGGGACAGGGAGGACTGGAGAAAGTCTATTTGTATCTTGACCCTGGTTAAACTGGGATTTAATGGAAGATGATGATGATTATTATTATACGAACAAGCCAACGGCTGAGCTTTACAACAAGTGGATACTAACTTCAGTAGGAAGGATTTGACGGGCTCTGATTGCCTATCACTGAGGCTTGAAAACAGTTCTAATGTCCTCCAGTCTTCATCCGACTCCTGCAGCATCAATCAATCAATCAATCGATCGATCAATCAATCAATAAATCAACCAGTCAATGAATCAATCAATCAGTCAATCACTCAATCAATCAATCCATCACTCAATAAGAACTAACTCTTTTCATCATCAAAATCTTCCCTTAAATCCCAATTTAACTCGGTCAGCATAAATTGCATTATACAGCATCAAATTAAGTAGTAGAAACCAAGAAAGGGAACTATGTAGGACATGCGGTATGTCATGTGTGATATGAACAAAAAAATATATTTAAAAAAATAACAATACATGGCGTACATATTTTCCAGAGAGAGATCGCTGAAGTTTTCCAGTGGAATAGCCGCCGCGGAACAACGTCAACCAAAGGTCACTGTGGAGCAACTCCAGCTCAGCCTGACCCTTAGCATCATCAGTATCCGACTTCGGCAGAGCTGTAAATTATTCAATCAATCAAATCAATCAGTCGAACAATAAATGGACTAATTGCTCGCTTAAATCAAAAGTCTTTCAATCCATCTCTTAATTAAACAGACGACAAAGTCTCATTGTACTGCATCAATGAGCTACGCTAATAATTAATTATTAGCGTAGCTCAGATAATTTTAAGCATAATATTAGATAATTATACGTTTTAATATTTAATATATAAGTACTTAGTTATCATATAAATATAGAATTGCGTAATTTAATATATAATATATAATTACGTAAATAATTATAATCATCAAGCAAAGAATACCAGTAATAAAATGTTAATAGAAACCTGGCTCCGTTTAGTCGTAAGCAGGTAACAACCACAATAGTGAAATGTGCCTTCTCTTTATTTTTGTTATCATTCTAATGTCTCAACTTAGATAGGCATAAAGTTTAACGTCTGCTTAAACATCAAATAATTATGTCCTGTTATTCATGAACACATTGATACATGTGATCACATTGTTAACTGTGATCATGTGTAGTAAGTACACTCTTTAGCAATGAAATCTTAGCTATAACTTATGTGCAAATTATTCACATCATCATCATAATCATCATCTTCCCTTAAATCCCAGTTTAACTAGGGTCGTGATACGAATAGACTGTCTCAAATCCTCTCTGTCCTACATCATATCATCAGTCAATCCCCTATTTGAGACTTTCATTCGTTTAAATTTTTGTCGAAATTTCTGGAGCCTAGGAGCTCTTAAATTATTCACATCTCAACTGTAAATTCTCCATAAAAAAGATGTATTCATTTTCATTCATACTTTTTAAAGCTTTACGTAATTTTAGATGGAGAGCTCGATAGAGAGCATAGCCCAAACCTTTGCTGGTATCCAACGTCAGGCCGCACAGTTTGCCCACAAGTTTAGCTATGGATATGTGCAGATCAAACAACCAGCACATCGGTAGGTCTGACGTTCCCTTGGCGGTAACCTAGGCATAGACAGAATAGAAATTCTTCTTCAGTGCACTGCCAAGTGGCAGGTTCAAGGTACATATTCATACTCAAAGTCTGCTTTCTCGTTCCATAAGAGCACTTCTTAGATCAACAAGTTAATTCCTTCACAAAGTCCATGCCTTATCCATACCTTATGTAGCATATAGCTTGGGAAAAGTATAACTTCTGAGGTAAATTCCCGTTGCCTTCCTCAATTATATGGATTGATAACCATTTATTTATTATTAACCATTATTACAAACAGAATATAAATTAATTATTTCTCAAACTAGCTCCAGTTAGTCGCATACCGACATCGCTAACAAAATAACCAACAAATTAATTACCTAAGTTCTAGGAAATAGAACCCCCAGCCCACTAAGCAAACAAAATACTCCATTAATTACCTAAGTTCTAGGAAATAGAAACCAGCTGTTACCTTGAACTTGTATCCCCACTCGCTGTTGCTGCAGTCAGAGTGGAAATGGAACTGGAGCTTTGGTCCACCAGTGAACGTAACGCTTATAGGCCAACTGGGCGTGTTGACCTTGTAGTCATAACGAGTTCTTGTTCCACTGGAATCAGTGAACTCCAGGTAATCATATCTACAGTAGCATTTGTATTTTACAAAATTAATTGTAACTTATATAGAAGGAATTACTAGTTAGAAGCTTACCAGTCAACAATGGATAGGGTATTGTTAATAAACAGGCAGGACAAATTAAATAGGTATGACACTATAGAGGGGTAGGAAAAAATACAGAGGTACAGTAGGACAAATAGGTAGGTAGGATAAAATAGGGAGGTAGGACAAAATACACAAGTACAGTAGGACAAATAGGTAGGTAGGATACAATAGGGCGGTAGAACGAAATGCACAGGTGCAGTAGGACAAATTGAAAGGTATGATAAAATAGAGAGGTAGAACAAAATATGAAAAAACAACAAATAGGGAGGTATGACATTTACAAAGATAGGACAAATTAGAGAGGTAGGACTAAACGCATATAGATAGGACAAACAGTAGGACAAATAGATCGGTATGACAAATTGAGAGGTAGGACCAATTGGTAGATTGGACCATGAGACAGATAGGACGAAGGGTCTGCATGAGCTATATGTGTAGTCATGCATATAAAATATTATGTGCGTATGAGCGTGCACAAAAGTATGTAAGAGTGTACATGTTTGGGTACATGTGTGCAGTCACACATGTGTGCAGTCACACATGTGTGTGAGTGTACATCTGTGTGTAAGTGTGCAGTCACACATGTGTGTGAGAGTGTACATGTGTGTGTAAGTGTGCAGTCACACATGTGTGTGAGAGTGTACAAGTGTGTGAGAGTGTACATGTGTGTGAGAGTGTACATGTGTGTGAGAGTATACATGTGTGTGTGAGAGTGTACATGTGTGTGAGAGTGTACATGTGTGTGAGAGTGTACTTGTGTGTGAGAGTGTACTTGTGTGTGTAAGTGTGCAGTTACACATGTGTGTGAGAGTGTACATGTGTGTGAGAGTGTACATGTGTATGTGAGAGTGTACATGGGTGTGTAAGTGTGCATGTGTGTGTAAGTGTGCAGTCGCACATGTGTGTGTAAGTGTGCAGTCACACACCTTCTCTCTGTTTCACATCTTGGATCAAATTCAATAATAAACGCATTGGCTCCCGGCGATGAGAACAACTACACATACAAAGAAACATAGTTATACAGACATAGCAGAACATCTACACATACAAAGAAACATAGCTTCACAGATATATAACAGAACACCTACACATACAAACAAACATAGCTAAACAGACATAGCAGCACAACTACACATACAAAGAAACATAGTTATTACAGACATAGCAGAACACCTACACATACAAACAAACATAGCTACACGGACATAGTAGAACATCTAAATATACAAATAGACACAACTTCACTGATATAGCATTAACAACTAAACATACAAACAAACATAGCCACAGGCATATATATAGCAGACTGGGGCGTCAATGAAATTTCAAGACAAATGCATAGTTAGCTTTTACCCCCTTCATCATCATCATCATCATCATCATCATCATCCCTAGAATCCCAGTTTAACCAGGGTCGGGATACGAATAGACTGTCTAAAATCCTCACTGTCCTACACCACACTACCAGCCAATCCCCTATTTCAGACTTTTCCATTCGTTCACATTTTTGTAGCAATTTCTGGAGCCTAGGCGCTCACCAACCGATATGCCTTTTCTGACGTTAGTATAGATCTTGGTGCTTTAGTCGCCTTCTATGACACGTGCAGTCACCGGTTGGTCAATTCTTCAAACAACCCGGACACAACACAGGGAGAGCTTTTACCCCTTAATATTAAAAATCATCATTACATTTTATACAAAGTCAGTTATCCATATATCTACACACAATCAACATATTTTTCAATCAACAGATTAAAGACAGCAACAGGTTCCAGGAATACCTGAACAAAGTCCTGACTATTTTCATAGTTATGTTGAGATTCGACCTCCCAAGTTCTCAGCACTTTCTCCTCGTGTTTCACTGGCGACCAAAATGGACTGTCCATCTGCAGACCAACCATCAATCATTTCAGTAGTAAAACCCTCATCAAACTACGCAGCAAAGCCAATAAATTAACAATTAAAAAATGGATGAAATATAGTAGTAAAAAAGAATAATAGAAAATACAAAAAGGTATAATTTAATAATACAAATAAATAAAAAGTACTAGAAATATACAAAACATTTTGTAAATCCACACTATACGCAAGAGTAAGATAAGATGTAGGTCGTCATTAACGCATTAAATAAGACAAAGTCTTTCGTGTAGGGACGAACTCATAAATATATCGATATTTCATTTTGCCGTTGTTCAAGCAGAATGTGAGGAATAAGTACCATGGATCTTCTACTTGGCAGAACACTAGAGAGAGAGAGATCCATGCTTTTAATCCTGTCAATCTCTATCATTTTACTCTCTGATCAGCTTGGCCCGAAGTGGAATCCACTGAAGCTCAATCAGCAGATCATCGATCGTTCTACACACTGAGCTATTGGGACACTGAGTTAGGACATACGGAATGAAAGAGCTGTGGTAGTTTGTTCTACACACTGAGCTATTGGGACATTGAGTTAGAACATACGGAATGAAAGAGCTGCGGTAGTTTGGTGGAGATCGTCTGCAGACATGTTGCCACAGCAAGTAGACTGGACAGTATCCTCATCCTTACTGTGGACGTCACGCTCGTCGAGAGGTTATACAACAGCAGAATCTGTGCATAGTGAGAAAAAATAAAGGAAAATAAAAAATAAAATAAAAAATAAGATATAATATTTTATAGATATATATATAGAAACACTTTATATATATATATTACATTTTAATGTTCAAAATACATATCAAATATTAGCCAATGCAATAACACACATTTATAAGCATACTTCATATTACCATACCATAAGTATATATATATATATATATATATATATATATATATATATATATATATATATATATATATATATATTATATAACATAAGTAATTAAGCATATATATATATATATATATATATATATATATATATATATATTAGACAAAAGCATATATAGCTTACAGCCTGTGTATTACCTTTTAATGTTAAAAATATATATTAAATATTAGCCAATGCAATAAAAGGCATAAGCAAACTGCGCTATAACAGATTAAAAGTATGTTTACTTTTCAAAAAATCAATTAGCAGTATATGAATAGTTAAGTCGAGTAGAAATAAAGAACTACGAGTGTGGCAACTGTACAGTATATAAAAGAGTATGAATAATATATAAGTAAGAGGCGGACCACTGGAGCCTCTTTCTAAGATTAGTTTTAAATAAGTGAAATGAAAGATTAAACTTCGGATTATGATTACACATATGATTATCATCACACATGTGATTATGACCACACTTACGATTATCATCACATTTATGATTACTATGATGTTTGTACACTGTGTTCGCCTGTATGTATTAAACTGTACAGTTTGGCATCACCCTATAGGTTAATTCTGTATAAAAATATAAGTTATACCAGTTGAGGAAGCGTAGTCGATATAAACGTCATCTCAAGCCTTTCCATTATCAGTGTCTACAACATAATGAAGCAATTTTTAAAGCACGAGAATGAAAATGGATTATTTAGTAGAGGAAGTTATGACAATGAAATGGAGATCATTCTCTTATGTCCAACATGGACTGCATCCTATTAAGCATACTAAATTCAAGAAATGTAGTTTAAAAATCAAATATACTCTCAAATTTAGTCAAAACTTTGTTCTATCTTCGGTCAAAGTTGTTAAAAAAAATCAAATCTTTGGTCAAAGATTTTATGATTTACGATTTTACATATTGTTATGGTTCACTTAAAAATAATATCGAATCGGCGACTAAAGCGCAGTAGGGGCTGAAACAGATCGGCGACTAAAAAGCAGTAGGGGCTGAAACAAATCGGCGACTAAAGCGCAGTAGGGTCTGAAACAGAGATATAAAGACGTTAACCATGAGCGAACAGATATGTTGCAGAAAACAGGTCACAGATTATTCATAAACATCACTACGAAATAATAAAGTTTTCGACATATTAATTATGATTGCATTTTGCGATGGTAGTAATAAATTTTACTGCCAATGAAAATAATGCAATGCAATCATCTGACTGGAGCCAGAGGCGATATCGGTAAGATAATCGACCGTGGATCAGTATGAGCAGAGTTCAAATCCTGGGCTCTCCCGTCACAGATATCGCGTGAGGAAACTGACGTTAAAAACATTAGCTTTACCAGCATTTATCCGAAAATATAATAGGCCTTTCACAATATTACCTATAGATTGCCTGATAGTCAACAGAAAGAGATATTATAAGCAGGGTATAGCGAATAGACTTAAAATCGTTAGCACAATAAAATATTACCACTAAATATCTAACGCATTAAATATTAAGTGCAATTAATCTTAAACACCTGAAATAAAACATAAAATGCCTGAAAATTTGCTATCAAAATGAAGCGTTACCATTTCATCAGCTTTCTTTTCAGCAAAGAGTTGAAACACCGCCTGAGCTTTGCTTGAGAGTAAAGTAATGTCTGAAACAGACACACACGATTCAACAGAAGCCGAGGACTTTCAATACATCTCTCTCTCTCTCTCTCTCTCTCTCTCTTAGTGTACTGCTCACTAGCAGATCCATAGTATATAACGCCTTCACTATTCTCTATCTTCCGCTTTCCTCTTCATGTCCACATATGAGTGGATCTTTAAATAATCTATTTATTCCTTTTGATACAATATAAGCGATGAACACACCTATAAGAGATGAATATCTTACAAAGTAAGATTTATGATTTTTCTACACGCAGAAATACAACATAGTAAATGTCCGAATATAAGGATATTATTAAATCACTGATATGACATAATTTGTTGAAAAAGTGAATTATTCATTTGTCATTCGAACGTGGAACAGCTTTGCAGTTATTTCCTAACTAAACTGAAAAGACTTATTGAAAGTTTCACGAGAGAAATGGGAGCGGTTCTTACAATCTTCGACCAGCTTCAGCACATCCTTTCGCCAGATGTCACTGGTGCTGCTCAGCTGCGCCTGGCACCAGTATATCAGCTTTGTCTGCAGAAAGTTGACGAGCTGAATGAGATGATCAGACTTGTCAGTCTGCTTCACCGCCTCCAAGAACGCCAGGCAGTCTCTGTAGGCGACCGACACCAGTGTATTCATCACCTTGACAACAGCATCGACGTCCAAGGTCTAAACATAACAAATGATCCGTGTTGATAATGACAACATCGAGCTCTCTCAGAACACTGACACTTTCAGAGATACGAACGGTAAAAACCTTCAGCTCGTAATTGCGTGAAAATCAGCTAAATTTTATTTAAACACAAATTAAACTGAGAAACTTTGGGTCTGACGACTCTGTTAGATTAGATCATCATCATCATCATCATCATCAGCAACTGACATCGCTTTCGAGTGAGGAAACTGACGCTAACCTTAGCTTTTACCAGCTTTATATTCATCACCATCATCATCCTCCTCCCTTGAATCCCAGTTTAACCAGAGTCGGGATACAAATAGACAGTCTCAAATCCTCTCTGTCCTACACCACACCACCAGCCCATCCCCTATTTGAGACTTTTCCATCTTACTCTGTTTTTCTCTGTTAGATTAGATATTGGAATAAAATAATAATTAACAATATGAAGGCACAGAAGAGACGGAACTTTCAGTGCAGAAACTAGAACCTGTTGAGATGAAGTAGGCAGCTCCAGAAGTCCGCTAGGATCTGCTCCAAAGAACTGACACAGAGACTTGAACTTGAGAGACACAGAGGTCTGCGTGTGGGTTTTCTAAAATAGAAATCATCAGATAGAAATCATCCGATAGAAATCATCCGATAGAAATCATCCTCCGATAGAAATCATCAGATAGAAATCCGAGTCAATGACTCAACCAACAATGACAGTAATGAATTTACTGTCAACAATGATAATGTAGCCTATAGTAATTACTAATAATTACTAATAATTACTAATAATTACGATTAAAGCACCCGACTGCTGATCACTGAATCAAGAGTTGAAATCAGGCTCCCTGATCTTTCTTCACAAAAGAGACTGCATGCTGTTCAGCAACTGGGTTTAATGATTTTTTACGTTTTTATAAAACACGTTTAAATTCATTTAACTCCCATGCTAACTGACTGATATTCCCGACCCTAGATACACTGGAATTCAAGGGAAGATGATGATGCTAATTGACTGATATAGTGTATATTCAAATAAATAATCACATCGAAAATGGTGAGGAAAGGAGGTGTATTGGAATGCTGCATGCAATATCCTAAGAAATTAGCAAACACTGTTAAAATTAGCCACATAGGTAAGCAAATGCTTAAATCTTCTCTTCAATAAATTCAGTACTTTAAGTACTACTGAAATTAAGTGCTCATCAATAAATTCAGTACTTTAAGTACTACTGAAATTAAGTGCTCATCAATAAATTCAGTACTTTAAGTACTACTGAAATTAAGTGCTCATCAATAAATTCAGTACTTTAAGTACTACTGAAATTAAGTGCTCATCAATAAATTCAGTACTTCAAGTACTACTGAAATTACTAATAGGAATGACTTTTAATCCACAGACATCCAGTAAGAATGAGACGATGGAGCCAGTGGAAGGATGGCTAGAAGACAGGAAAGAAATGGCTCTTACAGTGACGTCTTTCATCAGGTGGTAGAATTCCTTCTGACGAGCTTCCTTGTCCGAGAAAAAAACTCCAGCACCTGGAAAAAATATGCACAAAGTTTTGATTTAAAATTATTTTAAATAGTGCACGTACAGCTTTGATTTAGAATTATTTTTAAAATTACACACACAGCTTTGAATATAGATGATAGAGGTGATAAGAACACAAGAGTTTATCTGCTAGAGGACAACAGATGATGGCGTTGATAAGTAAACAAGGGTTTATCTGCTAGAGAACAACAGATGATAGCGTTAGTAAGTAAACAAGGGTTTATCTGCTAGAGAACAACAGATGATAGCGTTAGTAAGTAAACAAGAGTTTATCTGCTAGAGAACAACAGATGATAGCGTTAGTAAGTAAACAAGGGTTTATCTGCTAGAGAACAACAGATGATAGCGTTAGTAAGTAAACAAGAGTTTATCTGCTACAGAACAACAGATGATAGCGTTAGTAAGTAAACAAGGGTTTATCTGCTAGAGAACAACAGATGATAGCGTTAGTAAGTAAACAAGGGTTTATCTGCTAGAGAACAACAGATGATAGCGTTAGTAAGTAAACAAGGGTTTATCTGCTAGAGAACAACAGATGATAGCGTTAGTAAGTAAACAAGGGTTTATCTGCTAGAGAACAACAGATGATAGCGTTAGTAAGTAAACAAGGGTTTATCTGCTAGAGAACAACAAATGATACTTTACCGTCAGTGATGATATCCTTCGCTAACTGAATGATCTGTCTGTCGCAGTCACCCGCCGCTGACTCGTTATCCACCAGCAGACAAATGCGCTGAAAAAATTCCCCCGTTCCGCTGTCCTACACGTCAAATATTATTATTATTATTATTTCCCCGTGTTGTGTCCTGGTTGTGTGAAGAATTGACCAACCGGCGTGTCAATGACTCAACTGAAAGTGTCGTAGAAGGCGACTAAAGCACTAAGATCCACACCAGCGTCTGAAAGGGCATTCGGTTGGTGAGTGCCTAGGCTCCAGAAATTGCTACAAAAATGTGAACGAAAGGAAAAGTCTCAAATAGTGGATTGGCTGATGGTGTGGTGTGGGACAGAGAGGATTTGAGGCAGTCTATTTGTATCCCGACCCTGGTTAAACTGGGAGGCAAGGGATGATGATGATGACTATTATTATTATTAATAATATTGACAATGAAAACTTATATAGCAGTGGCATGGCTGAAATTGGTCTCCGAGACTACTTCGTAGAATGAGTTCAGTAATAACAATAAACAAAACCACAATAATTAATTTAAAGTTTACCATGTGGATTGCACGCAAGGTCCACACAACACCTAGCATTAGATATAGAATATGCAAGCATATGACTTAATTTTTGATAAAAGAAATAAGTTGTTTGCAATTGCTTCTAAAATATTTAGGTAACAACGAATTCTTTGTAATTCCTTCTAAAATATAAAAAAAAACAATGAATTTTTTGCAATTGCTTTTAAAATATTTAAAAAACAATGAATTAATTCGCTGCGAGGAAGAAAATGTTAAATCAGACTATTGATAATAAGTACGGCCGGTCATGATTAAAAGTTTTATTAATAGTTAACTTTTGAAAATTCACAATTAATTGATGGTTAATTTTATCTAATCTTCCCTAAATTTCATAATAAAAATGCTGTGTTCCATTTACGATGAGCGAGTTATTTATAGCATCTCACAAGTTATTTATAGCATCTCACACAGAAAGCATAATCGCTGTCGATACGATGTCAGACAATTTTCTAACAATACCTAACATATCCCCAGCGCAAATCGTTAAGACAATGTATATACAATTATATATAATTATATATATATATATATATATATATATATATCTATATATATATATATATATATATATATATATATATATATATATATATATATACATAGGCCTATATATATATATAGGCCTATATATACTATATAAAGAAATGTATCAAGAAAAGCTACTGCAAGCACACTTACCGACGTCACAGGATTCTTAATGTTAACGATGAAAGGCAGTAGAGCGTGAGCCAAGAGAAAAATCAACTTCTGACAAGCTATGCTACAATCAGAGTAAAAAATAAATATTTATAAAAATGTACTAACAACAGTAATTTAAATACATATAACCCAGTATGAAATAACACTGGCTAATGTTTCTATTAATTTGAGAGATTATACAGAACTTTTTACAGGAGATTGTAAATAAAAATCACCTGATTGCAAACTTAGCCTCAACTCTGATTTCAAATCTATCCTTTTATGTTTTAAGATATTTCAAATATCAATTTCTGTCACTTGCATGTAGAATATTTATTTCCCCATGTTGTGTCTGGGTTGTTTGAAGAATAGACCTACCGGTGACTACATGTGTCGTAGAAGGGGACTAAAGCACTAAGATCCTAACCAACGTCAGAAAGGGCATTGGATGGTGAGCGCCTAGGCTCCAGAAATTGCTACAAAAATTTAAACGAATGGAAAGTCTAAATAGGTGATTGACTGATGATATGGTGTGGAACAGAGGACAGGAATGGAGAAGGTCTATTTATATCCCGACCCTAGTTAAACTGGGATTCAACGGAAGATGATGATGATGATGTAGGTAGAAAATTTATTAGTAAAATATTGTTGTAAATTTACAATTTATGTCAAGCACAATACAATCAGTTTTCTAGACTAACCACAGTGCATAGAGCAAAGACACACGGTAAAAGAATAGGATAAACTATTACTCTTGTCCACATATCAAATATAAGAATTAAACAGAATTAGGATACAGGATAGGTAAAGGTTACCTTTCTTGGAATGCCTGGAATGTCTGCCACAATAGAGCCATGCTAGAATTGCTGAAGTTAATCAGTGAACAGCGAGATATCTCAATAGCGCTCTTGGCATTCTTTGTATTCTGCAGCAATCAATCAATCAAGTATCAATAAAATAAATAAAAGTAAATACATAATATTCAAAGAAAATATAAAACCTGATATATTTTCAGTATTATATTTCAAGAAGTGAAAAATGATTGATGGATTTAAGTGCTTCCTAATGAAATTAATGAGTGATTAATTAATTAATTCACTAAGCAGAATAGAAAATCAGGAAAATTTAATAAATCCTTCACTAGTAGATGAACTAATAGACGGCTGATCGATTGCTTAATTAATTATTGCCTTGATTGATTCATTGATAGATTGTTTGAATTCATAAATTGATCAATTGACTAATTAGCAAAAGAGCCTGACTGAGAGACGGACAGATCGTTTGCTAGATAGACGGATTAATTTATCTTTCTCTCTCATAGTGCACTACCTACTGGCAGGTCCATGGTATATATATATATATAGCCTCCACTCATCGTTTTCTTCCAATTTCCTCTTCACATACGAGTCGGTCTTTAAATAATCTATAACATTCCTTTAGATATACCATTACACATGGGGGATTCTGCTTACGAAGAGGTGGGTCCCCTGTGCCTTCCTCAGCTTCGACTAGCATTTACAGGGCAGGGGCGTCCTTCCCTGAGAAAACTATCCTGTTTACCTAATTAGTAATTTATTTACTGATTAATTATTTAGTAAAAAAGCAGGTAAAGCTAAGGTTAACGTCAGTTTCCTCACTCGAGAGCGATGTCAATGACGGACGAGCCCAAGATTTGAACCCCGCACCTACTGAGATTGACAAATTGATTGCTCAACACACCTGGTCGCGCACAACGG
Organism: Enchytraeus crypticus; assembly: GCA_905160935.1. Lineage (NCBI taxonomy): Eukaryota > Metazoa > Annelida > Clitellata > Enchytraeida > Enchytraeidae > Enchytraeus > Enchytraeus crypticus. The sequence continues at coordinate 756,469 of CAJHZI010000676.1, read as the reverse complement.
AGACGAGAAATGAGATGATCTTGAGCACAGCGACATCTGCTGGAGACAATGATCTTCTGCTTCGTTCTGTCGCTAGACGGCTCTATAAATAGCGAGTCCAAATGTAAAAAATAACAGTAAAAACACGTAAATATAGTAAATATAATAAATATAAAATAAATATGATATAAATCAACTCAATGTCTCTTCAATGGAAATTCAATGTAAAAGGAAATACATATTTGGATATAGTAGAAAGGTTTATGCCAGTTGCTTAACCACATTTATAGCACAAACAGAAAATTTTGATACGATAATACTAAGCTCGTACAGGATATTTAGCTCCTAGAATTAATATGAGATCAATCGAGTTGAATTAAAGAATTCACCCAAATAAGACATAACAAATTCAGTTTCGGGAATTAGACAATCAAAGAAAGTCCGATATCATCCATATAACAATATCAGTCGAGCAAAATTCTTACAATTTAATTTGGAATGGCCATAGAGATAAATTCATTAAGTTAATTTAGAAAAAATTCAAACCAGTTCCTAGATTTAATCTACACAAGATATTAGATTATCATCTTCATCTTTCATTAAATCCCAGTTTAACTAGGGTCGGGATACGAATAGACCTTCTCAAATCCTCTCTCTCTCACACCACAACATCAGTCAATCCCCTAATTTTCATATCTTTCTTCATGTCCTTCACAAGACAATTAGATAAGAAAAGAAGAAAACTAACAGCGTGACGAATATCTTCGGTTAAACCTCTCTTTCTCTCCAGCCCAAAGAATTTAATGTACAGAGAATTTTCTTCAGATGATGGCTTCAGAGCTACGTACTTGACCAACACGTACTGAAACGTAAAAAACGATCAGAACGGCAGATCAGAATAATAATAGTAATAATAGTATAATAATAATAGTAGTCATAATAATAGTATAATAATAATAGTAGTAATAATAGTATAATAATAATAGTAGTAATAATAATAATATTAATAAAGCGCCGCTCCATGCCAAATGCCACAGAAGCGCGGAATGGACAGCAAAGGACAAGTAGCCTGATGGTAAAATGCCACAATCGGTGTAGCGACTAGAACTCTGCAAGTCTGGAGTATGAGCTACCAATTGGCCTAAAACACAAAATCATCACCACGTGGCTACTAGTCTCTTCACTGTCATATCTGCGTCAGTTGCTTCAAACAAACACAAAATGCATAAAGATAAAATAAAATACATAAAGATAAAACAAAATGCATAAAGATACAACAAAATGCATAAAGATTTAACGTCCGCTTCCTCAGCGTATCGAGTTGTCAGTGACCTTGCAGGTGGAATATAAAACTACAGAAAAATTTAATTTCATTGAAAAGTTTACGCTGATATACTGTAGGCTGAATACAAGTTAATTCAAAACAACACGAAGACACAAAGAAACGTTAAACAGAGTCTGACACAGGTCGAATGGTGAGAGTGATATGGTTGTATCACGCCCTAGAATTCCACACAGCTTAACACTGACAGATAGTAATCAAATAAAATCTGAGTTAAAAATAATTAACTTTCTCAAGCTAGACATACAATTGCACTATTCTAATGAGAACACAAAACTGAATTTAATTGACTATTGAAATGTGCATTGAAGACTAATTATATTTAATATTATAAGTAATAGATACGTTAGCATTGCTAAATTGCTAAGGATAAAGAAAATGTCGACACACATAAACAAATGACGCGGAAGAGAACGTCATTTTGTATCAGCATGAATACGATACCTTCCCAACGGCGCACTCCACTGGATGTATGTCAACATCTTCCCTATAACAATAACAATAACTATGATTAAATATAACAAACCCTCTATAATCAAGCAATCAGTAAGAATATAATGTCCAGTTCCTCGCCATAAGGCAACGTCAATATCTCAAAAATTATGTCAATAATTCAATATATCAGTTACTCTATAATTAAATACACCAATCACTCCATAATTTAATAAAAACACTGAATGAGAGAGTTTTGAATGAGAGAGTTTCAGCTATCAACTGGATGATCATTCATTTACTTGTTTGTGAGCACTTCAGAGAAAGAATTTCGATACTTTCAAAGATCGTACGATAAGAAGAGAATAGAGAATATAAAACTAGTGAGCTGATGCTTACCTATCTTCGTCAAAAAAGTACGAGGCAACGGGTAAACTGTTATCTTCCCGGTCTGTAGATCTTCTAAAATAAGTTGAATAAAGAATAAATGGTTGAAAATCAACAGCTTGACAATTAAAAGCTTTAATTTCTGTGAAAGTTAAACTTGCATAGCACCACGTTTCAAGTAAAAGTGACGAGTTAATAATTTAATAAAAACAGAAATAATTTAAACAAAAAATCAACCCTAGGCCCATCACAGCAAATATGTAACAAATGAAAATCTCTGTTATGTTATCAGTTAAGCGAATCAATGAACATAAACGGTTAGTCATTTTATTAATTTAACATTACAAATAATTACAAAACATAAAATATTGCAAATTACGATACCTGAAATCATGATTTTAAGAAAATGTTACTGTGACAATCATGTCGAACTAATAAATCAGCGAATGAGTCACATTCATAACATAAAGAGTTATCCTGGTTCAAGTATATATAAATGATAAGTCATCACTTACCCTGATGTCCAATAAGTAATTCTAAGAATACTAATTCTACTATTATAATAATTCTAAAATATAATATTAAGAATAAGTTAGGAAAAAGAAAGACTGCTTGAAAACCAATTTCTTCGTCAAATATCGCGGAGTATCAGGTATTAAATACAGCAGGTATAAAAAAAACTAATCGTTTAATACAACAAGAATTAACTGACAATTAAAACTAATCATCTCGTAGATCAATAACTAATCATATCATAAATCATAACATATTAAAGTTTTGCAGCAATTTCTGGAGAACAACACAAGGAGAATATAAACAAGAAATCTATCTTCATTAAAATACCATTAAATACTGGCTGGAGGCAGTGGCGACATCGGTAAGATATTCCACCGCGGATCAGCATGTGCGGGTTCAAATCCTGGGTTCGCCCGTCACTGACATCGCTCTAAGTGAAGAAATTGACATTAACACTAGCTTTACCAGCGAAGAAATTTTTGAGTCGAAGAGTAGAAATGAAAACTAATTAATGTGAGATAGATTTGAAGGAATATTTTCTTTATGCTGATAATACAACAGAAAGAGAAGAACACAGTCAAACCTGTTTTGTAGGAATGATTCCAAGTCAGCTCTCTTCCACTTGTCACACTGCATAAACTGTGATTTGTACGTTTGTAATTTCTCTTCAGACACCTCGTTGTCACTGCACGACATCACAAATAGAAAAACAGGAATAAAAGTAGAACTATAAAAAAGCTAAAATAAAATAGAATAGCGTATTATACAAGAATAGATTATCATGGCAGTAATAAGCTAGACGTGAGCAATATCAAAATTATAAATAATAATAGAAAAACAGGAATAAAAGTAGAACTATAAAAAAGCTAAAAGCTGCCAACGTCAGTTTCCAAATTCGAAAGCGATGTCAGTGACGGGCGAGCCCAGGATTTGAACCCTGCACTTATCCGCGGCCGAATATCTTAATATCTTACCAACATTGCCATTGACTCCAGCCAGTTCAAAAATAATAATAATAATAATTTTATATATATATATATATATATATATATATATATATATATATATATATATATATATATATTGTTATCATTATATATTAATGTATATTACTATCCAGCGAGCCACAAGTATTAAGCATAGAACGCAGTTAGTACACACGGTCGATGCTTTCTATAAATCCAGTAACGAGATACACATTTGATTTATTACTTCTTGCAGATGTTATATTCTTTGTTGCTTTGTAACTATCTGTGGTTGTCAGACTGCGATGAATAATGAATAGTGTATTATACAAGAATAGATTATCATGGCGGTAATAAGCTAGACGTCAGCAATATCAAAATTATAAATCTATTGTATTATAATATAATCAGCATGATATACTCACTCAAGAACATAAATCAAGAGCATTCCAGAGTCTGAACTTTTGTTTACCTGCAAAACATGGAACAAAAATTATTTTATTTTCTTCATATCAAAGTCCATTGTAATACATTAAAAAAGTGTAGAACTTTATGAATCACACAAGTCTTAAAATGTATTTAGTGATGTTGCATTGAAAATATTAAAATAGAATCACGTTGATAATAGTTTTATCCTTGTTTAACTTCAGTCTATTTTAAAATAACATGATGTGTAGAGAATAATAAGTCAGCTGAGTCTAGTGAAATTTTAGTTCATAGATTCAAATTGGTCAACTAGATAAGTTACTTGTGATATCTTTGACGCATTGTTTATGTCACTGTATATTTTGAGTATATTGAAATAAACAGTTTTCTCTCAAATCAAACTGCAACTAGAGAATCTAACGTTGAACAAACCTTAACTCTTATTTTAGTCAGCTGGAATGGTACGCTGTACTTAAATAGCAGATTCGTTTGAGAGCTGTCTTCTTCCGTAGTACCACCTAAATAATCAATCAAATAAATCTATCAAATCAATCAATTAACAGCCGTATCTTCAGGCATAACTAAAACTTAATTATCATTAACAATAAATAATCGACAATTGATTTTACAATGTATCATATTTTAGTGTACAAGTAATTCAAGTTTATATATCTATTAATAACTATTATTTACAAGTAATGTAGCGCATAAAATGCCTGCGAGCTATATCAATCAATAAGAATTTAACCGGTTCCTAGCCACAAGGCAATGTCAAGGACGTCTCTGGCAGACTCTTCACAAGCAGGCGCCAAAGCACCACACGATGACGACTGAGTACTCAGAGACCACAAGAGAAAGAGAGTCAGATTCAGCTGAGGGAATTCAGAGTTGAAGGGCTTCAATCTACCACTCATCTACAACCCTTAAGAAAGATGAAATATTTTATATGGCTTTAATCTTTAGCGATATACCTTACTACATGTCTCAATTGAATCTGTAATTGTCACTGACTGGCTTGATTTCATTCGCATTCATTTAAAAGCAGAAATAGAAAAAATTAAAACAAATTCTAATGAAGATTAATATAAGATAAAACAAGAAATTTACTTGTTATGATGGGCACGCCACGCTCATCATCACTAGTCGCTGCATCAGAAGCAGATGTCTGATTCTGTTTACCACCTCCATCTCTATCTACCAGATCCATCTTCAGCTGACCTCCTATATAGTCATCATCATCATCATCATCATCATCGTCATTATCATTATCAACATCATCATCATCATTATCATCTTCCTTTGAATCCCAGCTTACCTAGAATTAGGACTTGGAAAATTTTGTATCAATTTCTGGACCTTAGGCGCACAATAACCGTATGTCTTTTCTGACGTTTGTTTGGATCTTAGTTTTTTGTCGTCTTTTATGACACGTGTAGTCCACGATTGGTCTATCTTCAGCAAACCAGGACATAACACGGGCCACAGATAAATAGCTAGTTAACCGATAAAAAGTAATTTCAGAAATTAACCTCTATTAATTGTTTAGTGACTAAACATTAGTCACTAAACAATTCAATCTCCTAGATTAATTTTAACTAAGAACAGTTAAGGATCGGTTAGGTTCACTTAATTTCATATACTATGTACGATAACGATAAAAATTTAAAAAAATTTTTAAAACACGTTAAACTTAAAAGAATAAAAACTGAACTAAACTAAATTTAAATCTCAAGAAGCAGAAATTAATGAAAGTGCTCATCAAGTACAGTAATTAGAATTAAACTGAAATCCTGCTAATTCTAAACAAACTGACAAATGCTGCACCAGAAAATCTCAGCTCGAATTATTAAAATTATTGATAGGTTGTCAGGGACTGCTTCCCTTTCAGACATTAAATATTTTAATTTTCCGTCAGACATTAAATAATAATAATAAAAATAAAAATAGTAATAATAATAATAATTGACGTCTCTGACATTGCCTTATGGCGAGGAACCGGACGTTAAATTCTTATTGATTGATTGATAATAATAATAAAGGTTTAAAGTCCGTTTCCTCATCTAAGGATGATATCAGGGACGTCCGTAAATATACACATAAATATATGTAACAGTTCATCACACACCCTGTTTTCTCCAGAACCGGTCTCTCACAAAGTCTACGTCCTTTAGCAGTGAGTCCAATTCAATATCTTTTATCTCACTCTCTAAAAAACACCATAGAACAAACGATTTGAAAGTAAATGCATCACGTGTCAAACCTACGATTGGCTCAAAGAAATTTTTTCAAAAAGCGCTTTGTGTGAATTTTTTTACTTCAGTCTTTGTGATGGTAGCTCGAGTTTTGTCTAGCAGTCTTGAAGGGAAGCACTGAGCTTCTGATCCTGACGTTAACCACACTCTTAACGTCCAGTCGCAATATTACAATGACCAGTTTGCCTAATGCTGTAATATTAGTCAGATAGCATGTTACAAATGTTAAAGTCCAAAATAACAACAGCTAATTAATGAAAATCTCCAGCAATAATGAGTCCTAAAAACAGAAAACAAAGATACAAAAAGTTCTTCTCTGATTTCGCCATTAATCATTTCAAGAAGGAATATTAATATTTCAAGGTCTATTCAATGACGCCTATACAATAATAATAATAATGCCTCATATTTTTACGGCTTCATTTGTTTACTAATAAATAATTAGTATTATTAAAATATGTAGTTATTTGCTTTTCTCTGCTCTGAAAGTTTCTTTAGCAGAAGCTGCAGTGACTTTCAAACGAACAAATTGATGCTTTCAATAATTTACAGCTATTTTCTAACTAGAAACTAATTTCTCAATGGAAAATATTTTCTAATTAGAAACGATCTAAAAAGTATAAAATCAGAGCACTTAATTCTACATTCTAACTCCTATATTATATAAATTCTATTAAACAAATTAAATTCTTAATTCACACTAACCCCTTATCAGAATGAGTGTCTTCAACACATTCGCCAGATGGCCTTGAGCCAGATGAAATGACAACAACAACTCCAGACCTTCTTTCTTCAACTTCGGCTCCGCATCCCTACGATATTAGAAAAAAAGCTCGACCATATAAAATAACTGACATTAGCAACCTTAAACTTCTTTCTAGAACATATTAAGTATACTTGCGTATTCATAACATTCTTTTGCTCTTCCCTTTCAATTTTCTGCAGCAAGCTTAAGACTTACCTTTTCCCACCGTATACGTAATCAATTTACCCTGACCATTTTTGATCACCAGACCGGCTTTCGTTTAGGACCTTACTTCTCCTCAGCACATTTCTTTTGCAGATTTGTCTGGGTGAATTGATCTGTGGTGACGTGTGCTGTGGGAACGTCCCTGACATCATCCTTGGATGAGGAAACGGACGTTAATCCTATATTATTATATTATTATTTGACATGAAGATTTTCACTGTAACGTTACTGGCTGGCGGCTGAGTCGGTAGCGCGTTAGAACGATAAGCAAGAGGACACAGGATCAAAACATCTACAGTCTCTGATAGCACATTAGCAGTAGCAGAAACCTTAACAGACGTCAAAAAGCGACTTTCTTAAAAAACCAAATGAACATACAGTTAAGTATGCGTACATTAATGCAGACAATCTAAAAAAATCTATTACACAATAATTATAATTAATCTATGGACTACAAAATCTACTTTTGAATTCAACTTAAAATATTATACAGGTCACAAATAAGTCAGACATAAATCATATTAGTCACAAATAAGTCAGACATAAATCATATAAGTCACAAATAAGTCAGACATAAATCATATAAGTCACAAATAAGTCAGACATAAATCATATAAGTCACAAATAAGTCAGACATAAATCATATAAGTGAAAAATAAGTCAGAAATAAATCATATTAGTCACAAATAAGTCAGAAATAAATCATACAAGTCTTAAATAAGTCAGAAATAAATCATATAAGTCAAACATAAGTCAGAAATAAATCATGTAAGTCACAAATAAGTCAGAAATAAATCATACAAGTCACAAATAAGTCAGAAATAAATCATATAAGTCAAACATAAGTCACAAATAAATCATACAAGTTAAATAGACGTACAAATTAACCTGAACACTATAATCTAAAGATAGCCTAGAACTCACTCTGCACTCAGACTGTTTAGGAAAGAGTCGACCTCTTGAAGTATCTGAGAACTGACGAAGGGAGGTCGTTCAGAGCTGCCAGGAGATAGACAGAGAGGCTTCATCTTAGACAGACTAGTTCTGCATCATACAGATATACATATAAAACATCTTAGACGGGCTAGTTCTGCATCATACATTAAACATCTTAGACAGGCTATTTCTGCATCATACAGATATACATATAAAACATCTTAGACAGGCTAGTTCTGCATCATACATAAAACATCTTAGACAGGCTAGTTTTGCATCATACATAAAACATCTTAGACAGGCTATTTCTGTATCATACATAGAACATCTTAGACAGGCTAATTCTGTATCATACATAAAATATCTTAGACAGGCTATTTCTGTATCATACATAAAACATCTCAGACAGGCTATTTCTGCATCTTACATAGAACATCTTAGACAGGCTATTTCTGTATCATACATAAAACTTCTTAGACATGATATTTCGGTATCATACATGAACCATCTTAGACAGGCTATTTCTGCATCATACAGATATACATATAAAACATCTCAGATAGGCAATTTCTGCATCATACATAGAACATCTTAGACAGGCTATTTCTGCATCATACAGATATACATATAAAATATCTTAGACAGGCTAGTTCTGTATCATACATGAAATACCTTAGACGGGCTATTTCTGCATCATACACATAAAACATCTCAGACAGGCTATTTCTGCATCATAAATGAAACATCTTAGACAGGCTATTGCTGTATCATACAAGAAATATCTTAGATAGACTATTTCTGCATCATACATAGAACATCTAAGACAGGCTATTTCTGCATCATGCATAGAACATCTTAGACAGGCTATTTCTGTACCATACATAGAACATTTTAGACAAGGTATTTCTGTATCACAAATGAAACATCTTAGACAGGCTATTTCTGTATCATACAGATATACATAGAACATCTTAGGCGGACCAGCAGTGGTAGAGGCAGAGATAGAGAGAGACATACAGACCTACAATGCTGCAGAACAGTGTGACGTAGAGACTGAGAGAGGGGCAGACAAGCAGTGGTAGTGGCAGAAAGAATCTGTATATACCACGTCGCCATTGTGTCCACCAGGCTTACTTCAGGTTCAGACAGTAATCTATTAAACAATCAATCAATCAATCAATCAAAATCAATCAGCCATTTAGTCAATAAGTACTATTTTTGATTCTGGTAGAACTCCATCAATCAATCGTCAACAGATTAAACTTTCAATCAATCAATAAACTAGACCTAGATACATAATCATCATCATCATCATCATAATCATCTTCATCATAATCATCATCATCATCTTTCTTTGGATCCCAGTTTAACCACTAGATACACAATAAATCAAATAATCTAGCAGGCATAATTATGGCTCCATCAGTATTCTATCAAGCAGTTGATAAATATCATTTCCAGCATACACCAAGTGGTGGAACTATTAGAAAATCGTAAAATCGTGTTATTTCAACATTTTAAGTGACTACAAGTAATGCGAATACACTGGAAGTGAAATGGAGTTGTATAGCAGCAGTTGAGCATATTGATGATCAGAGAGGTACAATGACAGTTTCTTTATCACAAAGCAGAATCTTCTTCTTCAGTGCACTACCAAGTGGCAAGTTCAAGGTACATATTCATACTCAAAGTCTGCTTTCTAGCTCCAAAAGAGCACTCCATAGATCAACAAAGTTAATTCCTTTACAAAGTCTATGCCTTATCCATACCTTATGTACCCTATAGCTTGCGAAATGTATGGCTTCTGAGGTGGTTTCCCGTTGCCTTCCTCAGTTAGATGGATTAATTACCATTTAATCCTGGGAGAAAATATTTCATGGTGAGGGGGGTCCCATCTAGCCATCTTCAGCTCCTGCATTAGTCGCCTCTTACGTTCACGCAGCAGATTGTTTGCGGTTGCCCTATTCTGCAGTGGTCCAACCACACCCGAGCACAACACGGGGAACAAAGCAGAATAAACAGAGTAAGTCATTAACTTACTTGTAACCAACGACCTTCACACCACGTATCCTACAGTCACACCCATCGTTGTGACAGCGTTTTATGTTTATCTGTACCACTGACAAATACAACAAAATACACTTAAATACAATTAAATACATTTAATTCATCGTCACCATCATCGCATTCCCTTAAATAACAGATTAGCTAGGGTCGGGATAATAAAATACATTTAATTTCATCGAAATAAATTTAACCACTACAAAATACATTTAATTTTAACAAAATAAAATCCTCCACAGTACAAATAAAACATGATAAAATGGGAAAGCTTAGTATCCAAATCATATTCCAAAGATCGAATTAGAAACTTGTAAATACCAAACTAGAAAATCTACTAATTTTTAACGCTGCTTATCAAAATATTTAGACAGAGAGTACTATTTAATTTATTGTTAATTTATATATTTGAAAAATCCCGACCTTGGTTAAACTGGTATTCAAAGAAAGATGCTTTTAATTTATTTCTAAATGCAATGTTAGCAGCAATCTATGGAAAATACAGAACTCAACCGAATTCATCAATAAACTGATAAGTTTATAAATGCATTTTAAGAGATTCGCAAGATAACTCTAACAGAATGTCAGTTTGTTAAAACTAGAACTCATGTCAGAAATAGTATTCAAAGTATTTGCACAGTACAAGTTAATCACCATAAATTGTCTAGCATTTAAACTGTAGCTGGATATTGTCAACCTATAACAGGTCTTCTTTCTCTTCAGTGCACTGCCAAGTGGCAGGTTCAAGGTACATATTCATACTCAAAGACTGCTTTCTCGCTCCATAAGAACACTCCTTAGATCAACATGTTAATCCCTTCACAAAGTCTATGCCTTATCCATACCTTATGTAGCCTATAGCTTGGGAAAAATATGGCTTCTGAGGTGGTTTCCCGTTGCCTTCCTCAGTTAGGTGGATTAATTACCATTTAATCCCGGGGGAAAATATTTCATGGTGAGGTGGGTCCCCTCTTGCCATCCTCAGCTCCTGCCTTTAGTCGCCTCTTTCGTACACGCGGCAGATTGTTTGCAGTTTCCCTATTCTGCAGTGGTCCAACCACACCCGAGCACAACACGGGGAAACAGGTCATGAAATTAATAACAAGTAAGCTATGCACAGAGATTATCGGAGTATTTGACTAGTCACCTGGGTAATGTGCTTTAGCATTCTCTAGTAGTACTATTGTTCCATTTCCACTTCTGTACAAGCAATACAAGAAAAATTTCAAATTGAATTAAATTTTTTTATTGGAACTGAAAGTCGAATAAGAAAGGTAACGTAAAGGTAACGAGAAGAGATTAAACAGGAGATTTATGTAAATACAATAAGAAAAAATGCATTTATAAGAAACACATGATACTGACGGTTGGCATGAACAGATGACATATAAACAACTGCCACATAAACATCTGACCAATAACAACTGACAAATAAACAACTGACAAATAAACAACTGACAAATAAACAACTGACAATTAGACAAATATACAACTGACATATAGACAACTGACCAATATGCAACTGAAAAATAAACAATTGACAAATAAATGACAAATAAGCAACTGACACATAAACAACTGACGCATAAACAGCTGACGCATAAACAGCTGACATCTAAACAGTTAACATATATACAACAATTCACACAAAAACAAATAAATAAAGACAGCTGACAAATAAATAAATTAAAAATGCACAAAGGAAATAAGAACAACCGATATTCATGCAGATACAAGATAGATGGATTTACATAGGTATTCTGATGTCTTTGATTTCTCTGAGATAGGCTTCAGAACTGCCGACAGATATTGTGATGTGCTGCGGCATATAACTCTGGTCCCCCGCTGATACGCCGATAGATAGCTGCTTTATTATCACGTCTTTCTTTATCTTCAATCTGCATATCAATCAATATATATGTCAATCCCTCAGAACTATTTCATTATCACATCTATCTATATCCTCAAGATACGCATCAAAAACATAGCTCAGTGTAAATGTAATTATATGCAGAATATTGAATTCTTTTAATCGAATGATCTACGATAAACAGTACATCTTAGAACAAGAAACTTCAGCAAGATTACTTACTTCAGATTCTTTTGCCAACAATTTAAAAAAATTACAAAGTACCAATTTCAAAATAGCAATCTCAAAAAATGAGAAAAGCAAGATATACATTGCACTTTGTAAAGCTTAAAGCTAAAATGTCCACGTGTCAAAGTCAAATATACAAAAGCTTGACGAAAAAGAAAGCTTAAAACTTCCTCAACTTCTATCATCTCTATCTAATGGACTTCATTGTTTTCAATCTGACTATCTCATCTCCTTATGCACCTGACAATGCTCTGATCATCCAGAACTACATGTAATTGAATGATCTGCTTGAGACGTCCCTGACATCATCCTCTCGTGAGGAACCGGACGTTAAATTATTGACTGTAAACGATTGAGAGCAGCAGGTAACAAGGACTCGAGTCCCCTGACTTGACAAGAGTGCAACACACCTGATCCAGTGATTCCTCACTGTTCCATCAGACTGCCAGAATGGGTCCACCGCCTCAAACAATCTACACAAACAATGAAATGTGAGACCATTAAGAACGGATATGCCTCAGGTTCAGAAGACAAGGGCGAGAATCAGTCGCAACAGTTGATGTATTCGATGATTCCAAGTTGGCCAGTTGTACGCAAGCAAATCATACGTTGGCTAATCGAACATCGGCTAATTATGGGTAGGCTAGGCTAACCATAAGCAGGCTAATCATACGCAGGCTAGTAAAATAAAGATATACATTAATATAACTAGGTAGACAGTAGCTATTCTGTTACTAGCCTAGAAGCCATATCCTTGCAGCTCGACAAGCTGTAGTCACGTCACTAACTAAATTACTAATAAAAAAATGTATACTATAGCTATTATAATTACTAATAAATAAGGTGTATACCATTATAATTAACTAAATAGTAGCTGTTCCATTACAAGCCTATAATTAGCTACATAGTAGTTATTCTACTACCAGCCTATAATTAACTACATAGTAGTTATTCTACTACTAGCCTATAATTAGCTACATAGTAGTTATTCTACTACTAGCCTATAATTAGCTACATAGTAGTTATTCTACTACTAGCCTATAGTTAGCTACATAATAGTTATTCTACAACTAGCCTATAATTAACTACACAGTAGTTATTCTATTACTAGCCTATAACTAGCTAGACAGCAGTTATTCTATTACTAGCCTATGAGCCATATCCTTGGAGCTGGACACGCTGTAGTCACGGACACACTTGGTAACGACCTGCACCTCTGTGGTTCCCTCAGCATTCTGACCCTTGATAATCTCTGATCTGTCTGCTGCAACAATTCAAAGACCAATTAATAATCAATCATCATCATTATCATCTTCCCTTAAATCCCAGTTTAACCAGGTTCGGGATATGAATAGACAATATCCAATCGTTTAATAATCAATAATCAATAATTGCAATTATTGTCAACATGGTTAATTTTAACAATTATTGTACTGTTGATTATTTATTGGGTCTTTGAAGGAACCGAAAGCTAAATTCTTATTGGTTATAATTAATAAGAACTTAACGTCCGGTTCCACGTCATAAAGCAATGTCAGGGACATCTCTTGCAGACTCCACACAAACATGCGCCAAAAGCACCACACGATGACGACTGAGTACACAGAGAACACAAGTGAAAGCGAGATCGAAACAGTGCAAGACCAATTCAAAACTCAATTCGTAATCGCTCAGCTGTTTGGGAAAGTTAATTCTTTTTTTTCTTCTTCCCTTTAATCTCAGTTTAACTAGGGTCGGGATAAGAATGGACTTACTCCACACCTCTTTCTCCCATACCATATCAAAGTCTCTTCCATTAAAAATTAATTACTGACTTTAAATTAGAATAACATGAAAGATTAATCAGCAGCCTTATTTAATCCAGAACATCAGCTTCGGTAGTAAGAGAAAAATATATTTAATGCTGACATCATCACATTTTAATTATTAACAACGAAAATTTATATAACAGTGTCATGGCCGAACTCGGTCTTCGAGACTACTTTACAGGAAGAGTTCAATAGTAAAATAACAATTACATTTAAATTAATATCTAAAGTAGTAAACACTTCTACATATGAGCGGAACTTTACGCTATCCAGCAACACTCGTTCCAGTCTTCATATACAAAATACTAACAATAACCATGATATTTAATGACACAAAGTATGAGGTAGAGGCTTACAAAGCTTCTGGAGCCAGTTGTAGTTGCTGTCTACACACTGAAGTCTCATATGAACGATGTTAGTGAATCCCTGCAGTGGACCAAACGTCATTCCACTTCCTCTCACTCGATTCTTGAGCAAGTACTGAAACAATAAAATCAATCTTTAGGGTGTTTCAACAAATGTTACATATATGTATATTATATGTATATATATATATTTATATATATATATATATACACATATATAAAACTGAGGAAGGCAGTAACAATAAGTTACTGTTGTAACTTATTGTTACTTATTGTAACTTATTGTTACTTATTGTAACTTATTGTAACTTATTGTTACTTATTGTTACTTATTGTTACTTATTGTAACTTATTGTTACTTATTGTTACTTATTGTTACTTATTGTTACTTATTGTTACTTATTGTTACTTATTGTAACTTATTGTTACTTATTGTTACTTATTGTTACTTATTGTTACTTATTGTTACTTATTGTTACTTATTGTTACTTATTGTTACTTATTGTTACTTATTGTTACTTATTGTTACTTATTGTAACTTATTGTTACTTATTGTTACTTATTGTTACTTATTGTTACTTATTGTTACTTATTGTTACTTATTGTTGAAATATTCACGTCAATTTTATGAATAATACAATTAATATCTAAGCAAACGAGTAGAAACCAGAATTAGACATTCTCCATGATTTAATCGCACCTGATACCATTAGTAGTGCTAATAATTTACAGTACAGGTAACAACAATACTTTTAGTAATGTTACTAATATTACTAATATTATATTATTACTAATATTATACTTTCAGTTGTTTAATTGATAACTGTCATTTTCAGCTATATCATAATTGTAAATATGTGAGTAGTACCTGTGTCCTTAACAATTATACTCAATCATTCCAAAACAATAACTTAATCTATCTCTATAGAAATAGCTTAATGTAAATATATTTAAAATCAAAGGTATACAGAATGAAACTTCAAACCTTGAGCAACTTTGAGGCATGATTCTTCATACCTTCCTTTTCTTCATTGTAGATATCAATTAAGCCTAAGAAAAATTACAACCATCACTTGTTTACAGCCAACAAAGCACCTATGAGCACTGACATTGCTGTCGAGTATAATTCGAATAAGCATAATAGAAATTTAAAATTTAAAGAATTTGTTATTCATTGTGTACAGTAAAAACATCATCATCATCTTCTCTTTACTCTCAGTTTAACTAGGATTGTGATAAAAATAAACCTTCTCCAGGTCTCGCTATCCCATACCATAACATCAGTCAGAGTCCTACACTCTCTTTTATTTGTTTTGTAAAATCTTGTAGCAATTTCTTGAGCCTAGGCTCTCACCAACCGAATGCCCCTACTGCATTCGGTAGGTGAGAGCCTAGGCTCCAGAAATTGCTACAAAAATTTAAAATAATGGAAAAGTCTCAAATAGGGGATTAGCTGGTGGTGTGGTGCAGGACAGAGAGGATTTGAGACAGTCTATTCGTATCCCGACCCTAGTTAGGTTGTTACTATATATTGGTTTGTTTTACTATATATGTGATGATGTTGGTTTTACTATATATGTGTATAGTAAAAACACACGAGAATAATCGTGACGCACCAGGAGTCAGTACGCAGGATTGCAGCGTCCTAACCACGATGTCGAGGTTCCTGTCAGACAGACCCTGACCGGACATTCTCAGTGACTTTATCATGAAGCTGATGTCCGCCGTACCCATGTCATCAGCGTCAAAGCGCTGAAACATCTACAAGAGATTTCTGTAGAGCACAGCAAGTGGCAGGTCCAGAGAGAAAGTTTAACGTCAGTTTTCAAGTAAAAAAGTACAGTAAACACGTATTATAGTGAAACGATCAACTATGTCGATATCTATCACTTTTTAATTCCACAAGTTTAAACCGTTAGGCAATTTTGACAATTTTCTGTGTAACCAGTCCAGTGAATGTCCGAGATTGCCTATAGCTTTGGCTTTTGACGTGGTTTCCTGTTGCCTTCCTCAGTTCTTAATCCTTCGCTTCCACACATGCAGTTTATGGTTAGACAGACACATGGGAACAGTAGGAATTACCAAACCAGAAAGATCTACGGTAAAAGGGAATTAAATAAATCAGCATCTGTATATAGAAGGAAAATTAACTCGGCGGGTTAGAATAACAGAGTTTATGCCACATTTTGAAAACAACAAATTCAAGACAATTGTATATAAGGCATATAACATAGATTAAGTGCCTTGCTAGATCAAGATAGTTATACGAGGAGCTGTTGCAAGGAACAAATCGTCAATTGTCTTTAATATTTTTAATATAAAACAAAGCTGGTAAAGCTAATGTTAAGGTCAGTTTCCTCACTCGAAAGCAATGTCAGTGACGGGCGAGCCCAGGATTTGAACCCGGCACATACTGATCTGCGGTCGAATATCTTACCAACATGGCCACTGGCTCCAGCCATATAATTTACAGTTTCATAATTGCATTCAATGCTGCCTAACCTGCAGGCTGTCCAATCTTGATACACCTCGAACTGTTAGAAACTCACAGAACTGCGAGAAATTTACTGTTTGAAGCTGAAAATAAATAACAAACAATGTCTTGAAATGTGCTCAATGCATTAATTTCTTAATACTGCAAGTCAAGCTGGACAGTATTTACAGATTGAGAGATAGCCTAGTCCTATACCAAAGTGTTTTCTAACTTCATTGAAATTATTAAAAATTTAGCACTAAGATCTAAACCAAAGTCATTCGGTAGAGGACTGCTTCAGAAATTGCTACAACATCTTCTAATGCAAATAGAAAGAGAATGTCAATTTGTATCTCGACCTAGCTAAACTGGAATTTAAGGAAATTTGAATCAGATAATGATTTATATTAATAAGAATTCTATACCGCTGTTTTCAAATGAAGAAGTGTAATCTATTTACATATTATACGGCAATAGTTTAATAAAAAGACAATCTATTTATATATCATACAGCAATCTATTTACACATCATATAGTTTAATAATAAAGACATAATCTATTTATATATCATACAGCAATAGTTTAACAAAAAGACAATCTATTTATATATCATACAGCAATCTATTTACACATCATATAGCAATAGTTTAATAATAAAGACATAATCTATTTACATATCATACAGCAATAGCTTAACAAAACAATCTATTTATATATATCATATAGCAATAATTTTAAAAAAAAGGCATAATCTATTACGCATCCTATAGCAATAATTGAATAAAAAGACACAATCTATCATATCATACAGCAATAGCTTAATAAAAAGACATAATCTATTTATATATCATACAGCAATAATTTAATACTAAAGTTTAACGCTTCCTCGTTTAAAGATGTGGACATGGACCAAATATGAACAGAAGTCCTCAAGTTACATCGTTAAGTTATCATTTAGAGTATGACAACATATCAGTAACACGACTAGGCTGGAACAGACAGCTGAATAGGTTTTAAAATGGCAGACAAACGTTAGTCGTACAGAGAAGGCAATGAAAAACTATTCAAGAATGTAATATTGACAAACAATGCGTTATGTTTAGCTGACACGACAAGATAAACATGTGTTTATCTGTGCAATGGATTGTCTAACCTTTCTGGGGTTTCATGAAAAATAATATTTTAAATAAAAGAACACAAATTCATCAAATTTATATTTAGTTATATAGATAGATAATTATAAATATTTTAAATATATATTTATATTTTATATTTTAATTTTTATAAATTTATTGATATTTATATTTTTACATTTATATTTATCAATAGTTATACATTAATAAATTAACAGCAATAACATACATGTATATATCTACAAGATTTTACACACAATTTACTAACGTCATGACTCAGTTTTTCTTCAAGCCACTGAAGTAAGCTATCTCTAATAACATGCAGCTTGTCTTCCTGCACATCCTTGCTGTAAGTATAACATAACATAACGGCACACTGGGTTAGGAAGCACAGATGTTTGTTTAAGATCCATTTCCTCCTCCTTTCCATGGTTATTAGTAATCGTTGCCTTTTGATTGTGCATCAATTGCAGCCGGCACGGATTTAATAATAACCTTCTATCGCCTAGGGATTTTTTTCTTCCTGAGCTTTTACCAACACTCGGTTTTCCAAGGTAGTCATCCACAAAGTACTAACCGAGGTTGATGCAGCTTAACTTCGATAATTGACGCGCAACTAAACCCAGTGCGCTAATCCCGCCGTCAATTAATTTTTTAATACTACAAGTCAAACTGGACAGTATTTACAGATTGAGAGATAGCGAGTATTATATCAAACATTAATATATCATATCAAACATTAATATATATCAGAAGCCATACCTTTCCCAAGCTATAGGCTACATAAGATATGGATAAGGCATAGACTTTGTGAAGGGATTAACTTGTTGCTCTAAGGAGTGCTCTTATGGAGCGAGAAAACAGACTTTGAATATGAATATGTACCTTGAACCTGCCACTTGGCAGTGCACTGAAGCAGAAGAATTTATATCAAACATTAACATGCAGTATTATATAAAACCTTAATTTGTCTACCCAAGAGCAAGTAAAAACGCTTGAAAAGCTAATGTTAACGTCAGTTTCCTAACTCGAAAACGATGTCAGTGACGGGCGAGCCCAGGATTTGAACCCTCACATGCTGATCCGCGGTCGAATACATTGCCAACATCGACAAAGGCTCCAGCCAAGTGCACTGCACTACATTTAGCAGATATACCATACCTTTAACCTTTAATATTCTTTAACTCCTTTTACTTTGGACTGAACTTTGAACTGAATTTCTGGATTTTGGAGTTTGAACCGTTTTTGGACCTTCATTTGGCACTCTGGCTTGATTTTGTCTCAATAGTGCTCGATGTTGTCATTGATGACTGTAGCACTCTAATTGTTGTTATTATTATTATTGTTATTATTACCATGGCACATTATAATCAAATTACAGTTTGGAATTTGAATATATATTCAAAACTAACTAACAAATCCTTTAATGACACAAATTAGCATCAAGTGAGTAACTGCAAATACATAAACTTTGTAGGTCCAACTTGAGTATTTTTAAGAGAGAAAAAAAAGACAATCTTAACATATCTCAGTAAATGATAAACCGATAAATTTATTGATTGATAAAGTTACACACAAGTCTGACATAAATTCACTTACTGATAAATTGATTGATATTCAGATTGACGGATAAACTTACACAACATTTTCTACATGAGCTCGCAGTGAGTCAGGATTGAAGAGGTTAGATAAATCAAGCAATGATTCAATGTCTGGTTCTATACAATAAATCAATCAATGATGCAATGGCTGGTTCTATACAATAAATCAAGCAATGATTCAATGTCTGGTTCTATACAATAAATCAATCAATGATGCAATGGCTGGTTCTATACAATAAATCAAGCAATGATTCAATGTCTGGTTCTATACAATAAATCAAGCAATGATTCAATGTCTGGTTCTATACCATAAATCAAGCAATGATTCAATGTCTGGTTCTATACAATAAATCAAGCAATGATTCAATGGCTGGTTCTATACAATAAATCAAGCAATGATTCAATGGCTGGTTCTATACAATAAATCAAGCAATGATTCAATGGCTGGTTCTATACAATAAATCAAGCAATGATTCAATGGCTGGTTCTATACCATAAATCAATCAATGATTCAATGTCTGGTTCTATACAATAAATCAAGCAATGATTCAATAGCTGGTTCTATACAATAAATCAATCAATGATTCAATGGATGGTTCTATACAATAAATCAAGCAATGATTCAATGGCTGGTTCTATACAATAAATCAAGCAATGATTCAATGGCTGGTTCTATACCATAAATCAATCAATGATTCAATGTCTGGTTCTATACAATAAATCAAGCAATGATTCAATAGCTGGTTCTATACAATAAATCAATCAATGATTCAATGGCTGGTTCTATACAATAAATCAAGCAATGATTCAATGGCTGGTTCTATACAACAAATCAAGCAATGATTCAATGCTCTATACAAAAAATTATGCAATCAATCATCGAAATAACTCTACAAAAATAAATTAAAATGTAATGATGACAACATACCTTTTTAAACAATCATCGTTGCTAACTAAACATTGAGCAAACAGGGGACTAAACAGTAGCTCTCTAAGAATGTCTCAATAGCGTAGGGGTAACGTCATGAAGTTTTAAATGACAGATCCTGAGGTGAATTGAACCCTCGTGGGTTCGAATCCCAGCCGCGCTGATCTGAGAGTAAAATGATGGACATTCACTGGACTGGTTACATGGAAAATGATCTAAATTTGCCTAGCGGTTTAAACATGTGGTATTAAAAGTCATAGATATCAACATTAGGGTGCCACTCAGTGTAATGGCAAAAAAAAGAATTCGATTTTTCCCAAGTGTCACCCCCTAATTTTGTTCCTTTTGTGATACATAGTATCTACGCCAAGTTTCATTCAAATATAATAATTACTGGTAGCTCAAAGGTCTTAAATATTTTCATGAAAATGCCGATCTCGAAAAACTGTGACTTAAATTTAAAAAATTTATTAAGGCAAACTAATTATTGAATAGAGCACAGTTACTCTTTTATATTTAATCTTGCTTGCATTTTTTGCTCATTGATCGCCTTGCGGTCCTGGTGTCTGGAGATGGAACAATGAAGTTGTTAGGGGTGCCAAAATTGCCAAAAGGCACTGGACAGGCACAGGCAACTGCAGTTTTCAATCTCCTTCATCTCGCTGATCGCATAAAATTCATGTGCTTTGACACTACAGCTAGCAACACAGGAGTTCATGCGGGGCCTGCGTACTTCTTGAAGAAAAACTGGGTAGGGATGTGATTGGCTTGCCGTGTAGGCATCACATCATGGAACTAATCGTTGCTAAGGTATTTGATACACTAATGGGACCATCCAGAGGGCCAAATATCAAGTTGTTTCAGAGCTTTGGTAAATATTGGGAATCAATTGACAGATCCAGCTATAACAGTGGACTTGAGGCAGATTTCATTGCACTGACTCTCAGCTCAGTTCGAGATATCATGAGGTTTATTCGGCAACAACTTACCGAGTTTCAGCCCAGAGACGATTACCGTGAACTTCTGCAGCTATCGCTTTTATTTCTAGGAGCAGAATGTAGCACCGACATACATATTCAAGCTCCCGGAGCTTACCACAGAGTGCGATGGATGGCGAAGCTGATTTACAGTCTCAAGATTTTCCTTTTTCGCAATCAGTTCCAACTGACTGACAGTGAACTGTCTTCTCTCGGCCACTTCAATACTTTTATAATGAAAGTTTATCTGAATGTGTGGTTCAAATGCCCAAGTGCCTCATCTGCTGCGCAGAATGATCTGGAGCTGCTCCGTGAGTTGGAAAGTTATAAGAAAACACATGAAGCAGTTGCCAAAGCTGCAATAAAGTCATTCTCTGGGCACTTGTGGTACTTAGTGAAATCCTGGTTGGTTTAGCATTCTTTGACTCTGCAGTGTCATCCGAGATAAAGTCTGCCATGGTTACAGCTCTTGACAAAAAAACAACAGCCCATTCTCGAGAAATAGCCTTCCACCCCATGTTACATGCCAAGCAGCTGCCTGATTTTGTATCGCATCCCACTAGGCAACTTTTCACTGCATTGGATATATCACAAACATTTCTCACCCACAATCCAGAGACATGAATCTTCAACAAAGATTACGTTGTTGGACAACAGAAGGTAAGAAGTTTGAAAGTAGTCAACGATGCAGCAGAGCGAGGTGTGGCCTTGATTCAAGAGTTTAATGGAATCCTCACAAATCAAGAGGATCAAAACAATTTTTTCTCCAAATTGTAGAGAAACACCCCCATGACTTTCCCAAGCTGAACAAGTCCTGCTTTACTAAAGTTCGTGCATCGTCGCAGCAGCAACGTCCACATCGGCAAACACACAAAATATGACTTAATAACATTTTCAGGTAGCTGTTTGAGTTAAATACTGTAAAACAGGATATATTTACACTACAGCACACGTCTTTTGTATGAATATTGAATAATTAATACTTAGAAGATAATCTAAATTATGACGTTAAAGGTAACAAATACGATAATATATAGGATAAATGTTGATAATATACAGGATAAATGTTGATAATATACAGGATAAATGTTGATAATATATAGGATAAATGTTGATAATATATAATGTTGATAATATACAAGATAAATGTTGATAATATATAGGATAAATGTTGATAATATACAGGATAAATGTTGATAATATACAGGATAAATGTTGATAATATACAGGATAAATGTTGATAATATACAGGATAAATGTTGATAATATACAGGATAAATGTTGATAATATACAGGATAAATGTTGATAATATACAGGATAAATGTTGATAATATACAGGATAAATGTTGCGTAAATTGCAAAAAATTTGACAGTGTTGAGCTACCAGTAAATATTATTAGAATACATTCAAATTTGGCAAGCTTCTCTCTTTTTATACTATGAACAAACATGAGGGGTGAGAGAACGAAAATTGCATAATTTTTTTTGAGTGGCACCCTAATCAACATGGTTGATCATTTCACTATAATGCGTGTTTACTTTTACTCTATAAAGTAGGAATCAGGGGGCTGAGCCAGTGGCTTGTACGCAAGTGGTTCAACAGCTGATCATTAGGTGCAGAGTTTATATCAAATCAGAGCAAAACCAATATTAATTAATAATAATGAAGGTTTAACGTGCGTTTCCTCATCTAGGGATGATGTCAGGGAAGTCGCCACAATACACTAAATTGCTAATTTTATTCATCAAAATCTTTATGAATAAGAAAATAGAACACTATGAAAATTTAACAATTTAAATTTCTATTATTAAAAGACTAATAATAACCCTCTTCTTCATTTGAAAATTTGTCCTCATCTTCCTGTATGAACAAAATAAATGAAATTAGCTTAATAACAACAGAAATTAATAAATGGTACATAATAATAAACTATCTATATTAATTAACCATCAAAATTAAATTTCATAAATGTTAATTTATCTATGTAATATTTAGAATGATTAGCAACATAGTACTTCATCATAGAAATTTCCTATTAACTTGTTTATTTACTTCCTGATACAATCATTCGTAGCACACACTAAATAAAAGTTCAGGATGATAATCTGGTGACGAATTCAAATTGGAATCCATCACAGGATAATAAGCTTAAGTTGACAACAGGTCGATCAATTCCGTTGTGCACCCACTTGGTAGGTTGATAAACCAGAACTACAATTAATAATTAATTAGCACTTATTAATTGGTGTCTGCTATAGAAGATTTTAAAGTTAAACAGAGACATGGTATATAACTGTAATCTTTACTCACGCAGTCAAGGAAGTAACATCGCTAGTTGATAACTGACAAAATTTTGCAATCTGAACTGAAATTAATTAGAAATGGGAGTATCTTCGATCAAAGCAGTTAGCAATTATTGATAATTTTACTTAGCTTTAGTTATCCCAGTCTACCTCCAGTGTGTGTACAGGATACTGAAGAATAGACCAACTGTTAACTGCACAATGTCGTGAGAAGCAACTAAGCAAGAACTGAGAAAGGCAACGGTAAAACACCACAGAGCCATATTTTTCTCAAGTTATTGAAGGCCACATAAGGTATCGATAAGGCGCTTAAAGCTTTTTTGTAAAGGCAATAACTTTTCGATCTGTAAAGTGCACCTTATGGAATGTGAAAATAGGCTCTGTGTATGAATATGGACCTTGGACCTGCCACTTGTCAGAACATTAGAGAGAGTCTAACTATAGGCCTAAATTTTTTCTTTTAAATTTTAGAAAAATTTTCCATGAACAAAGACTTGAAAACCACAGAAAATTAAATAGACACGATGTCCTTTACCTCAACAGCACAAGTTCTTTCCTCATTGTATTCACTTCCATTCATATTCCCCATGATTTCTTCAACTGAATGGACTTCTACGAGAAGAAAGTCTATAGATGATATATCATGGAGAAATTACTCTCTGAGTTTAATATTTAAATTAAATACAGTATTATATGAAATTAGCTGAAAATAGATATTTAGAAACATTTTCATTTGTTTTCATTAAATTTTTATTTTATTCATTTATTTTATATTTTATCAGTGCCGCCGGATTACGAAAGCTGACATTGATAATGGCTATAGATGCTTATATAAAGTTGCGGTAAAAATGGTTTCAAAGTTGTGGTAAAAATGGCTTCATGCAGAGACATTGATAACTTGTGCCATGTTGCCCCAGCTGAAGACAGAAAGTTATATTGTAAAGACATCACTACAAAGCTGTCCTTGCCAAACACTTCAATCGGTCACGTTAAGCCAGCAGTCTTAGACCCATTAGCAGCCATCTTAGGATCCAAGTTGGCTGTTATTCATTCACAAGACTACAAAGGTATATGAGTTAACTACTTCTACCCCAAAGTTACGTGTTACTCGAAACTAGTTTCTTGCAGTACCACGACTATCTTAAAATCTTAGAGTTTTCATCAGCAAAATTTTACATCTTGCATCTTAGCCATAAAAGTATTCACCAAATTTAAACTGTACTTAAAAGGCTCCTAAGCATGAAAATAGGGAAAACAAAAGGGAAATCTTCTTAGAATCCATTTTCCACCCTATAAATTAAAGTGTGGATAAGCCGTAGCCTTTTTCTAAGGGATAAACTTGTTGAAAGTACTCTTTATGCAGAATGACAGCAGACTCATCAGGAGTATGTACTTTGAACCTGCTACGTGGTAAAATACACTACAGTGAGAGATGACAGAAAACTCTATAGGTTTCACTTTCAATTCGTATTCCAATGCCGTAAAAAATCTTGTCCAGGGCAAATTTATAAGAAGTATATGCTCTATTACTAAGCCATTCAATTCCCCAAAGTCCGCATAACGCTACTGTGGCATTTTGCATAAAGCGAGGCTTTAAAATATTCTTAGCATTGATTGCTAAAACTGAATTAATAATAAAATATACTGTTAAAATATCCTAAACTCGGATAGCTGACCTATGCATGGTAAAAACAGTAAGCAATTGATTATCGTATCCAAAAAGTTACAGACATTGCAGTAGCGTTGATATAGCATGTGACATGATATGGATTTAATATTATATATCTTATAGCAAATTTATCTGTTATTTAGTATTTAATGGGTGATAAAATTTATTAACTATTTATTTATTTTGGTATTTTACCTGAAAATTTAAGTTCAGCCTGCACTCACAAAATTATCAACATGGTACAAGTAACTTATTAACTCCACAGATAAAGAACACCCTACAGATAAAGAAGATATTGTCTTTATAAAAGGCTTAAAGCCTTTTATACCTTATGTGGCCTTAAGTAATTCGGGAAAAGTATGGCTTCTGTGGTGTTTTACAATTGCCTTTCCCAGTTCTTGCTTAGTTGCTTCTCACGAGATCTTGCAGTTAACGTTTGGTGTATTCTTCAATGCCCCGGACTCAACACTGGTGATAGACTAGGAGGACTAAAACTAAGTGAAATTATCAATTATTGCCAACCGCTTTGATAGAAGATACTCCCATTTTCATTGCAAGTATCAGTCAACTACAGGCGATAATACTAACTTGACTACGCGCATATCCATTACATGATCATATTAAGATTTGATAAGTTAATTAACTTAATTTAAGTTATGTTAATATCTAATTGTCTGTTGTAGTTATTTTCGTTATTGCATTTCTGGCTGATGTTGATTTTGTGGCATGCCTTCAAAACTTTTTTGAGGTGGTCGTGGTAATCTTTAGTCGTGGTAACTCTGATTTATTTACTTTTGAAGGAACGTGTTGTTGTTTAGAGAAAAAAACACAAAAAAAGTAAACACGCATTATAGTGAATAATCAACTATGTTGATATCTATCACTTTTAAAACCACATGTTTAATCCGTTAGGCAATTTAGACCATTTTCCGTATAACCAGTCCAGTGAATGTTCGAGATTTTACTCTCAGATCAGCGCGACCGGGATTCGAACCCACGAGGATTCAAATCACCATAGGATTTGTCATTTAAAACTTCATGACGTTACCCCTACGCTATTTAGACATTCTCTTAAAAAAATAATAATAAAAATTTCAAATAAAATAGAAATAAATTTGTAAGAATCCTACATATAATAGCTTATAATATATATATATATATATATATATATATATATATATATATATATATATTATCAGTAAATTAATTTTAAGACATAGCCTATAATTACCTAACCTTGATTTTGCAGTATACATTTAGTTTTGGAAAAATTCGGGAATCTTTCATAAATGGGGTGTGAATTTATAATTTCTAGTGTGTCAGCGCAAAAGTATAAAATGACTGTCTTGGAGGCCGTGGGACCTGACGTTTGCTCGTTTCTCCTTTGAATTTATCAATGAATTGACTACAGCTGTCTAATGGTGAACCTGGGATTAGAACCCAGCACTCTTTGTTTCACTGTTTGCCCCTCTACCTCTGCTACCTCTGCTGTTTCTTAATAACTAAGTATTGTCAAGGAAACATTTTCATAAATTATAACGAAATTATATTTTGTATATACATCATACCAGAGACAGCCTGAGAAAATTACAAGCATCACCTTTTTGAGATTTTTTAAATTTGAACTAAATCGAGTTTCAAATTACTTGAAGTTAGTTTAGATCTCATGTTCTGTGATAATTTGATAAATTATTCATGTATGGGTAATCCTATTTTTGTGTCTTTTAATTAATGATTGCTTTTAAAATTGTTATATTTATATTTATTTATTTTCTACAGATCATGACGAGATGGGCAAGAGGTGGACCTGCCAATAAGAAGAAGCCACTGGAGGCGTCTCAATGGGCAGAACTGAAATCTAGACCTCAGACTACATCGGACAAGTTACATATTAAGCAAAGTAAAATAAAAGGTATGATTTTACTCTAGTTAGATGTATATAACTAGAGCCAGACACATACTGGAGCCAGTGGCGATATACGGCTGAAGTCAGTGATGATGTTGGTAAGGTACTCAACCATGGATCAGTATGTTCTGGGTTCAAATCCTGGGCTCGCCCATCACTGACATTGCTTTTGAGTGAGGAAACTGACGTTAACATTAGCTTTTTAGCTTTTTTACAAAAGATCAAGTGAAGGTAGTGCATATAATTTGTCTTAGAAAGATAATTTTAATTTTTCGTAAATATTTTCTTATTTTGGTGTTACAAACTGTTTTAATAATGATTCTCTCTATTGTTTCAATATTAGCTACTTGTGCAATAATATTACCAGTGTCATTCTGCTGTGTTGTTTATAATGTTGGATGTAGTTTCCTATTGTTGCCTTTGATTGCCTGACTAGTATTACATAGTAATGTAAGAGCAATTTAGATATGAAAGGACCAAGTTTTGCAATTGTAATGCAGAAAATTTTATTGTATTGAAAGGTTGTATGAGCCATAAAGACTACTACTGTCTCTTTTGACCATACCATGCCTACAATATTTGACTTTAGTGCCATATACCATGTTTATATTGTGCTATATACATATGCGTTGTCTATTGCTATCTTCAATTATAACAGGCAAATGACAAGTTCAAAGTCAATTTCTAAAGAAGATTTCTTTGTCAGCGACTGAGGTTTGAATACAGCACCTACTATTCCATGGTATAACATTTATTGTCTTTATAGATTTTATTGACAGATTATTGATTCTTTTATAACTATATTTGATAGGATTAAAAGATTCTGGAGAAAAGAAGAAAAAGAAAAGTAAGAAGCTTAAACTTCAACATGAATCTGTTTCTGAGCATTCATCAGCGTTAGACATTGTGAAGCAGTTAGAGCATCAATCGGATGATGACTCTGGCAATGATCTCACATCTACAAGCAAGACAACTAAGAAGAAGGAACAAGATCCCCAGTTGTTGGAGTACGTGCGTAGAGATCGACGCAGGGAAGATAGGAGGCTTAAGCGAGCGGAGCAGCGGCAAAATAGCAGGGTCTGTGGAAGTGTCTTTTCCACTGAGGTGATAAAGCTAAGCTAAAGTTAACGTCAGTTTCCTCACTCAAAAGATGTCAGTGATAGGCGAGCCCAGGATTTGAACCCAGCATATACCGATCCGCGGTTGAGTATCCTACCGACTACGCCACTGGCTCCAGCCGTTAATCATTAAGATGTGCTAAAAGCTTAGAGTCCCTTTCATCCCGCTGTAAGATATCCTCAATATCCCAATACTCTACTCCTCCGGGTCCAATAACCTTACATAACAATGAGCTTTGTTGTTTTTATTACTTTATTGTATATATTTTTTTATTAATATTTTATTATTAATATTATTACTACTACTATTGCTATTATTATTAATAAAGTTATATTTGTCACTGAGATGTAGTCAAAAATCTGACTAATGCTGCCTCAGCCTGTGCTATCCTTAACATTAATTGGTATTAGATTAATCGTTCGACTGCTTTACTGATGGTTAATTAATAGTTTGATTTCTTATTATTTAATTTATTTAATTAATTATTTGATGAATTGTTTTGATGGTTAACTTAAGATTGATTGATTTATTCCTTTTGGAGCATTGCCATGTTGATCTTCTGCTAATTATTGATTGATTGATAGTTGATTGAATGATTAGTTGATTGAATAATAAATAAATGTCTTAATAGCGTAGGGGTAACGTCAAGAAGTTTTAAATGACAGATCCTGAGGTGAATTGAACCGTCGTGGGTTCGAATACCAGCTGCGCTGATCTGAGTAAAATCTCGGACATTCACTGGACTGGTTACACAGAAAATGGTCTAAATTGCCTAATGGTTTAAACATGTGGTACTAAAAAAGGATAGATATCAACATAGTTAATCATTTCACTATATTGTGTGTTTACTTACTTTTAAATGTTTGATTAATTCATTGATTGAATGATTGGCTGATTGATTGACTACAAAAGTGCTTGATTCATGGATTAAATGATTTTTAATTTTTTGATTAACTAAATAATTGGTTATTGATCAATTAACTAAATGATTGGTTGATCGATTAATTGATTGATTAATTAACTAAATGATTTGTTGATTGATTGATTGATTGATTAATTAACTAAATGATTGATTCTTTGATTAAAGATTGATTGATTCATTGATTGATTGATCAAATGATTGATTGTTTTTAGGTGTGTTTCAATTGCAGGGAACCTGGACATGATATGTCGTCGTGTCCACAGGTGAAGCGGGACGTCGAGTCAGGAACGGGAATCTGTTTTAAGTGTGGATCCACTGAACATACAGTGGCTCAGTGCAGAGCCAACGTACCAGCAGGCATGTTGAGTTTAAATTTAACTTTATAATTAAAGGTAGTAAGTTTTATAAGTTTTTTAATAAGTTTTTAAATGTATCGTTTATTATCTTATATTATTTGTAATATATTATATTTATTTGTATTCTAGCATAACAATTATTATGTATATCAGCTAAATCACAACCATATTCAATAAACCTAAAGATCAAAGAGCTAGAAGCTGGAACTATGACAGAATTTAATAGTAAAAATAAAACTAAATAATTCTGTTATTATTTATTTTTATTTTTACTATTATATTCTGTCATAGTTCCAGCTTTTAGCTCTTTGATCTTTAGGCTTATTGAATACGGTTGTTATTTATTTGATTTACATTTATAATTATTGTTATGCTAGAATGAGTTTCACCTGTTTCAATTTTAGATTAGTTAATGAGATAAGAGTTATTTTATATATTCTACTCAATTTTAACTTACAGATAGGAAGGGATTATGGTAGTATACTGTCAGTAGGAATTTATATCAAGGACTTGCTGTTTGGTAAAGGACTAGGAGAGGTAATTGCTTAAGTGACGCGCTGCAGAAGAAGCTCAATTTCTTCAACTGTTTAACTGTTGACGTCCCTGACATTGCCTTATGGCGCGGAACCGGACTTTAAATTCTTATTGATTGATTGATTGCTTGTGATATATCTATGTTTGTCTTTAATAATTATTCGCAGGTAAATTTCCATTTGCCAAGTGCTTCATATGTCATGAGGTGGGACATTTGTCCAAAAATTGTCCTGATAACCCACGTGGGCTATACCCCAATGGTAAGCAGTTTCTCTATTGCTTTGTTCTAAGTGCGAAATGACGCAGATTTTATAAATTTTCTGTGCTATTGTTAATCTAGTTGGCTGTATACAGTAGTTGACATAGCTCTCGAGCGAAGAAACTGACGTTTACCTTAGCTTTACCAGCTTTAGTTGTTTACATGATCATAATGTGCGCATGTTTCTGTCTAAACTTAAATATACCTTACTAGGCTATTTGCAACTGGTGCTTTCTCTTATGACACAAAGCAGGCTCGGTGATGTTGTGATCATATATTTCCTATAGATTCTATTGAAATTCTGACAATTCTACCATACCACGCACCCCAACCGCTTCATCTTGCGTTCAGTAATTATTTATAGCACATATATTTTGTAACAATTTGCATTATATAAATAATAGTGTATAAAAGTAAAAAATAATAATCAGATCTTAATTTGTGTTGGTTATTAATTAATTTTGGTAGATATTATTAATATTAGTTACGAGTGTAGTTTGTGTCTTAGAATTTATGTCTTGCTAAATTACGATATTAATAAATGTAACAAACTACATCAATTTCTACGTAACGCATGGCATCACTGCCATATTTAACTCTCTTCATCTTTGTACCGATTTTCTGGATTTTAGAATTTGCACCGTTTTTGGACCTTATTTTGCTCACTGACTAGGATATGTCTGAATATAACTGGATACATCTCAATAGTGCTCGATGTTGTCATTGATGACAGCAGCACTTTAACTGTTATTATTATTACTATTATTATTGTTGTTGCTACATTCAGGAGGTTGCTGCAGAATTTGCGAGTCAGTGGAGCACTTCAAGAAGGATTGTCCCGAGCTGCAGAAGCAACAAGGTTCTTGCTGACTATTACGTTGTCTCTTTCTTCAATATGGTTGAACCATCTTTGAAGCAGTTAGCTTAAATAAAACCCCACACACTTGTTTGACTTGTATCACGTTATCTGATATCTTTACTGTTTTAATTTAAAGTTTAATTAATGAAGCAACAGCAAAAAGAATTGAATATGCTACAAAAAATTAATTAAATTATTATTCAATTTTAAAATAATTATGCACAATTGAGCAAAACAATGTTTCAGAAATAAATGTTATACAACTAATGTCCCTGACATTGCCTTATGGCGAGGAACCGGACGTTAAATTCTTATCGAGTTAAATTCTTATCGATTGATCTAGTTGCATATTTATATATTTTAAAATTTCTGACAGGAGATTTAACATTATGAAATTTCAATCAGACAGCAGATGTAACATTATAAATGATTACGATGATTTTATTATTATTATTATTATTTATATTAATGATTATTGATGTATTTATTTGTACACTGTACAGGTATAGAAGACATGAGCCTGTCGACTCTGAGTCAGGGCACCAGTCTTGATGCTGATGAACTGATAGACACCGCGAGACCAGCTTACAAAAGCACAAAGACTAAGCATCGCGTTGTCAAGTTTTGAACTTATCAAAAGTGTGAAAAATATAGAGGGGCAAATATCAATGGTCTCGTTTTAATTGTTAAATTTCTCGTTACATGCGTCCAGTTGTCCATGTTCACAAATTTTCAGTAAGCAGTAATTCTGTGCCGAGTGCAATCAGATCTGGAAAACCGTTTGCAGCATAAAATATACAGCCAACTTAACTGTGTAACGTGAAACAAATACTCGTTGTTAAATATCCCATTCAACAATTTCATCCTCAAATTTTATCCAAAAAATCAAAATGTTTTATTGTTGCAGAACTACATTAGTATTCAAACGTACCCTTACAATACAAATTTGTGTGCATATTGAGGTAGACATTATTAATATATTAACGACATTTTGGGATTTTACAATTTTACAAAATTTTGGAGCCTAGGCACTCGCCAACCGAATGCTCTTTCTGACGTTGGTGTGGATCTTAGTGCTTTGTTGCCTTTTACAACACGTGCAGTCCACAGTTGGTCTATTCTTCACCAACCCGGACACAGTACGGGGGAAAAATTAGTATGGGGAGAATTAGGATAGATCAAGATAAATCTCGTTAAGCAAGCAACTAGCAATATAGAGTTTATATAAGTTTAATATAGAATTTGCTCAATACTGTCAAATAGTTATTTTTAATAGATGTCATTTAATAGCTGTCACTGTTAGTTAATGAGTTTCTGTAGGAAAGTTTCCAGTTCTACATCATCCTTTAGTCCAATGAACTTGTCGATAACTTTACCATTCTTCATTCCAATGACAGTCGGCACTGCCTCAACCTATAAACATATACACAAGTAATGACAACCCGCCACATATACACAAGTAACGACAAATTCTAAAAATTCTCTAAGACTAAAACTGCTCGCAATGTTCACATTCTAGCAATCGACAGATCAAGCGCTTGGGTAACATGGAGGGGATTATGTAAAAAATCCCAGGGCGTTGGAGGTTATTCTTAAATCCGCGCCAGCTGCTATTGGAGCGCCAATAAAAGGCAACGATTACTAATAACCATGGAGAGGAAGCAGGAAATAAAGAAAACTACAAAAGCAGCAACTAAGAAAGGAAACTATGTTACACATGCGGTATGTGATGCGTGTAACAATACGGAATAAAAAATGCTTTACTCTACTTTGCTGTACACTACTGAATGTATGTTTCAGATAAAAATGGTAATGCTCTAAAGGCTTAAAGTCTATTTCCTCAACCCAAGATGACATCAAGGATTTCATGTTTAGAATATTAATGTATGAACCAAAATGTAACATGTGTTCAGTTAAGATATAAAATAAATAAATTATAATTAAGTGCTACATAATATTATAATTAAGTGCTACATAATAACACACGGAGTACAGCCATTATCATCTCTAGAAAAATACATAATTTAACACTTAGTTTAAACAAAATAGTTTTTCTAATCTCTATGATCGAGTGATCATGTCAAAGCGATAAACGATGAAGTAAGTACAAGCCATTGACTTGTGGTTAGATTTATATTTAGGGTCAAAGTACACTAGACTTGTTTGCCTATATTAAAAATAAAAACTTGATAAACGTACAAGATATTTAGCTAAATGGCAAATGACAAGATTCTGCTACATATTAAGCAACAATGCTGATCACGATCTTTTCTTTCGTCAATATACACCACACACATAATATCTGCAGTTTTACCTGGATGGGAAAAATTGACTTAATTGTCAATTTCTAGACAGATAACAAACAAAAAGCATGTTAAACTCACCCCATGCTGGACTGCTAGGTCAGACATTTCATCGATATCAATTTTGGCAAGCACTACTTTGCCCTTCTTGGCAGCAATCAACGATTCCAATCGAGGTCCCAGAAGCTTACACGGTCCGCACCATCTATCAAGAGTCATATTGAATTATCAATATTGACCGAGGCACTAACTAGCGGCAGATTGATTAATAATTAATTACAAATATACTAGTATATTGTATAAGTTATCATAAAAGTAAACAAAAGCACTACACACATAAAATTAATTCAATAATGTGTTATAAAGCCAAATCATAGAGTGAATAATAATTTAATACAAATATACTAGTATATTGTACAAGTTATCATAAAAGTAAACAAAAGCACTACACACAAAAAATTAATTCAATAACAAGTTATAAAGCCAAATCATAAAGTGATTAGTAATTAAATACAAATATACAAGTATATTGTACAAGTTATCATAAAAGTAAACAAAAGCACTATGCACAAATCACCAAAGTAAACTAAAGCGAGAAATATTTCTGATTGCATAAAATTGACATAAAAATTGAGAATTTAAATAAATAGAAATTAATCTTACGAGGCATGAAAGTCCACTACTACAGGAGTAGCATTCTTCTTTACCCTCTCATCAAAGTCTGCCTCGTCCTACAATATACATGTACATATATAAACATATATATATATATATATATACACATATATTATTTATATATATATATATATATATATATATATATATATATATATATATATATAGCCTATATATTAATATATACACATGTATGTATTTGTATATACATACAATCATACATATATATTACTGGTTGAAGCCAATTGAGATGTCAATAAAATATTCGACCTCAGACAAGTATGTGTGGTTTCAAATCCTGGCCTCGCCAGTTATTGATATCCCTTTCGAGAGGTGAAATTGACGTCAATATTGCCTTCACAGCTTTTTAATATAAAATCTAAGAAATCCGATATTATCTGCCTAAGGATAGTAATTATTTCTAATCTATTTTAGTATATTATTAGCCTATAGAACAAGCATTTAGTACATCATATATCAAACTACAAGAGATTCAGCTAAGTCATCCGTAATTTCTAAATGGCCCTACAGTGTAATAATTTCAAGAATTCATCTCCATTTCAAGAATTCATCTCTTTCAACTTTTCAACATGATATGAAAAGAACTCCAAAGAAATTTCAATGTCAATATTTATGTAGTTCAGTACAAAAACCTCAGAGTCCAATTTTGAAGGTAGCACTTTTAGTAGTTTACAACATTAATAAATTTTATAAAAATGTAACAATATTAATTTAACAAAACTACTAATAATAAATGATGGCATTTGAATCACTTCAACAATATATTTAATATATTGCTGACACGTAATAGCTGGTAGAGGTGATGAAATAAAAATTTAATATTTCCTAGCTTCAAATAAAATGCTCCTAAATAGCAATTATTAATGTATCAAAATAAATAATTCTAGCAATTTAATAATAGTACTAATAGCACACATTACAGTGAAATGATCAACTGCGTTGACATCTATCACTTTTAATATCATATGTTAAATCCGTCAAGCAATTAAGACCGCTTTCTGTAAAACCAGTCCAGTGAATGTCCCCGAGATTTTACTCTCAGATCAGCGCGGCTGGGATTCGAACCAACGAGAGTTGAATTCACCTCGGGATCTGTCATTTAAAACTTCATGACGTTATCTATACCTCTTACCATTGCACTATTGACACATTCTAATTATGTCTAGCAATAAATAAATAAATAAATAATAAAGGTTTAACGTCAGTTTCCTCATCCAGGGATGATGTCAGGGACGTCCCAAACAGCACATATCACTACAGATCAATTCACCCAGACCAATCTGCGAAAGAAACGTGCCGAGGAGAAGTAAGGTCCTAAACGAAAGCCAGTCCGGTGATCAAAAAAATGGTCAAGGTAAATTGATTATGTCTATGGTGGGAAAAGGTAAGTTTTAAGCTTGCTAGAGATAGCAATGGGAACATTATCCACTTATAACGTAACAATACAATTTAAGGCCTACCTGAACATTAAATATATGCTCGTTGAAATTGATTGAACTCCTATGAAAGCCAGATGAAGGTATTACACTGCTCTGCGGTTGGTCATGTCGATAGGTTACTCCGGATAAAGCCATTCTGCTACGCGTAGCGGTAACATAATTACGTGACAGGTGACCAGAAGTCACACGAAGCGACTTTAAAATTGTTCTAACCCCAGACATATCTGCCGTAAAATCTGAAAATACAGTTTGCAAAAAGTACTATTAATCCGTTAAACCTATACCTGTTCGTTGAATTTTACATTGGATTATTTAGACATAGAGAAAAGCTGGCTTTTACGCTGTTCCATCCATTACGCTGCTCAGTTAATTTAGGCTAAGCTATGCTATGGTGCATTTTGTTTGGTTGTTATACTGTGTTAGTCGTGTTAATTAATAGTATGACGTTAATAGAATGAAATGTGTTCAACTTTTACATTTTACACCGACCTTGAACTCTAATGTTT
The DNA here is from genome assembly GCA_905160935.1 of Enchytraeus crypticus. Lineage (NCBI taxonomy): Eukaryota > Metazoa > Annelida > Clitellata > Enchytraeida > Enchytraeidae > Enchytraeus > Enchytraeus crypticus. The sequence goes on along the minus strand of CAJHZI010000676.1, from coordinate 719,947 downwards.
ACGTCAAAAGACAGTGTTGTCGAATCCCTTTATCGAAAAAGTGAAGTTATACAGCCAATATTCAACTTAAGAATAGAGCGATGTCGCTAGAAAATATACAAAAGTTTAAGTTAACCAGGCAATCAATCAATAAATAGAGCCGATAGAACATAAAGCAATTTCAGAATGGCATTTTTCGCCGACCCACACCCAGAAATCAGAGGAGCCAGTGACCTTGAGGATACAGGAACGCTTAGTGACGACCACGAGGAGGTGGTGCCTCAGCCGTCACCACACACATAGAAAACACTCGTGGAGAGACTGGAGAACCACTTAAGATTTGTACATATATTTTGTTGTTTGACAAGCTCTGAACTGCAAATAAAACATTTTATGGGCAGTATTTTATTAAAAACATAGACAGTTGTCACTTACTGTGCATTTAAAGTCTTAATTAATATTTAGAGTAGCCTCCCTTATTGGCTAAGACCTCCTTGATGCGATCTGGCATAGAGGAAACCAGAGAATTACAATACTCAGGTGTCATTTCCATTGTCCAAACTTTCTTAATGGCTTCCTGAAGGCTGGCCTCTGAAGTTGGTTTCTTTTCTTACACCTTCCTCTTCATGAAAGTCCAAAGATTTTCGATGGGGTTGAGGTCTGGACTTGATCCTGGCCATGGTCTCAGAAGTTCTATACCCTCTTCTCCCAACCATCGGTTCACAGCAGCAGTTCTGTGACAGGGAGCTCCATCATGCTGGAAAACGGTACAATTCAGTATAGGCATGTGTGCTGGGAGCTTATCTTGGAGAATATTTAGATAAACTGCTCCGTTAATGGTGATATTTTTGGGCATAAACCACAGTCCACCTCGCCCAGTTCCGGCAAAGCTGGCCCACACCGTCGTTGTAGGAGCTTGCTTGACTGTTGGTACTACGTATCTCTTGTTGTATCTCTGATTTTTTGGCCTCCTGATGTTCCTAATGTAAGATGAGAACTGCGAGAATGTTGACTCGTCAGAAAACATGACCTTCTGCCACATTTCCTTGGTCCAATCCTTGTACTTTCGACAAAACACAATGCGGTCTCTAATATTCTTAGCGCTAAGCTTAGCCTTCCTGGCAGGTTTGAAGGACTTCAACCCAAAATCTTTGCTCAAACGTCTACTGACTGTCCTAGGACTCACTCCTGCAGATGTACTGGCCACTATTTCTGCTGCAGACCATGTAGGATGGGCTACAGCAGCACGATGAATACGACGATCAGCTGAGGCCGAAGTTGCTCGAAGTCGTCCTGAACGAGTTCTTGACTCAAATAAACCCAGCTCTCGCTCCCCAGCTATACTCTTAGTAACAGCAGAATGTGATATCTTTAATATACCTGCAATTGGCATACGAGAATAGTTTTGATCACTTAGAGCCTTAATTTGGGCCCTCACTTCTGCAGATAACTCCTGACCGCGAACCATTATCTAAGACCAGCCTATATTATTGAATCGACAAAGTGACTAATTTTTTTTAATTTGACGTAAAACGATTTAATTTAACAAACTACAGTATTAAACTCTCAAAGCGGCCACTCCGACAATCGAGGATGCAGGAGCGCCGAGCGACGACCACGAGGAGGTGGTGCCTCAGCTCTTCTTTGCCGATTGTCTATTAACTCGTAGACAATCAAAACAAGTTACAATAGTCAGTCAATCAATATGAGCCTCTACAGACTAGAGGCTCCGAGTTGCGAGAAAAATAGACAAAAATACAACCAAATTAGTCAATAGCAAATACAATAGCAAAACTTAGCGACTAAAATGCAACGAAACCTGAACCATGCAAATACGACTTACGACCACGCAGAAAGGTCTGCGTGATAACCCTGATGCTCCTGACTAGTGCTGCTCACGACTAGTGCTGACCATCTTCTTTCTTCTTACTTCATCCTACGCAACAGCAACAATATAGGAAACCTATTACATAGAATCTAAATCAGTTTTTAGAGAGGCACTCTTCGCCGCCCAACATCCCGAGTTCAGAGGGTCCGGTGATACCACTCCAACAACTCGAGGATGCAGGAGCGCCCAGCGACGACCACGAGGAGGTGGTGCCTCAGTCGTCACCACACGCATGGACACCACTCATGGGGAGGATGGGGTCCCCCTGGTGCAAGAGGGCCACCGGTAGCCCTTCAGAACCAGGGGGCGCCCCATCCTCCTAAAACCACTATGCGTGCGACATCTAAGGAATCGAATCAAGCAACAAGGCGTCCCTACATTGCTAGACGAAATCCCTCCAATGTCTAACCAAAAACCTCCAAAAACCCGAAACCTCAAAAACCCAAGAAACCTCACAAACCACAAAGACCCATCCAGAGAGCTGCGGGAAAACAGACAATGTACATGTTAAGTAGTCAGTCAATCAATACGAGTCACTACAGAATAGCGGCTCTGAGCTGCGAGCAGCTGCTACTTACTATCCGGTTTCTTCTTTTCTGGGAGGATTCTTCTTTGCTGCGAGTAAATGGACAAACAAGTTAGTCAGTCAGTCAATGATAATTAACGAATAATTATTAGAAATTCTCTTATCAGGAACACGTAGCCTACCGCTTAATTTCCACAGAGTCTTCTTAATTCTTTGCTGCGAGTAAATAGACAATCAAAACAAGTTAAATAGTCAGTCAATCAATACGAGCCACTATAGAATAGAGGCTCTGAGCTGCGAGCACCCACTACTTTCCATAGAGATTTCTTCTTTGCTGAGAGGCTTCTTCTTTGCTGCGAGTAAATAGACAAAAATACATATTAGTTAGTCAGTCAATCAATCAATAACAATACGCCAACAAAACACGACAACAAAATACGACAACAGCATTTAGCGACAAACATGCAACAAAAACCTACACCATGCAAATACCACTTACGACCACGCAGAAAAGTCTGCGTGGTCGTAAGTGGTATTTGTCAGGGTAACCACGCAGAAAAGTCTGCGTGGTTACCCTGACGCTCCTGACTGATGCTGCTCCTGACTGGTGCTGCTCCTGACTGGTGCTGCTCCCGTGTGACATCTGACCATCTTCTTTCTTCATCCTAAGCAAGCAGCAACAATCTATGTAACAGATTCCAATAGGAAACCTATTACATAGAATACGAACGCGCTGTAGATATATATATATATATATATATATATGCAATATATATATATATAATATATATATATATATATATATATATGAATATTACATAATCAAGACGTGGTAGCAAATCATATACAACAAACAAAAAAATACCACAGTGCATTAAAACATATACAACTGCATTGAAAATAAACAAAAATAACCTAATGCATGGCTAGTTAGACCTTTCGCATTATTCATGCATAATACCAAATATAGTCAACTGAATCCGAAATTGAATAAAATACGATAAAATGAATTACTAACCCGGAGAGAGTCCACGGGATAACGTTGCCGCAGCCTCTTCTCCGTCGCTGCGGCAACGTCACACCACTGCGTCTGACCCCGGGGTGGAGATCTGCGCTGCAGCATTAAACCTGAAAATATCAAAATAGTGCAAAACAATGGGTGTGCAACTAAATACTTGCTTCCACATATGAGGAAGCAACGTCAAGGATTTTACGGTTACTATAGCAGACAATTTATGTTTAATAGTTACCAAGAGAGGGAAGGAGACACGCTGCCGCAGCCTCTTCTTCGTCGCTGCGGCCAATAGTCCGTGCTGCAGCCCCGGGCGTCAGACCTCCGGTGCAGTGGCCCGGTGGAAATCTACACAAAAAGCAAGGTTAGTAATGTATACATGCTATAATTATTTACTTCTATTATTCTAATTATTCTGTTATTTTCATTACTCTATACAAAAATAATTACTCACGCAGATAGATTCCAGATAACGCCACCACAGCCTCTTTTCCTTCGCTGCGGCCAATCCAACCGCAGCTGACCCCGCAGGGCCAGACCTCCACAACTGCGGCCAATGAGATCTATAGCGAGCCCAGTCAGTGTCGAAGCCTGAAAGACACTCAGATCTCTGTCTGTACGACGCCATACAGACGTGGAGACAACCCAACGTGGACTGTCTCACCGAATTGCGGCGAACTTTTGCTTATATACTCAGACAGTAATTACTTGTAGTAATTACAGTCCGGTTTTTTCTCATGGCCACTAAAGGTAGCCAACTGTCTGCAGACTTAATCAATAAAGGTCAATTCAATTAACGCCTTCAGTCTGTCACCAATGAATGGTCTAATCATTTAATTTAATTTGATAGCTCGAGATCTCGAGCAGTCGGATGTTGCGAATCTCGAACGCGATATACTCCTGGACAAGATTGAGTATAATTTCCTAGACACGTAAGTCACGTATTCATCTTGGCTCTATTGTATCTTAACATAATTATAGAATTCTCAGGAATTGAGTTATCAGAAACTGAGACGGTCTGTTGTTTTATTAACCGATCCGAAAATCAAAGCCTCATATACTGACCACAGTTGTCGTCCACAGTCACACACTGTATAGTGACCATAACTGTCTGACATGTTGCGTCCTATATAACTGTTTAAGTAAGGATTCTGTCAATTTCCGGACTCCATTATTCGTCAATGTCGACTACAACTCAATATCTGCCCAATAGACATTGAAGCAGTTCTCTCTCTCTCTCTCTCTCTTCTCTCTACAGTCTGTCACCAATGAATAGTCTAATAAATCATTTAATTTAATTTGATAGCTCGAGATTTCGAGCAGTCAGATGTTGCAACTTCCGAACGCGATGTACTCGTGGACAAGATTGAGTAAAACTTCACTGTCTAGACACGCAAATTATTCTATCTTGGCTCTATTATATCTTAACATAATTATAGAATTCTCAGGAATTGATTTATCAGAAACTCAGACAGTCTGCTGTTTTATTAACCGATCCGCAAAACTCTCTCTCTCTCTCTGTCTCTCTCTCTCTCTCTCTATTGTTCTGCAAGTGAGATATGTCCGAGATACATATGCACACTCAAGAGTCTGCTTCCATGCTGCATACAGAGCACTCCATTGATCAACAAGTTAATCCCTCACCAATGGCTATGCCACATACCTTATCTAACTATAGCTTGAGAAAAATACGACTAAAAGTAGGCTTATAGGTTGCCTTCTTGGGTTTGCCTTCTTTGCTTTGTCGCCTCTTACGACATGTGCAGCGAACTATTAGCTTAATCTTAACAATCCCAGGCACAACTGTAACTCGGTATATATATATTTATATATATATATATATATATCTAACTGTCAATGTAGGATCGATTTTATATTAGAAGTAGTTGGCGTTTTGCTAAGGAAGGTACTGCTAATATTTACCAATATAGCAAACGTAGTAAAGTGATCACCTGAGATGATATCTATCACTTTTAATGCCACATGATTAACCATTAGGCAGTTTAGATATTTATCCATGTTGCCTGTCCTCTGAATATCCGTTATTTTACTACCTGATCAGCTCTATCGGGAATTGATCCCAGGACCTCCGGTATAGTTACCTTAACGCAGTTACACACTGAGCTGTTCGGACATTGTAAATGAGTATCTTTTAATGTCTCTGTTTTTATCAGTACAGAATAGTTGTGTTCTAATTAAATTAAAGTTTAGAATTACAGATCAAAGGCAGAAATTTACATATTGCATCGATTTCATTACAACACGTGGGGAATATTGCATGTCCCTGGTGTTTAAATTTAGTAAAGATTTGATTCATTTACGTAAATGATGCAACCTACAGAAGTCTAAGAGGCATGGAGACAGCTCATAAAAGTCTGAGGCAGCAAATAGAAGTCTAAGAGGCAGCACAGAGAAGTCTATGAGCCAGCTCATAGAAGTCCATGAGGCAGCTCATAAAAGTCTATGAGGCAGCACATAGAAGTCTAAGAGGCAGCTCATAAAAGTCTATGAGGCAGCACATAGAAGTCTAAGAGGCAGCACATACAGTCTCTGAGGCAGCAAGTAGAAGTCTATGAGGCAGCACATAGAAGTCGACGAGGCAGCACATAGAAGCTATGAGGCAGCACGTATAAGAAGGCTTTTTAAAAGATTTTTTAATCCATTTTCCGTGTAACCAGTCCCGTGAATATCCGAGATTGTGCTCCAAGATCAGGGCGGCCGGAAATCGAACCCATGAGAGTTCGACTCATCTAAGAGCATAGAATAAAGAATTACTTATTCTATATCATTGTCTAGGAGTCTTTACTGACTTTAAATTTAAATTAACTTTTTCGTAACTTTACTGCTTGTACATGCAGTTTAGGTATCACTATCTAATTCAACATTTTGAATAGAGCTTAGCTATCACCTTGATATACATGTAAATACTTTGAAATGATTTCTGGATTTTGGAATTTGCACCGCTTTTGGACCTTCTTTATGCTCCCCCGCTTGATTTTGTCTCAGTAGTGCTCGATGTTGTAACTGATGACTGTAGCACTCTAATTGTTGTTGTAGTTATTATAAAGTGCGCTCTCGTTAGGTGTCTCTCTATCTCTCTCCGGTATTCAACCAAATGGCAGGTTCAAGTTATATATTCCTCCTCACACTCTGTTTTCATGAGCCATAAATAGCACTACATCGATTAATGAGTTACACCCTTAGCTTTGAAATAATATTCCTTGTCATCTGGCTTCTCGATCATTGCCTTCCTTAGTTCTTAGCTGAAGCCAGTGGCGAAGTCGGTAAGATAATCGACCGCGGATCATTATGTGCGGGGTTCAAATCCTGGGCTCTCCCGTCACTGACATCGCTTTTGAGTGAGGAAACTAACGTTAATCTTAGCTTTACCGGCTTTTTCTTGCTTAGTTGCGTCGTAAGACGCGTTCAATTAACGGTTGGGCTATATTTAAGTGTCTCGAATACAATGCAACAAAATTTACTGTACAATGACTATTTTCCTCTTAGCAGATTTAAGGGAATTAAAATGTTGATATCTGAGACAAAGTGAAATTTATGTTCGAGGTAGTTTGCTTTACTGTGTGTATAGTGTCATGTTTTCATGAGCATATATTTGTCTACTACATGTAAGTACTTACAGTACACGTAAGAACATGTAGTACATGTAAGAACTTACAGAAAGTTTATGCACTTACTACGAGATTAAAGTCAAATCCTCGGGAGTAATTTGTCCTCACGCGTACAATTAAACATGTACAGTCCTAAACATGGCTACTTTACCGATTGCATTATTTAATAAAATATCGTTCATAATGAAAATTTCAGTATATCGTAATCGACTCATTGGAGAAAGCCGTAAAAGCAGAAAGGCTCAAGGCAAATTTAACGTCAATTTCCTTTTCCGATATCATATCAGTGATAGAGAGAGATCAGGTTTTGAACCCTGCATCCACTGATCCGCAGACAGACATCTTACCGATATGCTATCGGCTCAGCCCCGTAGCTTGTCATACATAAGTAGTAGTGCACATCGTACAGAATCGAAATGACAAACGATAGGATTTTATTTGTTGCTAAACATATCAAATGCACTATAATACACAGCCGTACCTCTGTAGTTCTAAAGTCTACCAAACCAAGCTAGTTGAATACAGAATACTTAGTACAGGAGTTCATAATATACAGGCAGGAAACCTAACAGACAAAACTAAATGTAGAGCTACAATCACTACCATCACGTTAAACCCTATGAAAACAACGTCAATAAAGTTACCGGCAAGAATGAATAAATCCTTTACAAAGCGAGAAACGAATAAATATTGTAATCCGTGTGTACCACAAAAACAACAAAAAAAAAAAAAAAAACAACTGGAGTCCTATCGGCGTTCAGCTCTACATCGAACAAACAAAGTCAATCCAATAAACAACACCAAGGCTTTAAGACAATGGTACAGCAGACAATCTAATGACATGATCAATAGGCTGAATTATCTTGACTTCATTCGTGCACACACAAAAACAGCGACACACATAGATACACGCAGTATTACACTGCCATGTAGTCAACCCTTTCTAACAAAATTATTACATAGATTTTAAGTTACAAGACTCTCCTCTAAGAGCTAAACTAAAGATACTGTGTAGCATAACCCTGACTTCAACAATAAACTGATCAATTAGTCACCATAAGCATATAACATGAAACAACAGCAACAGACAATAAAAGTAGATACAAAACAAAAACATAAAAACAAACAGTAACCGAAGCAATGTTTATTGTACACCCATAAATTAAAACTGAGTTTGCAAAAATTTTATGCAAAAGTCAACCTATAGCGAGAAAGATATAACATATTGATACAAATCCACAGAGCTATCGATATCCAGGATGAGTTATAAGATCTGTTCATAACTGAAGTGCTCTACAGTTGAAGTCAAGTTTTACGTCAGTTTCTACTGGATAGTAGTATGTCGGTGATGGGAAGAACGCTGGATTAGAACCCTGCATCTTCTGACGCGTCTGCTTCAGCCCAAGGTAGCTTAAGCGACTGTAGGTAGTAAGAAATCAATGGAAGGAATTTTCACGCTAATTAATTTCCCTTTATTCTTCTTTCCATATCTCTTAGCAAATCATCTCTTTAAGCATATTCAATTATTCATCCCCCTTGAGTACTCAGCTCCCATTCTTATTTTTTAAGACACTGACCAGTTGTGCGAATCACATGAATAGGTTCCGTGGACCTGCAATTTGGCAGATTTGCAATTTGGAAGAAATGGAGCAATCCACTATGGTGCTGGGATGAACGACTTCTGTATTACGCTTAACTCGTTTGATAGCATTCGGGTCAAATATTAATACAAACCATTCACAGGTAACTATGATCAACCCTCTCTAAACACAACACTATACAATAATTATTAACTATTATTAGTTATCGACAAACACCACACCTGACACTATACAATTAATTACTACAATATACAATTACTTTCTAACAAAATACACTGTAGACAGATATAATCGATGCCAGTGTATGACTTAATGGCAACTAGACGGAAGAACATTTAAATACAACAAGTCCTGTAAGTCCATTACTTAATCAATTACCCAATCAATTTACTAAATTATATATTAAACGAGACAAGCAATTACTACCTCACAATTAGCTGATATAAAACTCAGTTACACAAACTACTATACAGCCATCATACTAGACTAATAAGTATTTTACTATTTATTACTTAGCATTTGGATGATTATTAATTCATATTTTAATGTTTAATGGAGTATGCTAAGGTAACTATATACTTTACAACAGTTACGGTAAAACATGCAATATACAATGTTGCTAATTAGTACTTTGTATTTAGCTATCTCAGCATTTTGCTATTTAGTACTAATTATACAGTATTGCAGGTCATTAGTTTACACAATTACACGCAAACGTTTAATATATAGAATTATTCAAACGAAATCATGATGTCAGAAAATAAAACGTAAATTGCAGCATTTTCTACACAAACAATTGCCTATAGCGGTCACTTGATGACTTGGATCAAGTCATTAAATAAGTATGAACTAACAGGCGATACTACTAAGCTATCTGATACGTAGACTGATATTCTCGTCTGCTTTTACAAAATGTCAGGAAGCTAAAGCAGAAGTTAAGAAGAAATAATAAATGCCACATTGCGCTGCTCAACACAAAATGCTAAATGTTCTAAAAATGCACTTCAAATGCTAGCAGTTGTATTGATTCCAGCAGCAGATACTGCAGACAAAAGGACTACAACTGTAAGACATCGTCACACACAGTACAACGACAGTTTAACGTCCGGTTTCTTACCCGAAGGAGATGTCGACAATTAGTTAAATTAACGCACAAAAACGTACAGCACCAAGCTCATTGATTCGATCACAACACGGATTAAATCTGTGATTTACTGCATTAAATAACAGAAAACAGCGACTTGCAAAGTTCAACAAATCCTGTAGTAATTAATACAAAGTTCACTAATTGCTGATGTCAGTAACTCACAAATTTACAATTCCTGTCTACCATACTAGAATCACATTCACAAAAATATTGTCATCAAATCTGCGATATCTTTCATTTTGCTTCTCAGCATTTGCTTTAGTCTTATCTTCACAGTGACAATGCTGTTGTCGAATACATTTTCAACTTTCTGAATCAATTCCGGTTATTTTAGTGGTACATGGCGAAAACAAAAACATTGTTGCATGTACTTATTTCTCTTCCAACATAATCAAATTAACAACAGAATGGAAAAATAATTAGGTCCGATATGTTACGTTATTAGCAGACAAATTCAAAGTAGCAAGGCAGAAAATGACTGAGACAACAGTAAATGTTAAAAGTTGACTCTGTTAGTCCAGCTGAGACATGCGCATTGAAATGAAAGCCTAGGCTAAACATTGGTGCTCATTCTATAAAGAATAGAAGAAGACAAGCTTCCTACTTTTGTAGTCACCAAACGAAGAAGAGCCGAGTGACAAATAATGCAGTACCCACAGACGAATAAACAACCTTCACATGCACCAAACTCTCAGAAGAACATATATAGAACTTGGGATAAGAGAAAATTATGAAACAACAATGACAGGTTAATGTACCTTCCGTCATTGGCACAAGATTACAGATTAGTGCGTCATTTCTCTATATAAATACGATATATACGATTTATACGATTGTCTACGATTTCTTGTACAACTGAGTCATAAAATACATAAATCTCAAAGTCAATTTAATCTAGATTCTATATAACATCTTCATTCGATAGCAGACTGATTATCATCATCTCTTGGGCTCAAAACACAAATTAGAACGATTCAAATTAGTGATACAAAGAGACAGCAACTGATCTACTGATAGCAAAGTAAAGCACAACATAAAGAAGTAATTACAACAAGATTATATAGCATCGGCTTCATCATAATACGTCGATGTCAAGCTGAATACATTTATACAGCAGTAAACTGACGACTACACCAAACACAAAACTGGACCATTGGCACAGAAAATGAAATAGACAGGAAATTGAACCTTCAACAAAAGATTCCAGAATATTTTCAGAGCAAGGCAAAGTTCAGAAGTATAAACAGCTTAAAATTGTGCACAACGATTCAATGTCATCGTTTCTGTCAGTTTATTCAGCAAGGTTAGCTATTTATTATTATTATTTATTATTACTTTAGTTACAAGTACTTGGTGACAAGTACTTGGTCAAGTAGCAGGAAGTGTCGGATCCCGGAATTTAAAAAGGGGGGTGGGGCAGAGATTTTTACTTGATTCCATAAGTTTTTAAACACTCACATAACATTTTTTCTTCAAAAATTAAGTCGTGAGAGAGAGAGGAGACAGAGAGAGAGAGAGAGAGAGAGAGAAAAAGAGAGAGGAGGCAAGAGAGAGAGAGAGACAGGAGACAGAGCGAGAGAGAGAGAGTGAGAGAGAGAGTGAGAGAGAGACAGAGACAGAGAGAGATATAGAGAAAGACAAAGAGACAGAGATTTACAAAGTCACAGATTGCTCGCTAATGTCTCCATTATTTCCCGTCGCCTCATCAGAATCAGAGTCATCCTCGTCGTGATGGTGAGTCACTGTTCTCGGCGTCTCGGCAAACCGATGCGGCACGCTGTCCATCCTCGTCGTCATCGGCTGACGACTCGTCGCCGGCTCTTTGGTAGAGGTCGCTGCTGCGAGCGGGTGAGCCCGGGATCGATTCTTGCCCCAGACAGCGTCAGTGACGTCGATGTCGAGGTCTGTGCTGGTGTCGTGGTCCACCGTCGACTCGTGGGGCATCTACGTCAGACAAAATGAGCACGATGTTGTCATTGACGACAGTAGCGTTCTAATTGTCGCTGTTAATTGTTTTAATCCTGGGCTCGCTCGTCACTGACATCGCTTTCGAGTGAGGAAACTGACGTTAACATTAGTTGTTGTTGTTGTACAGAAGAGAAATAATAAGCAATCGGCATGACAGAGTTAAGGCTTATAAAATATTCTACAAGAAGGAAAATTGATGCAAATGAAAGGATGCTGGAGTCATAGAAATTCATTGATATTTTTAATACACCGTTGCTACTTCTGGATATAGACAATTTAAAATATAAAAATCATTAGCATTTCTTATGAACAGACTAAATAATAAATTCTTTTGAACTGAGGTGTTCACGCCAACTTCTAAGAACAAATGAAATAAACAAAAAAATTCTAATATTGCAATACTTAAGGAAATTTCGAGAGACTAACTCATTATGAAATATAATATTGAAGAAGCTAATATTCTTTGGTCATATAAATAGAGACAATAACCCCAAGAAAGTAATCATGCTGGGGAATGGAAAAATCAGGGAAAAGCCAGAATAAGTTGGTTGGACGAGTTGAATAGAACAACAAAATTTTAAGAAAGGCATATCAAAACTGATATTAGGAAAGTTTTATAATTTTTTACAGCTTCATTAAATTAAATCAGCAGGAATAGCTACCAGCATGGAGGGAGATTTGAAGAGGTAGCTGAAGGGATAATAGAGAAGGTTGAGGAAGTTTGCTGCGTACAGATCCGCATATCTCGCTACTTGACTGGCAAAGAACGTCTGTCTCGACCCTGTTGTAAGACAAACAGTAATACATAAAGAATGCCAATTCAGTAATACAAAGAGAAATACATAAAGTAATTGTCCAACAAATCATCTAAAAACAAGATTTCAAAACTGGCATTTCAAGAGTATTTTTAAAATTATGAATTTCTTTCGAGTCGTCTACATATTGTAATCATATGCAGTTAATATAACTAAAACAAAGAAGCAACCACTTACAAATCAGAACATTGAACTAATTGCTGTACTATAAAAAGCCAGTCTTCATATCCTCAATTTCCAATTTAAATATACTCAATTTAAAACCAAAAAAAATTCAGCAAAATGAAAATATCGGTAAGAGGAAAAGACAAAAGATTAAATATAAAACAGTCATACCACTTCTGAAAAGACTTCCCATCATTCCATACGACAAGTCCATCTCCAGTGTTACCTCCTGCAACAGAAAAGCAACCATTTTTTAAAGACACCAGAGCCACAACAAATCACAAAAAATGGAAAAAATACTGAATCAGCATAAACAGCATCTCATCTCATCTCATCTTTTCATCAGCATCTCTGCCATCAAAACAATCTGTGTCGTGTCAGCGACGGGTGGTGGGGAAAGCACTGGATTGATTGGCAGACTGGTGGTGGGGTGGGGGGCACTGGATTGATTGATTGGCAGACTGGTGGTGGGGTGGGGGGCACTGGATTGATTGATTGGCAGACTGGTGGTGGGGTGGGGGACACTGGATTGATTGATTAATTGGCAGACTGGTGGTGGGGTGGGGGCACTGGATTGATTGATTGATTGGCAGACTGGTGGTGGGTGGGGGGGCAGCAACAGTAGGTTAGAACACTCTAGCAACTGAGCCACAGTCAGATGGACATACTCAGTCGAGAAAAAAGTCTTTTCAAAATAACCAGAATACATCAACTGTAACTTAATTATGAAAACGACTAATAATATATGCCATGGACCTGCCAATGGGCAATGCACTGAGAGAGATGGAAAACATACACCATGGACCAGTCAATGGGCTGAGCAATAGGAGAGAGAGAGAGAGAGAGAAGAGAGAGAGAGAGAGAGAAAAGAGAAAGATTGATAACATATGCTATGGACCTGCCAATAGGCACTACACTGAGACAGATGAATAACATAAGCGATGGACCTGCCAAAAGGCAGTGCAATAGGAGAGAGGAGAGAGAGATGAATAAGATACGCCATGGACCTTCCAATAGGCAGTGCACTGAGAGAGAGAGCTAACATATGCCACGGACCTGCCGACAGACAGTGCACAGAGAGAGAGAGAGATAACATACGCTGATAGCCTCCTGCACTTTACTGATGTCAGGTATGTCATCGGAGGCGCTGTCCAGATCTCTGTAGATGTTGCTGAGGTAGGCAGCGAGGTTCTGTAGCCTGGTGTATAGTTTTCTCTTGCTGGTCCACACGTGCAGCTCTTGAGTGAGCTCTGGGATCACGAGGAACGTCCTCCAGCCTCTGATCTTCTTAGACTTGAGGATGTCGCCAAAGATGTGATCACCGATGTAGAGCACGTCCTTGCCCTTAGCACCGATCAGCTCTGAGAACACGTCGCATGAGCCTTCACACAAGTGGTACATCAAATGGTAATATCAGTAACACAGTCAATATATACAATACAATTATACATGTATATATAATTTTATATATATATATATATATATATATATATATATATATATATATATATATATATATCATTATCATCATCATCATCATCATCATTTTCGCTTAAATCCCAGTTATGTATAAATATATATATATATATATACGAAACGAGCAATCTACGGTTGGTCTATTCACCAGAAGCCCAGACAGAACACGGGTAAATCAAACAAATCGACAGATAAAAGAAGAAGAGAAGAGACCTCCTGAATAGACCTGGCCTTGCTTGAGAGGTCCTGTGTGAATGCCAATCTTCTTATCGCCTGTCTTCTACACAACAACACACAAATCTATTCGTAGAGCGAAGTTCCAGTCTAAATAACTCGATACTATTTCCATTGCAATATCGCTGCTAAAAATTTTAAGCAATAAAGCTAACGGCATGATAAAAGTTTAAATGAAGCTAATCAAGCTCTTTATTTCTCTCTCTCTCTCTCTCTCGCTATCTCTGTGTACATTTTATACTTTAGACTGATTTTCTGGATTTAGGAATTTAAGCCGTTTTTGACCTTCTTTTTGCTCGCTGGCTTGATTTTGACTCAATAGTGCTCGATGTTGTCATTGATGACTATAGCACTCTCATTGTTGTTATTATTATTATTATTATTTTAAAATTCTGTTATAAGCTTAAAACTTTAGAAACTGACAGGAAACTTGAACGAAGAAAATCACAATCAACTGTTACTCTTAGCTACAGTCATGGTTATATTAGCGTCAAGTGTACGCAGTAATGATAATTAATTATTAGTAATGGTAAAATACTAAATAATTATTCGTGAAAGCAATAGGTGTATAACTGAGAAAATGATAAATGAGATTATCTCTAAAGATATTTGACTGACAAGTGAATCCAGTTTAACATCTATAAGAGAGAGTGGGCAGCAAAGACGAAAGTTGCCACTGATATATATATATTGCTTAGAGATATATTCAAAATAACAAGCGTTTTCTATAAACTGCAAAAGCATATTTACCATATCGATTTGTCTTAGTATGGTTCCTTCGCTGAAGAAATCCGGCTTTCTAGAGTCGACAACGATATAGTCAAAGTAACTCGTCCAACTTCTGCCTTCGACTCCATTCTATAGCAACATCGTAAAAGATACATCAACGTTCTCGATAACATCCAGCACTTCTAATTTTTAACATCTCGTTACAGATTAAAGTGAAAAAAAATTTATTTAAGGATACGGTCCATTTTTTACAAAGAGACAAAGATCTACATAACTTACTTTAGCACTCTATAACAAAATATTTTAAAATTAAAAAATGGTATCATAAATTAATCACACGAAAGCACCAATATATTCAATACCTGGATGCCCTAGTCTTATGACATAGGTTTCAAACTTCAGGTCAGTAGTGAAAGAGTTCATTTCTCAGGCTAACCCATTACGGATAAGTTCTTCTGAACAATTAGATTTAATTAAAATATTTAAAAAAATTTAATTAGCACTAACACAGGCTTTAGGCTCCGTCCACAAAACTTCAACAAATAGTTAAATTATAGATTAATTACAGTTAAATTACAGATTACTTACAGTTAAATTATTGATTAATTACCTTATCAGAAACAGAATCCAAAAGATATGACATGACTTTCTGCAAACAACAAGCATAGAAATTACATAAAGTTACGATGAAATATGGCAACAACACAAATAAGAAAATGTCAGAGTATAAATATAATATATCTACTCAACAGCTTAATGTAAACTGTAAAATACATAGATATTTAATGGCATAATAAGGTATTGCAAATAAATTACAAACGTTTCCACAGTAATGCATCATATGCCCAATATATTGCAGTCATAGCTATGTATTGTAGTATTGAGTAAATAAGCAAGCTAATGTAGATTTGCAGATTTCAGGAACACTGAAGAATAGACCAATCGTTAATTGCACACATCGTAAGAGGCAACAAAGCATAAACTGGGAAAGGCAACAGGAAACCACCGCAGAAGCCATATTATTTTTCCAAGATATAGAATAAATAAATTATGGGTAAGGCATAACCTATTGTGACGGGATTAACTTTTGATCCACGGCGTAGATATTACTATATATATCGAGCGTGAAAGCAGACTACAGAGTAAGAAGAAGTGGACCTGCCGCAGGGCAGAACACTAAAAAGAGAGAGAGATAGACAAAGACAGAGAGTTAGAGAGAGAGAAAGAGAGACAGACAGCGAGAGACAGACAGAGAGGGATATATATATATATATATATATATATATAGAGAGAGAGAGAGAGAGAGAACCAGAGAGAGAGAGAGAGAGAGAGAGAGAGAGAGAGAGACAGAGATAGAGAGAGAGAGAGACAGACAGAGAAAGAGAGACAGAGAGAGAGACAGAGAGAAAGAGAGACAGAGAGAGAGACAGAGAGAGAAAGAGAGAGAAACTTACATTGGAGTAGTCATATTCACTGTTGGTCAGCAGGAAGGTCTTAGCACCATGCTCTCGAAGTCTGCAGCAGTGAAAACACATCAGCAAGTAACAGTTAGGTTAATTTTGGACTTATGAGTTGTTACAGCAGAGAAATATACTCAAAAAACTACACTAGATATCAATGTAAAATATCAAAACAAACTGGTCCGACAAAAGCGGGGTACACCTAATTAACGTTTAATAAAATCTCCTACTATATTGCTTTATATTCTAAATATACTATAATGTAGGATATATTTACAGATATTTAAAGTGCACACTACAGAACGCGTACGCAGATTTTTACTAGCTTACAGGTGATTGCAGGTGGGCACTAACCTATCCAGAAATACGGGAAGCTTGGGATCTTTATGTACATATTCATTAGGGTTCACTAACCTGTCCAGAAAGTATGGGAAGCTTGGGATCTTTATGTACATATTCAGTGGGGTTCACTAACCTGTCCAGAAAGTATGGGAAGCTTGGGATCTTTATGTATATATTCAGTGGGGTTCACTAACCTATCCAGAAAGTATGGGAAGCTTGGGATCTTTATGTATATATTCAGTGGGGTTCACTAACCTATCCAGAAAGTATGGGAAGCTTGGGATCTTTATGTACATATTCAGTGGGGTTCACTAACCTATCCAGAAAGTATGGGAAGCTTGGGATCTGTATGTATATATTCATTAGGATTCTCTAACCTATCCAGAAGTATGGGAAGATTAGGATCTTTATGTACATATTCAGTGGGATTTTCTACCGTCGTCTGCTTCAATGTGCCCTGTTAATATACAATATTATACATTTAGCTTAGAAATGTCCTCCGATTATCAGCATGTATTTTTAATTTATATAAAAATATTTACTGATTTATATTTTTCATAACATGCAATACAGTGCTTATTTTTATTCATTTGTGCTTTAGGTAATATTGAATAAACAGATAAGAAGCCATAATATTTTCATTATCAATCTCAACGTCAGCTCTAAAATGCTCTCATGAACCATATAAAGTTTTGTTACATTATATTTCAATTAATCAATAATCAATCAATAAGAACTTAACGTCCTGTTCCTCGCCATAAGGCAAGGTCAGGGACGTCTCTTGCAGACTATACACAAACAGGCGCCAAAGCACCACACGATGACGACTGAGTACACAGAGACCACAAGAGAAAGCGAGATCAAAACAGAGCAAGTCCAAGATCCACCATACTTCCATCTTTTCAGAATATTCCACAGAGGAGAAATAGGAAATAGGAGTTAACCTTGAGATGAACCCAGTCCATGGCGTCTCTACAATCCTGGTATATAGATCTGAACGACATGTACAAGTCCCCGCACTTCACTCCTGTAGGCTCACTGCAGCAGTCAGAAAAATACAATATATATATAACATATATATTAGATATATATATACATGTATATATTATAGATATATATATTATATATATATATATATATATATATATATATATATATATATATATATATATACATAATTATATATAATAATATACATGTATATATATATATATATATATATATATACATATAGAATATATATATATTATGCTTATTTTTAATACTGATGCATTGTCAGCTTGTTTTGGGGTATAGTGTGATTAACATTTAATTAATATTATATATATATGTATATATATATATACAGTATATACAGTATATATATATATATATATATATATATATATTATATTATATATATATATATATATATATATATATATATATAATATTAATTAAATGTTTATCACACTATACCCCAAAACAAGCTGACAATGCATCAGTATATAAATTATCCCTGATTTATAACTGTAAAATGCAGTTCAGTATCAGCTAGGCCGAGCTGGTAGCATGAAGTGATAACCCCGATGCCACAGGTTTAAAACTCCTTAGAACAATATCTAACAATAGACTTAAAAGAAACGCTAATATTAGCTTCATATCACCCTACATTTATTTAACTTCCGCATGTCGAACACCTGGATGCATACGATATATTAACATTCACAACGTACAGGCAGCAGCTTAAAGCTATTTAGAATCTATTCACCAGAGATAAACTCTATCACAGAATTTCATAACGACTATTTCCCTGTACTTGAATGAAGATCTGTTTAGGAAAAATTTAAAATCACTTTAGTCCTGTAAGAATTAAATCAAGCGAGGGCAGAACATTACAACGTTTATAGAATCGTATCTTGCAGCAAAATCACATCAATCCAGAACACGAGTTTATCATATAGACATCAGTCCAGGCTTTAGAGTAAGCACCCATTATGGTGAAATGATCAACTATAGATGGTGATTAATTTAAAACTTTCAGCTACTCAGCGATTAAGTCTTACAAGGTCTTTCATGTCTGAAGGAACGACAACAATCAGCAAGGAAACAAGTTACCATAGTTTGCATAAGCGAAAATAGATAAGTTAAAAGAGGAAATATGACAAGCCCTACTATCAACAGTAACACCATAGTTCACATAAGCGATTAAGGTACCCATTTACAGCATCGATGCAAAGATTCTAACTAAAAAACTCTATGAACCAGGATAAGCACCAATGAAATAAATACATAAACTTTATCTTTGTTTCACCATTCAAGTGGCAGCAAAATAAGTAAAAATACTACAAATATACTGATATTCTAATACTGTGCAATTCAAACGGAAATTTAAAGTCTTGCAGTAATATAATCCCCGCTTCAGCCCTTGCTACTGCACAACTATAAAGCAACGGTGTTAATCCACATAACACGAAGGAGCTGTTTTCACAAGTCTCACAGATCTCTTTCTTGCAGAAATCCGAAGAATGATGATTTGTTAGTATATATTCTGGTGAATCAGATAGGGAGAGTATGACTAAGCTAAAATTAAACCATTCGAAAGTACAGAAGCACACACACACACACACATATTAAGTCGTTCAGTCATACAGAACAAAGATGTACTATCTGGATGACTTAACTTACTATGTGTATGTAAAACAAAGGACTGTTAATATGTTTAAGATGTGCTTGAAACCTAATTATCCATTTCAGTCGCTTTTCTTTATCTGTTGTATTACTGCTGGTAACTCTTACGCTATTTGTTACATTGTATTACCCGAGGTTGTCAGGTTACGAAGAAATAAATGAAAAGATTATACTTTACTACTGCCTCAGACGCTCACTTGTGCCTCAATATGGAAAAGTAGTTTCCTAAGGGGGAAGGTCTATTAAAAGAAGTCATAAAAGGTAGAATGGAAGGAAAAAGAGGCAGGGGCAGGCCCAAATTAGGTATGTTAGACGATTTAAAGACCCACTCATATGTGGAAATGAAGAGGAAGGCGCACGACAGAGAAGAGTGGAGGCGTTATATACCATGGACCTGCTAGTAGGCAGTGCACTAAGAGAGAGAGAGAGAGCTTCCTAAGAGCAAGGAATAATGCCTTGGATCTGACATTTATACGACAACGGATAGCATCGTTGATTAAGATAATTTTTTATATATTACTGAATAATAGATATTTGTAGCATCACCATATGCAACTACAAACAATGTTAGTACTAATGAGTGCATCACAGAGTGAAACATACAAACACGGTGCAAAACAGTGCGTCATGAAACAGAAAACTAGCGACCAACCAGGAGCTCACACCAGGGATTTTCACAAGAAAGAACAGTTCAGATAGGTCAACGGGTAGTCTATTCTCAATTCAGGTAATCTATTCTCAAGTGTCGTGGACTAACAACAACAACACTCGCAGACGAGAAAACAGGCACAAAATTCAAAGGATATTCTTTATACAGATGATGCAACATGACACAGAGATAATGACATCCCATAATTTAAGATGGAGGCGGGGGGGGGGGGGAATTTAACCAGAGCGACCTGTGAAAATCCCTGACCCACAACGAAATGAAAGTCTAAAGGGAATTGATAAAACTGAGACACTCGGGAGAGGGCGCCACTCCTCACCTTACGTCTGAGTCATCGCTTGCACACCTGCAAAGTTTCGTAGCAACATTGTACATGCTTGGCTTTAATACATAACAATTAGTAGGCACGAATACATGAATAGAAAACAATCGAATACATCTGCTACATATAAGTAATAATATAATTACATTAAAATTCAAACAAATGCAATTAAAATTCTCAGTTTTGAAATGCAATGGTATCAATATAGATACCTTTTTCACCCATAGTCCTCACATTCCATGTGCTCACATTAATAAAGATTATTAATTAATATTACATCAAATTTGGAGTAATAGTTGCTTATTTGTAAAAATAGGTAACAGAATAAACACCCGTATCTCTATTATCTAACACGTTATATAGACTATTCACTATTTTCTAACAGATTATACAGAGCATTCTCTATTTTAATCATATTTTTATATATTCTCTATATTCATAATTTATATTTTAATAAAGATACTATTAATTAATATTACACCAAATTTGGAGTAATAGTTGCTTATTTGTAAAAATATCTCCACGCTACAGCTACAAATCTCTAACAAGTGAATAAACAATCCAATTTAATACCCTATAGACCTTACACATAATTATGTATACTTGGATATTTTACATTATCTCGACACAATTTAAGAACAGTTAGTATTTACTAAAAATTGGTTTAGAATTCTGATATCTAAAAATAGCATATCTATTCTACGTTTGCAATCAGCAGAATTGAACAATTTCGCTACTATAAAACGGAATTTTTCCTATCTATTTTACTTCACTGTCAGTAGAATAAATAAAAAATTTAATATGAAGTGGATAAGTTAATGCACCTAGCTCGTTACAAAGAGTATGAATTATAAATAACAACAAGAAAAACAGGTGTTAAGAGTTGCATCACAGTAATTAGTGTTTATAATAATTTCACATTTTAAATAACACAGTTAAGAAAAAGTACATATAAAAACACGAAACCACAAGGTAACATATTTCATCTTAAGGGATATAATTTTTAAATAAGAATTCATGTAGAATTTTGAGGGCAACGGGAAAGCGTTTAGCCAATGAAATCTCAGGAGAAGTAATTAGCAATACACGCACAAACTTCAAAAATCAAAACTGATAAATGCAAAAGCTCTTAGAGAACATGTAATGCAAATTCAAGCAACTGCTCAAAAAATGCGAATAGTAACATACACAGTCTCACAAGTAACAGAATAAACACCCGTATCTCTATTATCTAACACGTTATATAGACTATTCACTATTTTCTAATACAATATGTAGAGTATTCTCTATTTTCTAATACAATATATAGACTATTCACTATTTTCTAATACAATATATAGAGTATTCACTATTTTCTAATACAATATATAGACAATTCACTATTTTCTAATACAATATATACACTATTCACTATTTTCTAATACAATATATAGACTATTCACTATTTTCTAATACAATATACAGAGTATTCTCTATTTTCTAATACAATATATAGAGTATTCACTATAGCATTTGATAAGTTCAGACGCTGATAGGCCTATCAATAAATCAATCAACCATATAAATATATATATATATATATATATATATATATATATATATATATATATATATATATATAAATATATATAAATAAATATATAAATAAATTCATCATCATCATCATCTTCCCTTTAATCCCAGTTTAACTAAAAAAATAAAAATTTAGATTAGATATAATATAAAATATATACATATTATATATACAATTAAATATATATAAAAGTGCTTAGGTACTCATAAAGAGCCATCCCTTTCAAATGATACAAAAAACGATAGTCCGACTGTTCAGTTTGATTACAGGAGCAAGGATACTTTCAAAAGTAGACATACAATGTACGGCAATACTCGCAAATACGAAGCATGGCAATCCATAGTCTTGCACCGGTTCCTATCAAATTACCGGGGCAAAAATCCTGTTACTCTTGTAGAGTCAGCGCCTCTCTTTTGGTGCAATGGCAGGTCCATGGAATATAACTCCTCCACATATTTTTATCCTCAGCTTTTCTCGTCATATCAACAAACAACTTAGTTATCAAATCATCCAACATCCCAAGTCTCGGTCTTCCTCTAATCTTTCCTTTAGTCGGCGCCTATGGAAAGATTAATCACGTATCTGTATCAGCTATCAATATATCTAAAATTAAGCATGGCCCAACTTTTATAGATGACACAAAAGTTAGACAAAATAATGAGAAAAATAACAGGAACAGAAGCTTGCAAATGCAATCTCAGAGAGAGGTTTCAAACAAAACACTGCTGTTTATTTTAACAGCGCACACACAGTTATAGATTAGCTATGCATTAATCACACACACGAATGCAAACTCGTGTATCGTAAGTTTATACACATCAGTATACTAGCGTTAAGCAAGCACGCTGCAAGTTAAAGTTGGTATCAATGAGTGCACTCTCTAATAAAAGTCTAAACACTTGCCTACGATGAATCCTGCGATCAGTCAAAAAGTGATTAATGTATGTTAATAAAGCACGTTCAGGCATACGACTGCCAGACAGAGGCATTGTAAACATCGTACTCTACACAGTAACTACTAGTCAATAGCTCAGAAGAACAAGAACCAGAAGCGCATATATAATACCATCAAAAATTCAATAGTATAACCTCAGCATTCATACAGTAAACAACATTCATACAGTAAACAAAAATCAAGTGACTTAATAGTTTAATACCTCAGTACATCCATCAGTCAGGGATGACGTCAATGACATCATCTCTGGATGAGGAAACAGACGTTAAACCTTTATTATTATTGTTATTATCCTGTTTCATCCACTAGCCATATACAGTAATAATGAACTTAAGACATTACATGTTATAAATATCATCTAGCAAACGCTACGCATCAGAGCAACCTATAGTGTTCAGGCAGATTAGTCTACTACTGATTTACTAACCATCCTACCCTGTCTACAAAACAATTAAAGCATTGTCATGCAAACACCTATCAACACTACGTCAGCCACAAAATAAAGTAAAATAAATAAGCTGAAAACTAAATAACATTTGAGTAAATTAAGGAAGAACAAACAGCAAATGCTCTTATATTCGTCCTAAAATCTAATAAACACTGATCAGTCTATTGATTTAACCACTCTCTAGCTATACAGTAGAGCACAGGTTCCTTAGCTCTAAAGGTGCCCCAAAATTATAAAACAGCTGACAAAGCAGCAATTATTTATACTTACATCTGAAATATGTTAAATGCTCTAAGACTTTACATACAGAATTAAAATCACTACTGAATGTTTAAACAGATTGTCATAATTTGATTGGCGTTTCTTACTCCTTTGTCGCCACAACAGACACACTGAACTCAGTAAACCAGACACTCGAAGGTTAAGAACTTCAGCAATGATGCAGAGTACAAGTTCAATATTCATGAACTTAGCTAATCCTAATGGTTTTGTGGACGAGATTCTTAAATATACAGACAACAGAATTGACAAACCTTGTATATTCAGGAGAGCTCGTGAAATAATCAATTAGACAGGCCAGTAGGTAGGTTTCTGTTGATATAGATAGAAAACGAATGCTCTAATATATACAGAGTTATATAAGAAATAAGAATACATCTGATGTGAGGATAGAAATTCTGTAAATATCTTCAAATAGAGAACTTTTCAATTTATTATTTAAAATACAAACAATCTTACGTAACTTATAAATAGCAGTAACATAATTGTCACAACATCAGTTGAAATGCAGAATACTAGTATTATAAAAGCTGTTAAAGTTAAGGTTAACATTAGTTTCCTCACTCGAAAGCAATGTCAATGACGGGCGAGCCCAAGATTTGAAGCCCGCACATAGTGATCCGCGGTCGAGTATCTTACTGACATCGCCACTGGCTCCAGCCAGTGTTTTATGATATTATATAATATACCGTAATATAGTACAACAAAATGTAACAGAACACATAAAGGCTACACTATAATAAATAACATAAAATTAATGTAACATAACATAATCTAATCTAATTTAATATAATATAATATAATGTAGTATATAATACAACACCAACTAATATTGTCAAATGCAGGCAGATCCTACAAAGCAGTCTTGAATACCCATTGACCATGACAATGAGAACTATAAAAGTGGTTGTTTCAAAAAATTTGTTACTATTATACAAGTTCAACTTATGCACACCTGGAAGATTGAAGAGTGTGTTTAGAACATATATTCTCTGCTCATCTAACTGTATAAACTTGTTTGGATACAGCGCTCTAATCTCCGACCTATAACAGACAACATATCACCAATGTGCAGACAAATATACGACACTTCAAGCTAAATTTAACGTCTACTTTTGTACTACAAGGGTGCTGCTGCCTTGACTATGATGCTGAGATTTGAACTCATGATCTACTGTTGATCATGCATGTGCATAACTAACTCAACTATCCAACTAGTGTTCTGTTACGTGGCTCGGTTCAATGTACATATTTTTATTTCCTATACACACTTTACTTTCACACTCCACCGATCAATTTCTAAGTATATTTTTTCTTATAAAGCACAAACACGAGACAATCTTTTCTATAACTTGGGGATCAGCTAAATTAAAGATGACTAAATGATACAATCAAAATTCTCCAATACCTTACATCAAATTCATGAGAAAAACAACAAAACTAGAAAGATCATACATCTTTAAAATCTATTACATATGAATTCAGAAATATTTAGCTTAAAGCCTACACTTGATAAATATTCCATAAGAATTATTTGTAAAAAATTAACTTTCGAGAATTTCAGAAGGACCACCAGTTAAATATAAAACATATTTCAGCACGTTTAAAAATTGCCATTTGTCACACTTAACAAAAGTGCTTGCTAAACCTAACAAATCGGCATACAAATTTTTTATACCAATTCTTTAAACTACCGATTTGACCATAAAAGTCTGATATAGCAGCCAGACATACGGTTTGAGGAAATTGAATCCGTGAACACAGACGAGAACGTTTCCATATGGGTCGACCTTGAGCAGGTTACCATACTTCGTGTCAAACCACAATCCTCTGCACAGCGTTAAATACATCACACAATAAACACAAGTCGCACAGTAGAATAAATAGCACTATAAATACAAATGTTACACTCTTCAATACTAAGCACATTGTTTAAAATCTTAAATTCATCCGTTAATCGAGATATTAATTTTAAGCCCTCTCAATATTCAACGACTCAATGGGATTTATTAAAGTTAAATTAAGTTATCTAATACAGTGCACTACACTTAAAAAACACGTCGGGTAAAAGCAAGTTTCGCTTATAAGCACAATATCTTCCAGGTCCCTTTTGAGCTCAAGTTACTTCAAGTGCAAGTATTAGTAATGAAGGATTTAAACAATTGTATAAATAGTAGTAAATAATGCAGCAGAGCAGACGCATACCGTCCTAATATTTAACAACTTCATGGGATTTTTGACAAATTTAATTACAGATTAAGTTATTTAGTACGCTCCACTTTAAAGCAAGTCAGATTTAAGCAAGTTCCGCTCATAAGCATAATGTTGTCTTGGTCTCAATTTCTGAAAGCCTTTGAGGCCGAAAATGGAAGTCTAACTTGGCTTCAGCGTTAAAACTATAGATCATTTATAGCAATGAAGGGAAATGAAGGGATTAAACAAATGTACAAATGAATTAAATACGGCAAATGATTTATATACATATGAATTAAAAGCTAAAATTAAATAAAAGCATGAATTAAAATGTACAAATGAATAAGTAGGACAACGAAGCAGACGCCTACCTGGCACAGAAGGTGGGATCATATTCAAAGTCCCTGATGGCTTCAGGGTAGCCGATGGCGATCAGCCTGTCCACTATCAGTCTAAATCCCAGCGACTCGTACTGCGGTGACTTGTACACTGTGCAATAGCGTAGAATAACAATGTTAACTGGATTAACAGCGGAGACTTCTACACTGTACAGTAACAATATTAACTGGATTAACAAGAGAGAGAGATATGTGTTTATTTCAGCATCAACACCAGTTCACTGACAAATAGAAATAGAAATAACCATTTAAATGAAATAAAATAAAAAATTCCCAGAAAGACAGGATAGCAAACAGTCTGTAAAAACTAGAACAACGGCCGTCAGGGAAGATGATACACATCTTATCTAGCTGACCACCATCTATAACTATATTAATGATTAACAAGAGAACTTCAAGAGGTAGTTATTAAAGTTACTGCTGTATTCTTCTACAATAATACTTATACTTCAAATTCTAATGGTATTATATCGCACTTGAGAAGCCAGTGGCGAGGTCGGTAAGTTATCCGACTGCGGATCAGTATGCGAGGGGTTCAAATCCCGTCACTGATATCGCTGTCCAGAGATGAAACCGACGTCAACATCGTCATAACAGCTTTCAAAACTTACACGCCTATTCATTTTAATGGTTAAATTAGATATTAATTTTGTGCTTCAAACATTGCTAATATTTTCTTATTATTTGCACCTCATTATTACTATTTTTTGTCAGAAGAACAGAATTCGCATATTTCCATAATTAATATTAATATCAGCACCAAATATGCAGTTTAAAATATTTTCATTTCATTACACAAGAGCACCCAATCATAACATAATTCTTCGGCTATACATTTAAAATAAATCCGCTGGATAATTATAAGGTTACCATTAGAATAGAAAGAATAAAATCAAAAAGAAGGAAAGCCCTTTAGTAACAGCTTCATCCTATTACTTAAACTTAATTTCTAAGCAGAACATACAACCTGCTAGAGTGTAATCCATATCAAATCCATAGAAATTGATCTTCTTCAAATGCAGACTTCTATTCACAAATATTCTGTTGAGAAAAGATAAACATAAGAATTTTATTTAAGTATATTTTACTTTAAATAGTTGTTTTCAAAAATTATAGTAGTACATTGATGCCGTTTTAGCTATAAACTGAGAAACTTAAATAAATTGAATACATACTTAAAACATAAAAAATCTAAGATATATTCAAAAACTGTGAAATATGAAACCATTTTTGATAAAGTAGATTTTAGCTTAAAGACATGACACATTTTTACTCAATTCAGATGCTAATTGGTTAGTACAATGTGATGTAAACACTGTGATGCATTCCAATCTACAGTGTAGATCAGAAACGTGAACATTACACTATACTGGATTCACACACAAAAAATTACACTGGCGCCTCAAAGAAATATATAGAAGTACTAGATAAGATAAGTAGAGGAGAGTCAAAAATGAAACCGCTGAGTTGCCTACACTAAGGCAATTCTTTTTAATAATATTATTTCTATATAATTTTCAATAGGAAAAATTTAGAGATTTACACACTCGCTTGCTGCTGTATTATTTTAAATATTTTCTAAATATTGCACGATATCAGAGCTCCACACCACTTCATTGAAAGCTTGCAATCCAGCAAGTGCAGATTTAATATTAACCTCAAACTTCTCGTATTTTAATCGTCAACTCCATCAGCATTGCGGGATTTGAAAGCAGGTCTAATGATTCAAAGATGTACTCTCTATTATTAAAGCTAAATATTCTCCCAATGTCAAAACAATATACACGTAGATCTACACAAATTTCCAATGTAAGATTGCCTATAGAATCAAATACCTGGATTATCCAATGGAACAAATGTATAAACAGCCAATATGGAATCAGTTCTAAATAAGATAACCGACTAACTGATTGATTGAAAAAGCTAAAGCTAGTGTTAACGTCAGTTTCCTCACTCGTAAAACAATATCAGTGACAGATGAGCCCAGGATTTGAACCCCGCACAGACTGATCCGCGATCGAGTATCTTACCGACAACGCCACTGGCTCCAGCCATTGAGTTACCTGCGTCTGATTAATTGATTAATCGATTGATTAATTGATTGATTGAGTTACCTGTGTCTGGTCTCTCTCTTATAAGACTTGGCCACAGTTAGATCTCCCATCCCTGTGCTGTTCAGTAGCTCTATGCTCTTACTGGCTCCACCAGAGATCAGTGAAGGATTACAGCTTGACGAAGCTTTGGCAGAACCAGAGTCTTTACCCTCTAATGTCGGCACACTGGTACCAGACTCCGTCACCTTACAAGCCGCAACTGACTGAGCGTTTACTTCTGCACTATTCATACTGAATCAACTCGAGGTATATTATCTGACCTTAAACAATGCTGTAGCACACAAAAGACAACGTTTATAGGAGTGCAAGTTTGTATTCGGGCTAATCAGTAAATGGGAAAATATAAATTATGGATAATTGATTATTCAAGATCTATGCATTTCAGCAAATTTTCTAAAAATAATATTGTTCAATGAAACCGTTGTGATCATCACAATATTCAGCACTATATAAAGTCACTGGTTGTTAGATAGGTATTTAACGCTAAATTTTCCATGTAGTATCGAGGCCACTGAAAATTAGACCCACTGTCGACTGCACTTGACCTAAGAGGAAACCGAGAAAAAACCTGATAAAAATATATAACACAAAAATGATAAATATATTGATATTTTAGTGTACATATTTCTTTAAAACTTTTTAGGTCTAAAGGCTGACTGTAGATATTACTGACCTATAGGCTGGAGATAAGAAACAGAACAGCACCAATGACAACAGCTCCAGCCCATATAGTTCTACCTAGTTTAAGCTCTGGCAAAAGTGAGGCATATGCCAATGTTTCAATGCCTTCTCCAATAAAAAATGAACTAAGCATTCATTTGAAAGAGAAATTTCACTGCAGTTCAAGAAGATAGAGAATTATCATTAACATAGAACAAAGACAAAAAGAGAGAATCATTATCATTAAATGAAACAAATTATACAGCATGGGAACAGCACTCTAAAAACTATTAAATAAATCTTAAAAGCAGGTCCCAAGAAAATACAACCAACAGCCTTCACCTTCATAAACAGGAACCATTGAGAGTTAATAAGACAAGCCACTTAGTAACTGCGCAAGTATAAACTAAACATTAAGAAGTGACTCAGCAGTGTCTTCTAATAGATTCATTATCAATTGATTCTTCTATATATTGCTTAGCTTATCAATAGATTTATTATCAATTGAGTATTCTATCTATTGCTTGGGTAATCAATAGATTCATTATCAATTGATTCTTCTATATATTGCTTGGCTAATCAATACAATCATTATCAATTGATTCTTATATAAGCATGCATATACAGAAATAAAAACATATTCAAAATAAACTGCAGACTCCCATTAGGCTGCATAACTTTTCATATTCTTTTGTTAAGTATAATCCATATAACATAAAATAACACCAATTAAAGTGCTACAGTCATCAACGACAACATCGAGCACTACAGAGACAAAAATCATGCCAGAAAGCAAAAAGAAGGCCCACAAACGGCACAAATTCAAAAATCCAGAAAATCAGCCCAAAGATATATTCAAGATATACTTCATATATTTAAGATATACGTCAGACACCAAACAAGCCCCTCATATTAACTCACCCCTCCCTCAAATTAACTCAAGTCTTCCTCATATTAACTCTTCTTCATATTAACTCTTCTTCATATTAACTCTTCTTCATATTAACTCTTCTTCATATTAACTCACCCCTCACTCATCTTACTTGCCTCTCCCTCATATAATCAGAGGCATCTTCCCCCTTTGGCCTATGACTCTAAACTCAACTTAGCGGGACACCATACCAAGTTTGATTTTCAGCTACCCCTCGGAATTTCACGACGCAAACTGCGTCATCACTTATATGGCGAAGACGCCGCAGTAAAAACCACCCCACTCTGTCAGGATTTTTTTCTCTTAGCTGGCACCACTGAGACAATAAACAGAACACTTCGTGTCCAGGTCAGACAGCAGACTATTCATAGCGTTAAGACATAAGTATAGTACCAGTGTACCAGATCACCAGACCCTGAAAGACCTTCAACCTCGACTACCCGGTTCAGCAGCGTGATGTCTAATGTTTAAAATAGACTAAAGTTTTTCTAAAGCCACCGAAGTAGTGCACATATACAGCAGGCCTAACCCCGTGATACCATGCTACAAGGTCTGCATAAAGAGATACTCTATTTTTCGATTCTTTGTGAGTTTTAAATATCTTAATAACTGAGTCTAAATAATTTTAAAAGGAAAAATGCTATTTAGAACAGCAATTTCTTGTAAGATAATTCGTTTTTTCATATTAATAATAATAGAACTTAGTCTGCATCAGTATTAAGTTACAATATGAATTAGCAAACTAATTCGCTAGTATGGAAAACTTGCAAAGCATCATAATTGCTTCACAATCAATCGAAAGAGTAACAACACCTCAAATTATATAGATACTAGAACAGATTGACTGATTTGAACTTTTAAAACTAAGAATCAAGATAATTTCAATCTATTACAGTAGATTGCATGGTAGAGAATTTATTGTTTGCCTCACTAAATCAACTAACTAAATTAATTAAACTAACTTATTAATTTCCTAAATCATCGTGTGGATTATAAGTGATATGTATCATCATGGGTCACCATTTCACTGTACATGCATAATGTTCTGCCCTTTTAAATTGGTTATATTTAATTGACTACTTACAATCTACTTGCAACTAGTAGAGGTTAATTAAATGATTAATTAAAGAGGTTAATTGAATGACAACAGTTTATATAAAACTACTGTTATTTGGTGTAAACTACAGTTTTATTAAAGAACATGGTTGTGGAAAATTTACAAAAACTACACTGATAAATATAGTTATTCTAATTATATTTTTACTCTGTTTTGGACCATATTTCTGCTTACCGTCATGGATTTGTCCAGCTAATGTTCACACTAGTAAATATAATTATTCTAATTATATTTATTAGTGATATAATATTTATTCACACTAATAAATATAATTATTCTAATTATATTTATTAGTGTAGTTTTTGTAAATTTTCCACATCCATGTCCTCTAATAAAACTGCAGTTTACACGAAATAGCAGTAGTTTCATATAAACTGTTGATCATTTAATTAACCTCTACTTGTTGCAAGTAGATTGTAAGTAGTCAATTAAATTTGAATTAACTTGAGCGAACACAACAATAAAATTGAAATAGTAACGTTTCAGTAGCTTTAAAGCTAATTAATAATCACACCAACTAATAAAACAACAATTGAGCAGTTTAACTTTTATGACTTGGACATGATGCTTGTGATTTTAACTAATTAGGAAAATTTAAGTTTTTTTCAAGATTAAAGTTGCTTACATGAACTTTATAAAGATAAATCAAAACAATCATTAAAATTCAGCAGGCTACTTAATATTCATATCCGTGCAGGCTCCTCCCTAATTAGTAACTAGCACAAGAAGCGACCAATCAGAGAGTTAGATTTTTTGTTGACCTAATTAATCTATTAGCGAGTTGCAACGTATCGGAGAATTTTTACAAAGAGGCTTTTGATGTCGTTATTGTGCAAAAGTCTTGCTCAGCTTGAACGCTTTACTGTGATTGTATAATCTCAGTAAAACTTTCAAGTTGGGGATGTAGCTCAGTGGTAGAGCGTTCGCTTTGCATGCGAAAGGCCCGGGGTTCGAAACCCCGCATCTCCAGTTAATGTTCATTTTGTAATTCGATCTTTGTCTTATTAAAAGTTCATTATACATTATGCCAATTTAATTTATTCCCAGATTTAATCTCTGATAGCTGACTATGGAATCGAACCCGAGATTGATAAAGTAGCCTCAGACTCGGTCTTTTAAAATTTCACAAAAAAAGAAAAGGAACCTGTTTTGAAAACATTCACAATGTTGGCTAGCATTGATGTTCTATGACAGAGCTAATATATCGGCACTATACCTACGATACGATATATTTGGACTGGTTTTCTGGATCTTGGCATTTACTCTGTTTTGGACCATATTTCTGCTTACCGTCATGGATTTGTCACAATAGTGTTCGATGTTGTCATGGACGGCTGTAGCACTCTAACTGTTATGTTATGTCACTACTTTTAAATCTACCTCATGTTCTATCATAGCCATACTACGTATAAAGATTTAACGTTCGTTTCTTTGGATGAAGATGTCAGGAACGCTTAGAGGCCTATAGTTTATTAACTCTAGTTACTCAATTAATCTATTTAATGCTCATTAGCATGCTATCCGAACATTTACACAAAGTTATCAATTTCTGAGTCTCATTTTTGGTGGAAACATCGTTTTTAGTCCTTTTTGATTAATAATAATAATAATAATAATAATAATAATAATAATAATAATAATAATGAATGTTTAACATCCGTTTCTTCATACAAGAATGATTCAGGGACATCCTCCTATCACACGTCACAATCAATCAAAACATCGAAACGTAAACGACCTAAAAAATACATGTGCTGAAGAGAATGGTCGAATCCAAGTCGTAAAAAGAGTGAGAGAGGGAGTAGATAAGTTAGAGAGAGAGAGAGAGAGTAAGAGAAAGAAAGAGAGTATACGAAGTAAATATTTACAAATTTATTGCCAAGCATATCCGCGAATAATTAGATATACAAACGCAAAAATATACATACGAAGTATACACATAGTTAGTATTGCACTACTATGCAGCGATATGTACAGAGAGTAGTTTGACGTAACGTAGACTTAACGACAGTTGGCGCACAGCAAGTCTTATGTCACACAACACACAAATCTTTAGAACTAATACAACTAAAAGGGCTTCAGTAAAGGTCACCCCAGAACAATCCAGAAATGAAAAGCTAGTTATATTCAACATAAATTTAACTATATCTTAAGGAAATTGGTAGACTACAGAGACACAAGTATACACAGATAAACTACAGAGACAATGGATTACACTGGTAAACCAGAATGACCTAGAGGGAAACTAGAATGCACACAGTCAAATCAGGAATTTGAAATATTTAATACTAAATATAAAAATAAAAGCTACAACTAGTCTCAAAGAAAATTTTATAACAAATTGCAAAAATTACAATTTTCTTTCATTATAACAACTTCATTTAGGCATTAGTAAAACATCACAAATATTTGGCATTTATCTGAAATGTGGATATGGAGAAAAAAGAAAAAGATTACCTGGACTCAAAAGGTTACAAATGAAGAAGTCTTGAAGAGAGCAGAATAGATAGATGCACAGCTTTATGTACAGCTAGACAGTTGATAAATGCTATATGAAATAGGAAGATAAATTGGATAGGACACTTTCTATGTGGAGACAGTTTACTAAACAAGAGGTCGTAGAAGGTAGAATGGAAGGAAAGAGAAGCAGAGGAAGACTGAGATTAGGAATGTTAGATGATTTAAAGATCCACTCGTATGTGGACATGAAGAGGAGAAGATAGAGAAGAGTGGAGGCGTTATATACCATGGACCTGCCAGTAGGCAGTGCACCAAGAGAGAGATCTGACAATCTCGTCCTAAGAGATAATGTACTTCTCAATGACAGAGTCAAACAAATGTCACATCTGTCTGCGTTTGGCCAACGCTAAACGTTTTAATTCTTATAGTTTATTTCATTAAACTATTAGGAATGAAAATATGAGAAAAAAAACTAAACAAGTAAATCATCCTTTTTTAAACAAGTACATCACCCTTTGATATAGTAATCTGATATACCGTTTCAAGAAAATGCATAGATAATTGTAATAGTTAATATTACTACTGCGCAAGCCGAGAGAACGACGATAAGTAAAATTTCTAGTAATTTAGTATTTTAACAGAGATACAGTAGATTAGATATTACTACAAAAAACTGTAACGAATGGGAAAAGCCTCAAATAGGGGATTGACTGATGATATGATGTAGGGCAGAGAGGATTTGAGACAGTCTATTCGTATCCCGACCCTAGTTAAACTGGGATTCAAGGGAAGATGATGATGATGACAGTAGATTAGATATAAAAACTGTTCATCAATTTTTATCTTAGCTAATACATTTAAATCGTGGAAACTTCGTCCGTTTTCAAGAGAATTTGTTTACTAAGAAACAAAAACTTTATTTTAAAAACAAGTGCCATCATTATCAGTTTTAAAAACTTTGGCTTCTTATAATCCGTAGAAAACAACCCTGGTACCTTTCTGTTCTCTCTAACTGCTACAAGATCTAGCACTGAAATAAAGCTTCATGCATATCTTAGACTAAATCAAGTAAAATTTAGCAAATATTTAGCAAAATTACAAAAATTATTATGGCATTTTGTAACTGATAATACAGAACTCAATAAATTAGCAAATAATTCCACAGAAAACAAAAAATAATAATTATATAGAAAATCTGTTCATCTATCGAAAATAAACAAATAGTACCACTATTATAAAAGATTTCATACGATGAAATCATGCTGAAATATATCTGCCAAAGCTCACAAACAGTCGCAGAAAAAAACTATAAAAATATTTAAAGAAATTAACATTTAATTCATGCAAAACGCTCTAAACTAAAATTTCATAATAAAAATCTAAACAACCAATAGTCTGTTGCAGTGCTACATTCTTCATTGACTTGGGCACTTCATTTGAAATTCAGCGTTAGAGGGTTAGCCTACCAGGTTCTCTTAAAAGAGGGGAATAAAGGTAAACCTAGGTAACAATTTTACTGCTAAAAAGGCACATCAGTTACAAGCGACACAATAATTTCAGCTGCGCAGTAACAAAAATCCATTTGAATTGTTAAACCGAC
Source organism: Enchytraeus crypticus (assembly GCA_905160935.1). Classification (NCBI taxonomy): domain Eukaryota; kingdom Metazoa; phylum Annelida; class Clitellata; order Enchytraeida; family Enchytraeidae; genus Enchytraeus; species Enchytraeus crypticus. The sequence continues at coordinate 684,589 of CAJHZI010000676.1, read as the reverse complement.
TGAAGTGTCAAATGGTTTTCTGATACAATAGCTTCCAACCACCTGAAATTTTTCTCTTTCAACAAGGTAACACAATCAATATAAATTGTACAGGATTAGCAATAAAATCAAATATTATATATGGTGGCTAACAGTCTAGTAACGGTTCAAAAACACTTTGCATTATCTACCACTAATTCATTCATTCATCATAAATCTTAGAAGCAACTGAAAGTAGAATCTATTTGGAGTAAACAGAACATCTGATGAAACAAAATGCAAGCGATATACATATGAAAACGTATTTCGATTGGAAGTTAATATTTACCATTAACAACAATGGTGACTAATCCTCAATCCTCTACATCACAAAATCCGGCGTAGGAACGTAGTAGGGTCTAATATTACTGCTAAACACTAGCATGGGATGTTGTTCACAATCAGCACAAGATTAAAACTGCAAGTTAGAATAAACTATTTTAGAAATCTTGGATAAACACAATTGTTTTCTCAGGGAATGATCTACCGATTTAATAAAACGTAGCGTAGTAAAGATGGCTAAACCAGATTTTTCTTCTCTTGCATCAGATTCTTCAACCTAACAACTACTAGATAAGCAGTATCATCACAATCTACCCTTGAATCTCAGTTTTGCTAGGATAGGGATACATATAGACTTACTCTACTCTTCTCTGTGGGGTGGGAAACTTTTCCATTCATTTTAGAACATTTTGTAGCCATTTCTGTAGCACAGCGTTCAGCAACCGAATGCCCTTTCTGACGTTGAACTTACAGATAAGCAACAATCTAAATAATTAAAAATTAACCTGTTCATTTGGCAATTAACAAAACATCAATCAATTAATTAATCAACACTTTAATCAGATCAAGCAATTCTTGAACCTTGATTACTTGATGAAAAAGTGCTAGACTTACTTTAAAAACCAAAATTAATTATTTATCACAGACACAACGTTCAATGCAGCATTCATTTCAAGCTGATGCTTTCAAAACAAATTAAACAAAATATAACAATGAGATATGTCAAATAACTACACATATGTAACACACTATTCAAATGAGACCTAAAGGTATTAGACGCCTGCCTAAATAGATCTCTTGGAATGAGACAGAGACTATTTTTTGTTATATTTTTAAAGTTGATTTACTAAATTTTGGGAATTGGTGTTTAAAATACTAATAAATTTAAAAAGTCAATACACCAATTCTACATCAAGACAATTATACGCTTACATAACATATTATAAACTCGTGTGTCATTTTTCATCCTCAAATTTTGATTTTTATAAATTTGTTAAACTGAGTTAAAATAACTCTATGAATTGGTCTTAAATGACGCAAGAGAATGCTTTAAGTGAAGTCACAAGCAAACAAAGCTTATAATACCAGGTGGTACAGAATAAAAGAACTTCCAATTACAAAAACCTTAATACATGTGCATACATACTTCTATCGGTAAAATTAAACCTCTATCATAAAATTACACAGCAACACCCACTAATATTCTAGCAAGAGTTTTAAAAATCTGTTTCATTAGAAGATTTATTTTCGATTAAATATGATAGCTATATCTGAATGACATTTCACAGATAGAATCCTTATTTAGTCTATCATTCAAGGCCAAATCTTTATCGTTATACAATATATGGCTTCACTAAAACAAATATTTTGAAACTACAAACTAAGGACATTGCTACAGACAAACCTAGCCTCGACAAACAAAACACTGGTATTACCTAAACTATCGAATATTTATTTTGCAACAGTTGTCGCAGCCACTGCGACATGTAACTGAACCTTAGATACAGCACTAGCTGCAGCCTTTTTACAAAGATCATCACCACAACTACACTGAGGATTGCGGTGGGAGCCCTCCCCCTTCGTATTTGACCCCCCTTCCCCACCCCCTCCCATTCCCTTACTGTCTTTATCAGTCAATACAAACTTAAAGAATTCATAAACGGACCACGAAATAGCTGTAGACGGCATCTGGTATATAATTCTTGCGCCGACGCCGCTGAAATAACCGCCGAAGCCTTTGTACCTGTAAACCATTCGAAAAGCCTGTCCCATCCCGGTGACATATCGACGTGGGGCATTCTCGCTCTCTGCGCAGTTCTCCTGTGTGTTGAGCAACGTCTTGCACACATCTAACGGCGTAGTGGCTCCGGCGGCTACTCCGCCGGCTAGAGCACCGGATATAATGTGCGTGGTAGGATTGTACGCGCGATCTTTGTTCATGACGTCCTGCGACAGCTCGTAGAGGATAAAGTGAAGGCTCTGGAACGGTATGTTCATGGTGAGCTGAGTGGAATAGCTTCGGTAGAAAGCTCGCAGGCCTTCAGTACGTAGGACTTGAGCGGCGCACTCGCGACTTGTTCTGTAGGGGCTGTTGTACAGCTGCATCCTCTGCTTTATCACTGCGCATAAACATGTAAACAAGTAAACAAACCTACTCGCTTTATTACTGCATGTAAACAGGTAAATAAATAAACAAACCTCCGCTGCTATATCACTGCGCATAAACAGGTAAACAAGTAAATAAACCTCCTCTGCTTTATCATTGCGCATAAACAGGTAAACAAGTAAACAAACCTCTTCTGCTTTATCACTGCATATAAACATGTAAACAAGTAAACAAACATCCTCTGCTTTATCACTGCATATAAACAGGTAAACAAGTAGGCAAACCTCCTCTGCTTTATCACTGCACAGCACATAACCATGTAAACAAACCTCCTCTGCTTTATCACAGCACAGCACATAACCATGTAAACAAACCTCCTCTGCTTTATCACTGAACAGCACATAACCATGTAAACAAACCTCCTCTGCTTTATCACTGCACAGCACATAACCATGTAAACAAACCTCCTCTGCTTTATCACTGCACAGCACACAAACACGTAGAACACTTACTCCTCTATCACTGCTCAGCACATTAATAAGTAAAAAGATGCCTTTAAGATATTAGCACACATTCTTTTTCACATTTAATTGGTAAACAAACAACAACTTGCTCTACAATAAACTTGAAAAGGAATTGAAATCATGCAACGAAGCACAATAATTTAATAACAAACTCAAGATGTTTGAGGAGCGAAATCAGATGAAGCAGTACTGATATAAACCAGGCCTTCTAAACATCAATGACCACCAATACCATCAAGAGCTACTAAAAATAAAGAGAGACCAATGACTAGTCATGGTAATGTATTACATCTGAGCTTACATACCATGTCTACTATGACTTCGAAGTAAAACACGCATTATAGTGAAATGATCAACTATGTTGATATCTATCCATTTTTAAAGCCACATGTTTAATCCGTTAGACAATTTATTCAATTTTCCGTATAACCAGTCCAGTGAATGTCTGAGATTTTACTCTCAGATCAGCGAGGCTGGGATTCGAACCCACGAGGATTCAATTCACCTCAGGATCTGTCATTTAAAACTTCATGACGTTACCCCTACGCTATTAATACATTCTAATATGCTAGAAGAAATTCAAATATATTATAAAAGTATGGTTCTTCTTTTAAAATAATAAAAAATTATCAATTTAATTATTTCACCTTCAGCAGGGTTCATCACAGCATCGTGCAGTAACGTAGCGCAGCAGCCTGCCACACCTGTGAATTAAAAAAACATCAGTCAATTAATCACTGAATATCAATCAATTATCGATTATATTAATTATGAAATCAGTCAACTAATTAATTAATCTATAAAAAAATATAAATTTGCCAATTAATTATTGAATCTATGACTGAGTTACAAATCAGTCTATTAATCAATCAGTCAAAAACATAAAAATAATATATAGTCTACTTTATAATATTACTAAACGTTCAAAGACTTGCCCAGGAAAACTGTTCTGGAAACGTTTGGCAATAAAATATCAACATTATGTTCCTACATACTGAAGCAAACGAATAAATAAATTTATCAAGAACTATTCTAAGATTCTCTCATCCAACATATATAAATGCAGCACACAACAATACTCGGTGACCTACGCAATGCTTTATAACAAATTTGCAGCAAATTACAAAATGTGCAATTTGTAATTTAAATACGAAAAAACGAGTAAATCAATCTAGCAGCAACCAAAATAGTTACTAAATTTTAGCTCAATTCTGAATAAGAGCTTTGACATGACATGAAAAAACTTAACTCAATTCATACAAGGCTGATGTTTATATTGAGTGACTCCAGGAGCAACAATGGCTAAAATAGCCAGCAGTGAACAACTCAGTAAATCTACAATAATACGAGTAATACTAATAATACTAACTAATGGGAGAGGGGATTTAGCGCACTCGGTTAAGCTGCGCGTCAATTGAACGAAGTAAAGACATGTTGCACGTGGTAAATTGTGGTGGGCGACCACTCTGAAAGACCGAGTGTCGACAGATTTGAATGTAAATAATCCACAGGGTGTTGAGGTTATTCTTAAATCCGCTCCAGCTGCTATTAGAGCTTCAACAAAAGGCAACGAATACTAATAACCATGGAGGGGAAAAGGAGGAAATAACGAAAACTACAAAAACAAAAACAAAAAAAAAAAAAAAAAAAACAGCAAACATACGAAGGAAACTTTACTGCACATGCGTACGATATGCGTAACTATACGCAAGAAATAATTTTTAAAAAAAACGTACCATGAACTAGATGGTTGCTGGAGCCAGATTTACAGAGCAGCTTCTTCATCTGCTCGTAAGAAGCAAAGTAGAGAGCGTGAGCTGGACCCGCCCCATACGCCGTCACATTGATTCCTCGCAACGTCATTCGCACTCCCTCGTGACGCAGAATCTGATAGAATGCATCAGCCATGTTCTTATACGTCGCACGAGGATCTGGAACTAGAACTTGCATCCGAGTCTGAAAATATACGAAATATACGAAAATATACGAAAGCTGGTAAAGCCAATGTTAACGTCAGTTTCCTCATGTAATAAAATGTATTTAATAATAATCTCTTTAGCTGTATTTAGGAGGCAGCACTAAAGTAGTTAAGCGTAGTCACAGATACTAATTAAATTACAAATATCATATAATTTTTATCAAATACTAAAATACCTTTTTTAAAATACCTTTAGGGCAATATTCTGTATAAAATCTAATGCGTTCCATAGGCGATTTCATAAAAACAGACGAATTTGGAAAATATATACAAATAAAAATCAAAATAATCTATATAACCAGCTCCTTATGGTTGTATAAAGCACAGGTCGACTCACCTTAACACAATCCACAGGGTACATAACGCAGTGTTCCAAGATGCCCGCAGCGGCCCCCGCCATCATATGCGTCTGAGGGGTGCTATTCTGTGGCAGGCTTTCGTAATCGTCGTCCATTTCACCGCACGACATGACCCGTCACGTGTTTACCAACTGCCCAGTAACTAGGACAGCGGCTTTACGAGCAACGGAGCTCAGAGGAGCCGTATTCAGAGAGAAATCTACCGACTATGCAATTTATGATTGTACTCTAACGAAATAGTTTAATGAAAAGATAAACTAGGAGATTTCAGCCTAATTTAACATTACTAACATTATGTAATGTTAGTTAGAAAAAAACGTAAACAAAACTGCAAGAGCTGAGGCTTCCTTTCACTGCAATCGTCCGTCAAAAGTCTAGTTCTGTGAACAGTAAAACAACATCAACAACGACAATAACAGAAAACAAACGATGTTCAATTGCAATTAAATTGTAATTCGACTTGTTAATCATATTCATTAAATAATTTTTTTGTTTTTTGGTGTTACTAAATCGTATTCAATTGACTAAAATATAACAAAACATATAACGATCAATCATATAGTTTGATTAATATAATTATTGTTTTGAACTTAAGTTTAGGTCGTCTGAGATCCTGTTATACTTTTTCTAACTATCGCAAACATAGTAGTGCAATTGCAATATTTCTTTCATTTGGTGTGCCAATATTCGACACTGTGATGCATAACTGTCGACGGAGGTTTTTCAACATGGCTAATGAGTCTAAGCACGTTAAATCTTAGCTCCTGATCTTTGGTTGGACATTATAATGTTGATCCTTAAATTTCCATAAAGGGTCTACTTCCGTTGTACATGTTTAATTCTTTCCTTGTTGCTAGCCTCTAGATAATTGTATTTCATGTATTTACAATGTATTGCAATGTATTTGATGGATTCATTTATGAAATAAACGATCGAGTGATGATGATGATGATGACATGATATAAAACTAGGAAAACACTGTATCGAACGAAATACAAAGAGAAGAAAATACATACACATCGAAACAACGTATTGATTTTTATTTAAAATATTAAAATAAACTTATGTTGCATTTGACCTGAGACTTAGCGGCGAATGAGCAAGTAAAACGATATCGTTACGACTTTGCACTGTTTTCAGTATCGTATTATTTAAAAACAGTGGAACTCGCTATTAGAGAAAACTATTTCCTCTGTACCACTTGCCTCATTCAAAAATAATTCAAATTGCGAAGATGTTTAAATTCCTGGCAGGAATTGCAGGCTGGAGCCAGTGGCGAAGTCGGTAAGATACTCGACCGCGGATCAGTTGATACGGGTTCAAATCCTGGGCTCGCCGGTCACTGACATTACTTTCGAGTGAAGAAACTGACGTTAACATTAGCTTTAGCTTTTCCGTATATTTCAATAATTCAATTGTATACCTGCATTAAATTGCCATAACCAATCAATCAATAAGAATTTAACGTCTGATTCCTCACCATAAGGCAATGTCAGGGACGTCTCTTGCAGACTCTACAAAAGCAGGCACCAAAACACCATACGATGACGACTGAGTACACAGAGACCACGAGAAAAAGCGAGATCAAAACAGTGCAAGTCCAGGATCCAAAGCAAGCGGGTCAAATTTTAAACCTAGGCCCTATGCCTGTAACTCAGTCTTTATATGTTTAACCTACATGGAGAATTATAATAATTTCCGTATAGTTTTAATTTTTTCAACCTTATTTTGTCAATTATATTTTATTTTCTCTGTTCTTAGTTAATTTTAATGTCCTAAATGTCCTTAGTTGTCCGACGTCCCTGACATCATCCTTGTATGAGGAAACGGACGTTATAGGCTACTAACTATAACTATGTCTTTCTTATTTAAGTTTTAGCATAATTGTGCTCTTTAATCAGCTCGGCTAGGCCTACATCTAAAAGTATAATATGTTTTCTAAATTTTTATGTAAAGGGTACATATGAGTTCTTTGTGAGGTATACTCTGATTTTACACATATTTTATTTTTGCTGTGTATAAGAATGTGTATAGAATGTATCAATAGCGTAGGCGTAACGTCATGAAGTTTTAAATGACAGATTTCCTGAGGTGAATTGAACCCTAGTGGGTTCGAATCCCAGCCGCGCTGATCTGAGAGTAAAATCTCGGGCATTCACTGGACTGGTTATACGGATAATGGTCTAAATTGCCTAACGGTTTAAACATGTGGTATTAAAAGTGATAGATATAAACGTAGTTGATAATTTCACTACAATGCGTGTTTTTATTATTTAAGATACAATGATCTATTGTGCAAAGCAAAGCTCTAAATAAATAAATAGGCCTATAACAGCTCAATATAGAAGAGTTTTTATCTAGAATTGCCTGAATACGACTGCAGTGTCTCTAATATAAATTTAGTCCGAGCTCTTCTATCCAACTCCTTGATGACGTGGAAAGGAATGCCTAACTCCCGCATTAGCTCCTTCATCTTCTTTGTGTATCCACGGAGCTCATCCAATGTCGCACAAATCCTGAATCCATCGTCCTGGACACACTCCATCTGAGGCTCTACGATAAAAGTGAGACAGGTCCAATGGCGATACCTGCTCAACCGTCAGAGATGATGACGATGATGATATCGGAGTTTATGATTGTTATATATTCGTTTTGAAATAGGAAGAAGAGTTGGATAGGACACATTCTAAGAGGGGAAGATCTACTAATAGAGGTCATAGAAGGTAGAATGGAAGGAAAAAGAGGCAGGGGCAGGCCGAGATTAGGTATGTTAGATGATTTAAAAACCCACTCATATATGGAAATGAAGAGGAAGGTGGAAGACAGAGAAGAGTGGAGGCGTTATATACCATGGACCTGCCAGTAGGCAGTGCACTAAGGGAGGGAGATATATTCCTTTATTCGTTTATTACTTGAAATCTGACATGCCGTAGAAAACGTGCCCACATACAAATGGCAATATAGAAAGCAATAGACATAAGTAGCTATTGTTTCAACAACAACAAAATTAATAAGAGTCTTTATATAGCATTCTAATTATAAAATTCTTATCCTTAAAAGGTGAGAGCTTTGATGGTAAAGAGAAAGGATGAGCCCTCTCCCTGAGCTTAAAGTTCAAATTATCTCTAATCGGCGGAAGCCGGTGCTGGACATGCTGTGTGTTACTGATGATAGCGTTAAACAATTTCTCGTCAGCATCGGCAGCGATATCCGCAAAAGATCGAATTCCATCATCATTATATGATTTATATCGAGAAAATTTAAACTTTATCTCGTATTGTGACAGTATTTGATGTAAGAGGCTACTAACAAGAACTGAGGATCGAGGAAGACACGTAAGAAGATAAATGTTCACAAAGCAAGAGGCATATCTAATGCGAAGGATTTTACTTTGATTTCTTGTTCATTCCGGATAGTGAAAGTAGAAGGAATAGAAATGTGCACATTGGACATGTCAAATTACAATAAACTAGAGAGGAAGCGAGAGAAAGAGAGAAAGAATGAAATATAATAAATAAGTTTAATTATTTTAGTTTAATTGATTAATGAATTATTCTTATTCTAGAACATCAGTGTACTATTTAATAATTCATGTGAATCCAGACAATATAATCTTAGGAAACCTGCAATGTTTCTGTGTTAAAATGACATCATTACCAAGAAATATGAAATTTAAAAATATAAATACCTTTCTTGTATTTTTAAATTAAAAGTTTATATCGTGTCGGCCGTAGCCCAGAACACACACACACACACACACACACACACACACACACACACACACACAACACACACACACACACACACACATATATATATATATATATATATATATATATATATATATATATATATATATATATAACACACACACACACACACACACACACACACACACACACATATATATATATATATATATATATATATATATATATATATATATAAATTACTAAATATATATATGGTGTTTCACTCGCAATACTGATTAGACAAATTGTGGCCTCCACGATTTTCCATGAAATTTTAATTTAAAATGTATAAAAGTATTTAGTTAAATTCAATTACATTGGAAACGAGTAAGTATAACGAACTTGCATGGCTGATTCTATTATGACCCACAGCCAATGGAATTGAGTGACCAGGTCTCTTAATTTAAAGTCGCCCTTTTGTGCAATATGGAAGCTTTTGTAAAGATTTCATTGGCTTATAACAGGATTTTTCTTTGAAGCTTATTACTTAAATTCTATTAGCCTGTCATTCAATAAATAAATTAAGATTTAACGTCCCTTGCGGCCTCACCAGAAGACAATATCAGGGAGCTCACAAGCCTACCTTTCGCAGCATCTCTTTCCCGCGGGTGATTCCAGTAGTCTGAGAGTTTCTTGTTTTCCTATATAAGTAAGAACGTATACGATTGGATCCAAGCCTCCTCGATCGTATATGAGCTCTGTGTTGAACGCATTAATCAATCAATCAATCAATGAATCAAACAATCCATTAATCAACTAATCAATCAATCAATAAAGCAATCAATCAATCATATCTGCGTTGAACGCAATAACTAATTAATCAAAAATCAATAAATAAATAAATAAATAAATAAATAAATCAATCAATCTTATCTGCGTGGAACGCAATAACCAATCTAGCAATTAATCATTAAATCATTCAGTGGGTAAGTGAAAGTAAAATTGCTCGATACAAGTACGTTAATCTTACCATAAAGTCAAAATGGATGTTAAATAACTATAGGCCTACTGTAATTTATATTACATTGCAAGAACCGGTCATTCTGTGATTCTAATCATTTTAATGATTCTAATGATTCTAATGATTCTAATAATTCAAATGGTTCTAATGATTCTAATGATTCTAATGATTCGAATGATTCGAATGATTCGAATGATTCTAATGATTCAAATGGTTCTAATGATTCTAATGATTCTAATGATTCTAATGATTCTAATGATTCTAATGATTCTAATGATTCTAATGATTCTAATGATTCTAATTGCAATCGTAATAATTATATTACTAACTAATTGCCGCACAATCGAGTCGCTATAATTAACCTCTAAACAGAAAATAAATATTTTCAGGCCTCCTCACGACATTAGAATTTACCCATTTTAGTTTCATAAATTCAACAACGTAGTGCTGCGCCTAGTATTACTAATTAGTTTAAAAAATAAAATAAAAAATCTAACCATGATAACTGGAAAGGCAGAATTAGCATTTTGGTTTAGCCAATATCATACAAGCCCATGGAATTTTGTCATGATTTTAAAGGAATTCGGATCAGATAAGTGTTGCCTTCCTGTGCAGCTATCTATGTCTTGCACTACGCAAGCAATTACAACAACTATTTAGCCATCTCCGCGAGTGCTAGAGCCTGGAACAGGACTTACAAAAACTGGTAAAGCTAATGTTAACGTCAGTTTCCTCACTAGAAAGCGATGTCAGTGACGGGCGAGCCCAGGATTTGAACCCCGCACATACTGACCCGCGGTAGAATATCTTACCGACATTGCCACTGTCTCCAGCCAAGTGTAGGAGTCGGTATAGAACGATAAGAAGATAAAGAATGATAAGAAGATAAAGAATGATAAGAAGATAAAGAATGATAAGAAGATAAAGAATGATAAGAATATAAAGAATGATAAGAATATAAAGAATGATAAGAAGATAAAGAATGATAAGAATATAAAGTATGATAAGAAGATAAAGAATGATAAGAAGATAAAGAATGATAAGAAAATAAAGAATGATAAGAAGATAAAGAATGATAAGAAGATAAAGAATGATAAGAAGATAAAGAATGATAAGAATATAAAGAATGATAAGAATATAAAGAATGATAAGAAGATAAAGAATGATAAGAATATAAAGTATGATAAGAAGATAAAGAATGATAAGAAGATAAAGAATGATAAGAAAATAAAGAATGATAAGAAGATAAAGAATGATAAGAAGATAAAGAATGATAAGAAGATAAAGAATGATAAGAAGATAAAGAATGATAAGAAGATAAAGAATGATAAGAAGATAAAGAATGATAAGAAGATAAAGAATGATAAGAAGATAAAGAATGATAAGAAGATAAAGAATGATAAGAAGATAAAGAATGATAAGAATATAAAGAATGATAAGAATATAAAGAATGAGAAGAAATAAAAATGATAGGAAGATGTTACCTCTTTGTTTTCTAGAATTGATCATCTCTTTCTCGTCCTGAGAGATGAGGATTTGTTCCTGGAGCCACGTGAACACATCTGGATGCTCTCTCCAGTGGAACTGTTTCCGCTCCAGACCTGAATAATTAGAGCAACGACGTTAAACCCGTGTTAATTCACACAGAGACGATAAAAACGTTAGGAAGTAGTTGTTTTACATTGAGATATTTGACAATAGACTAAGCTACAGTTGTTTAGCGTTGAGACGTTCAAGATTGGGTGCATGACCCAATATATATAATATATATATATATAATATATATATATATATATATATTATATATATATATTATAATATATATATTATAGATATATATATATATATATATAGAGAGAGAGAGAGAGAGAGAGAGAGAGAGCGATATTAACCCTGAATTGTTTTATATAGCAAGCAGCGAACTTAAGCTGAATATTATTTCGCATGTAGACATTACACATGAATTAATTAAATCCATGCCATGTCGCAACTGCGGATTATTAGTTGGAGGGTCTAAATCTCCCTCACTGACATGTTTAAGAGACAGAAAATTGAAGGTAAATTAAGTTTTTCTTTTGTAGCATTATAACGGACCTACCCAAGCCTTTCTAGCTTTATAAAAGACCTACACATGCCTTTCTAGCTTTATATTAGACTTACCTAGGCCTTTCTAGCTTTATAATGGACCTCTCAAGGACTTTCTAGCTTTATAACAGACCTACCCTGGCCTTTCTAGCTTTATAATAGACCTCTCAAGGACTTTCTAGCTTTATAATAGACCTACCCAGGCCTTTCTAGCTTTATAATAGACCAACCCAGGCCTTTCTAGCTTTATAACAGACCTACCCTGGCCTTTCTAGCTTTATAATAGACCTCTCAAGGACTTTCTAGCTTTATAATAGACCTACCCAGGCCTTTCTAGCTTTATAAGAGACCTACCCAGTTTCGTAATGACCTCAGTTGCGACTTCATCCACTGCCTCTGATCCTCTCAGCACATTCTGCAGATCTCTCTGTAGGGTTGTCTTTCCTGTACTCTGAGCCCCGCAGATCATAAGCCTCAATCCCTCGTCGCTCATTTATTAGTGATATAGAAGCAGTTTAGACTATGAAATTACAAGAAATTGCTACAAAAACTTAAACGGATGGATTTAGAAAGTCTGTTCTAATCCCGATCCTAGTTAAACTGGAATTTAAGGGAAGATGATGATGACAGAAGTAGTTTAAACTACTTCTACAGCATTATAAATAATCTAACCTGTTAGGATTAATATAGCATAGCATTTAAAGAATCTAATCTTTTAGGAAAAAATTAATATGAGAGTCATAATATTATTGTGTTAGTCTTCTCTCTCTCTCTCTCTCTCTCTCTCTCTCTCTTTCTTACTCTTTCTCTTTCTCTCTTGTTCTGCTAAGTGTTAGCTTATGTACACATTTATTTATTTATTTATTTACTCACTGTCATCTTAATATATTCAACAGCTAGGGAAAATGGCTCCAGATGTACTTTTCCGTTGACCTCCACAGTTCGTGCTTATGACGCATGCACAAAAAGATAATGTTGGTATTGAGCTCTTTTAGCCGTCACAGATTTATCTTGATATAGGCTTAGTTAAATTTATTAATAAGTTATCAATAATAATTAGCTAATAATTATTAATTAATAAATTTATAATTTCTATTAACTTAGTATATCACAAATAGGAGAGTAAGTTATCCATGTGACCATGTCGAAAACTTAAATTTAAATATCAGTAAAATAAACTAAAATTTAATTTTTATATATTAAACTGTTCTATTTGCTTTCATTGACTGAAAGCTGTATTTTAGATTTTGCGTCCATTATTATAATGTTAGTGCAGAAAAACATAGCTCAAGCTTAACTTAATTAACTTCGTTTTAGGCTTAAAGGTAATCTATCGCAGCCTAACAGCTACATTGCGGTACTTTATTTATTCAGAAATATAATTTTTCAAAATCCTTATGTACTATGTGTTGTACTACGTGTTGCACTATACGTGTTGCACTACTTGTTGTACTACGTGTTGTACTATGCGTGCTGCACTACGTGTTGTACTACGTGTTGTACTATACGTGTTGTACTATACGTGTTGTACATGTACTACGTGTTGTACTATACGTGTTGCACTACGTATTGTACTACTTGTTGTACTATACGTGTTGCACTACGTGTTGTACTACTGCAAAGCAAACTCCGTGTTGCAAGCATGCGCTCTCTTGGTCAACATCGCATTTCGAAACAGAAAATTTTCTGCTTTCGATTTTCGAGAATTTCAGTTGCCGAAGATTTGACATCTATCTATGAACGATTGTGCAATAGTACAGGAATGCTTAAGCAGCTTTAATTAATGAAATTTACATTTTATTTCGACGTATTAAATGTCAGTTTGGCTAGTAACAAGACCGCTGTATATACACCATTTATGCGCTCGTAGTGTTTAGCATCGAGATAAGCTCAGAAAATCATGAATTATTATATGATTTGTCTTTATTAATAAAACTACCTGCCGGAGAACAGAAGGGAGGGAGTGGGTTTGACGCTTTAGTAATTAACCTATGACATCTCAGCTAGATTTCTCGAATTTGTACAAGTGCAATGCTGTTCAGTTTTTATCTGTCGCTATAATCTTACAGGCTTGCTGCTTCGAAAGCTTGAGCTAGATTTACTTGTGCTAGCTACAGGTGCAGAAGAGCCCTCTATTGATAGGCAGTAGCCACGAGTATGGGCACACCCAAGGTTACTTTGGTGTAGAAGTTATTGTTAAAATAGCTGAATTGCTACTGTTTATGCGTTCAAGTTCCCAACATTATTCAGTCAATAAATCTTCAGGTAACGTTATGAAATTCTACATAATTGGTATGGAAGTGAACTGAGATATATCGTGGGTTCAATTCCCGGCCTAGCTGATCAGAGTAAAATCTTTGGTACAACTCACAAACTGTAATATTTAGTTGACTAAAACTAATTGCCTAGTGGTTTAAGTATATGCTATAAAAATTAATAATTTATTATTTTAATGCGCTTGACCTCTTTACACAGTAAGTTCAAGGCGTATGTTCAGAGTTCTAGACCAAATCTTGTTATACCTATGAAGCTGTCAAAATTATATGTACTATATTGAATACTACGCGTACACTACATGTACTTTATTGTCTCTTATTAAATTCCCGCACCCATTGCAGCCAGTAAGAAATATAAAAGTACACGCAGCAATTGACAGTTTGATTCACAGATATTTCTTAAACTTTTACCTGCATAAAATGTATTATTACTCAACACCAGTAAGTATTAACGTTTGGTACATGTATTTGGTAAATAGGCCTACTAAATGGCACTAAATTTTGGCAATAAGTAATCTAAAAGGCATGCAGTCATTTCATGTGGACGACACTCTTGTACGAATGTGAAACGTGGACGTTATGAATAGGGTGGTTGTGGATTAAGATATAATAGATTAGTTGGATTAATTCTCAATTACAAATGAAGAAGTTCACGAGAGTAGAGTAAAAATAAATTAATAAACGTGATAAGATATGTACATAAAATTAGATAGAACATAATTAGGCGGAAGGGTTGCTAAAAGATGTAATAGAAAGGCGAATGCAAGAGAAAAGAGTTTGAGACAGACCGAGACATGGGATTGTAGATGATTGGCTAACATATTCCTGCATAGAGATGAGAAAGAGGGCTGGAGGGTAGAATTGGTTGATAGCTTTATATGTTATGGACCTGCAGTTAGGCAGTACACTATGAGTGAGAGCTAAATATTAACAGCCCACTGTTTCGTTGTTAACCTCAGCGTTATGAAATATAAGTTTCATTACTTTCAATTTGGTCTAATTAAGTTCCGATACTTTTTCACTTATTACTCTTTGGCTACCTTTAAATTTATAATTTTTCTTATCTAAATCTTAATACATAATTCTCTTTGAAAATGTTAATCTCATCTGACTAGTTGTACTTAAAGCTAATTTTAACGTCAGTTTCCTCACTCGAAAGCGATGTCGGTGACGGGCGAGACAGGATTTGAACCCCGCACATACTATTTGGAACTACGGATTGGTTAGTCAATGTGCTGCGCCCTTGATGTCATCTTGGTGAAACGAATGGAGCTAGAGTCGAAACGAGTGCTTTACCGCGATCCAGCCCTAGATCTTTAATTCGCCGCCCATTAGTCTTTTCTGAGCTGAGAACTTCTCACCCTTGAGTATCTCAGCTGAATCTCCAGAAGCCTTCATCTCAAAGCTCCCGATCTTCATTTCCTTTTCCTCCTCATCTGGGTTGGTGTGGATATAGGTTGGAGGTCCATTCTTGAATCTATCTGAGTCCTCAGAATGATCGACGGATTTCTGGAAAGGCGGAGGGAAGAACACCGGCACCGGAGCCATTAGATCTTTGCTTCCGTAAAGCGGCATCCTGACGTGTTTCTTTCCACGACAGTGCTTGAAGGCTTTGTGGATGCAGTAGACGAGGCAGGAGCCTCCGTAACAGAGCAGAAAGATGGGGAGGATGATGTAGAGAACGAGCTTAGAGTTACCGGAGTTTGGTGTGCTGGGAGTGAAGGGAACCGGATCTGTGAGCGAATGTGACATAGATTTAAAATGTATATTAAATATGATTTACGTATTGATTCACTTATTGCACGTGTCGCAGAAGGCGACTAAAGCACTAAGATCCACACCTACGTCAGAAAGAGTCAGAAATAAAATATTTTTTTATTCCGTATAGTTACAACATGACATATACCGCCTGTGCTATATTTTTTCCTTTCTTAGTTGCTATTTTTGTATACTCGTTATTTCCTCTATTCCTCTCCATGGTTAGTAGTAACTGATGCCTTTTGTTGGTGCTTCAATAGCAGCCGGCTCGGAATTAAGAATAACCTCCAACACCCTGGGAATTATTTACATTCAGAACTGGCGACATTCGGTCTTCCAAAGTGGTCGCCCACAATTTACTAACCGCTTACGGCGTGGCTTTACTTGGTTCAATTGACGCGCAGCTTAACTGAGTGCGCTAAATCCCCTACCCAAATATAACATTGATTTAAAATATGTATTAAATATGATTTACAATTGGCTTTTATTTAGACAATTTCCTGCCATAGATAATACATTCAAATTGTTTATATATACTGCCAGCCATCCGAAATAATTATAATTTTATAACATATACATGTACCTAATATACTTACTATAATATAAATTAGCCTATTAAATTCTTTAAAATCTCTGCATTTCATTTGCTATTAAGCAGAGAAAAAACCAAATATTAAATGAAGCGTTCAATATGATTTTTTGTATAGGCTACTATTAGTGGACTATCTAACCCGACCATGGCAGACTTCGGCACAGATATGCGAATGGCACATTGCACGGTGCCGACTCAAACTTCAAACTGCTGACGTCAAACAGCACACAGGCACTTGACACCTGCTCTTGCTTCCATTCCACACTCGCTAAAAAAGCGTTAAAACACATTTATATATTTCGTTTTTTACGATATTATGATTTTGTTTACTTTACTTTTCTTAAATTTATTTGTTTGCTTGAATCCACCATGTATTGGTGAAATAAAGTCTACATAGTGAAATAACCACCTGCGATGAAATTTATTAGTTTTAATATCGCATGTTTAACTACTAGGCAGTTAACACAATATCCATATTACCACTCATGTGAATGTGAATTATACGCTCTAATCACCTCCTTCGGGTATTATACTAGAACCTAATAAATAGCCATTTAGAGCTTCATCACGTTACCTAACGCTGCAATATAATGCAATATAAAATCTCTATGATATAATTGTTATAGCCTATTGCTATTATATCGCCATAATGGCCTTTAATAATACAAAACCAAACTGAATATAGCTGTAATCTGTAATGTCTTTGTAGTAGTTTTGTATGATTCTTTAATCTCACCTCTAATCTTTAATCTCACCTCTAATCTTTAATCTCACCATAATAGCTTTGAATAAGTTCTGTATACATGAATGTAATAGCTTCTAAAGAGTTTTCTGATTTCTCTGTGATATCGCAGTACTATACATGTATATATATATATATATATATATATATATATATATATATTTGTACATATATATATATATATATATATATATATATATATATATATATATATACATGTAGTACCTACACGAGAAGATATTGCTTACCATCAGAATTGATGACGTATTTTGGAAGGGTAGGATTGACCCATTCGTATTTTGCGCTTGTGTCATTCAAACGAAGCCCCACCCACACTTTTGTTACTCTGTGTATTGTGTTAAAAGCAATAGAAAAGTATCATTTTTAATTTTTTAAATAGCACAGTTATTTGTTAAAATATATTGTTTAGCAATTTAAAAATAAACCTTTTATTCTATCATCACGTATCGCATGCATCAATCAGGCTGTAAATGAAAGGTGAGATAGCATAGTTAATTCTGTATAGGCCTAGTTAATGAATACTCAAAACTTACACATTGATCGGTGATAAAAGATTGCTCAAAATATTGTTAATAAGCAATTAAAGATTTTAACATAACATAACACTAAAGAGTCAGGAAGCAATTGCATGATTGTTTAAGACTCAATAAACCTTAACTAACACCCATACTAATGATAATATTGTAATAAGTAGTGAAGACATGTCACTAACTGTTAACCAGTCCACACAAAATTCTTGCAGAAAGTTTGAATTTGTTGTCAGAACGGTAACATTGTTAATGCACAGAATAAATGCATTCTACGATCAACAGAAATAAAATCACTTTACATGGCATATAAATAAATACAATATACTGTATAAGGCACAGAAATAAATTCACTCGATACAACATAGAAACACATGTATATAGATCTATGCAGTTCATATATTCTATATAAGGCAAAGAAATAAATGCACTATATAAGGTAGGCTACAGGAATAAATGCACCATATTGGGCACATAAATAAATGTTAAGCGTAATATATTATCACTGATGAAGGTTGAGTAAATTCTAACTAAAATTTAAATTAATTAATCATCAGTACTAAATTTAGTGCTACTAACAGTTAAACAAACTATTACATATTTCGTTCATACTTAGTGGTTTGACTACGGACCACTTCAGCAGTCTCGTTTGCTCTAGATTTGTCGAATGCTATCAAATCTCCATTGTGGGCCACACAGTCCATTCTCGCAGCAGAGAAAGGCTGACTCAGTCCTACGAACTTGATCTGTCGAGCTGTTACCACTGAGGCGTTTGTGTCTATAATAGCCCAGTAATATTAATTATTATAACCAATTAAAAGTTAATAATAATTCATTATCAAAAGATATATAACAGTGGCCATTCACGATCAGCTTTGCATCAAATTTATCTGTTCAGATATCTGATCAGATGTCTGAACATATGAATTTGATCGTGAGTAGGCGATTAAGATTTATCTTAACGGATATCAGATTAGATATCAGTTCAGATAAATTAAATTTGTGATTATAATTTAATCATATAATTAATCATTTGTATAATATAATTAATTTGTGATTATAATATACTGTATTTTGTAAATAGAAATTAAGTGAAATAAGTTAAATTTGACCATGAGTGGAATCCGTCGATTTTTTCTGAACAGAAATCTGTTCGGGCAAATTGGATCGTGTAATGGACACTTTAATCTATGTTCTCTAAAGAAAACTTCACAGATATCCGTTGAACCTGGTCGATCATAATCAATATCGTCTTATAATATCAATATCATCAATATCATTTAATAATATAAAAATCATCATATTATTTATTTTAAATTATTTACTCTTTAGTTGTGTTATAACTAAATAAAAATCAATAAATAATAATTAATAACTATTATAACTAGATAATATAAAATATAATTTGTCTAATAGTAAATTCACACGTGCTTACGATCGGGCCGTTCAAGAATAGAAAAACCGTCAATAATACGTGACGTAAGAGGCGACTGCAAAAACTGAGGAAGGTAAAGGAAAAGCTACATTAAGGTGTGGGAAAGGCATAACCTTTTTTGTAGGATTGTGTCTTGTTCGTTAATCGATGGATAGCTCTTTGTGGGGCTTGAAAACAGAGCATGAGTGGGAATATGTTCATTGAACCTGTCACTTAACAGAACACAGGAGAAAGAGAAAGAGAGAGAAAGAAAGAGAGAGAGACAGAGAGAGAGAGAGAGAGAGAGAAAGAGAGACAACAGAGAGAGAGAGAGAGAGAGAGAGACAGAGAGAGAGAGAGAGAGAGAGAGAGAGAGAGAGACAGAAAACTCGTAAATTGTCTATAACTGCCAGTACATGGATTACCAGTATCCTGGAATCGTTCTTTACCTCAGTAAATTATTAACTCAGTTCAATTATTCTGCAGATTTCCAATACACCCTACTCTCCTCGTTACTAGGAGCATGGCAGCTTTATTGATACTTTCTGCACTTTCACTGCGATATTCAGGATTTTTCGTAGAGATCGATTTAATTCATTCTCCATTCCAGCACTAAAGCGTGACATTTCTAGATCAGGTCGATATGAAAGAACGTATTTTCAAGAGATTTTATTGATTCATTTCTACAGGAGACAGAAAATCTGATGCACACACGGCATGTAGAGAAATATAGGCAAACATTTCGATATAACTGTCGGCAGATAACCTAAACGGTGCTGCGAACGTCTGCATTTATGGATATATTGACTTTAGTATCAATTTCATATCTAAAAAAGTAACAGATCTATTTTGATCCGAAACAAAATCTGATATATAAGAAAATGAAATTATTTAAGGGACACTCGACAACGATATTATTTCAGTTTCAAATGAAAAACTTCATTACGACTCACCCGCAGTGTAATAGATGCTGTTGGAATCCAAGTTTCCACATTCCTTGTCTCCACACGTCATTCCGCAACCTATTTGAAATAATTACATAATTCATAATTACATAATTACATAATTACATAATTACATAATTACATAATTACATAATTACATAATTACATAATTACATAATTACATAATTACATAATTGCATAATTACATAATTACGTAATTACATAATTGCATAATTACATAATTCATATTTTTATTATTATAACAATTATTATCTATTAACACTTTACACCAGCCAGTCTCAAATCTAACACTTCTTGAATATGTAGCCATACACCTGGAAACAAATGTGCGATAATGTTTGTTAAAGTTTGTTAAACTACTATCTATTATTCGATACTCTCTGTGCTTCACAATAAACCGCATCTATCCACCAGAAAACCTCTTTCTCTTCTATCCGACAAGAATTGTCAAAGTTGGCATCTTCACAATTGGGGATTATTAGTAAGTAACATACATGTATTTGATTTTTCTCAAATTGTCAACAAGAAATTTTTCTCTGGAGATCCTGATGTGAAAGTAAACCTCGTGTGTTCGATTTTTGGTCGAGTCGATAAGCAAAATCTCCGATGTTAACAGGTCCGGTAAAAGGATAAAGAAACTGTCCGGTCTAAACTGTCGAACGTTTTAAGCATGCGGTATTAAAAGTGACTAGTATAAGCATGAATGTTTATTTAACTATAACTTTTGTTTATTTTATTATGATAATGTTGTTATATTTATTTTATTATAACATATATGCCTATGTGTTGATATATTTATGTGTTTATATATTTACGTGTTGATATGTTTTTGAAAGAATAGATTATTCACTTGAAATGATTATTGATATTGACTAAGATAGGTATGCATGGACCGTAGTTAGGTGGAAACAAAGCCCAAGTAAGAAGAAAATTGTAAGACCTAGGATAACTTGGTGCAGAACAATCAATAATAATTTACTAGAAAGATATCACAGAGAAATGTTGTGACACTTAAGGTGACTGGAGCTAATGGAGAAATGTTGCAGCCAATAAAATGTTGTTGTTGTTCCGAGGAGGGCAACGGGAAACCACCTCAGTAGCCATAATTTTCCCAAGCTATAGGCTATATAAGGTATGGATACGGCATAGCCTTTGTGAAGAGATTAACTTCTTGATCTAAGGAGTGCTCTTATGAACGAGAAAGCAGACTTTGAGTATGAATATGTACCTTGAACCTGCCATTTGGCAGTGCACTGAAGAGAAGAGAGATTTTGTTGAAATCTCTGTTGATGTTATTGAAAACTTGCTGCCATTGGAACGTTCTTGATATTGTAGAAATGTTTCTGCCGTAGAAATGCTTTTACTGTTGTCGAAATGTTACTGCAATAAAAATGTTTAAACGCTGTTGATGTTGTGAAATGGTATTTTTATTTTCGGCACCCAAGGGACTCATGATGACGTGGCAGATGACGTGGCAGTACATACCCGTGGTTGAAGAGCCATAGTAGCCATAAGTAGACCCACAGTAGCACAAGTTGCTGGCTCCCTGCAGACCCACATAGGCGTAGCCTCTCGTCTGACAATCTGCCATACAGGAGTCTACTGTCACGTTAGGATTGCTGAGAGATGAACTCGGGCCTGTGAGGTCTGGGCTGACGCTGTTATCCGCAAAACAACCGATATACGTATAGACTGCGCCATCCGTGAGATCACCTGTGAAGTGTTAAAGTGCACAATTATATTTAATAATTGCAATTATTTTAATTATTATAGTAATAATTATAATTATAAAGATTCTAATGTTTTTGCTACTATCAATTTCATCCTGCAATAATGATATCAGGAAAATCTGTTAATGAAATGTTAAATGTTGTTGTAAGATCTTCGGTCGCAGATCAGTATGTGCGGAGTTCAAATTTCACACCCGTCACTGACATCGCTTTCGAGTGAGGAAACTGACGTTAACCTTAGCATTTTAAACTCTACTTATTTGAATTTATTTAAATTACGCCATTTCATGGGAGTCTATAATTTAACTGCAATAAAATGTTCATATGATTTTTGCACTAGTCATTGGTCTGCTATTTGAATTCTGTGCATTAATTTAACTATTCATACGAGAGCGTAGTATTTCTACTGCGAATATTAACTGTAGCGGAATTCATTAAAATTCTAAAAGAATCTTTTTAAATAGTTAATTGCAGCTAGTGAAATATCCGTAATCACAAATTTAGCTTTGGATAAAAAGCTGCAACATCTCAGATTATGCTTGTCGTCAATAGTTAATTTTTAAATGAAGCTTCAGAAACTAAATTTTTAATTTACAGAGCAGACCTACTTAGATAAATTTTAAAGAAAATAAATTTATTTAAGTAAATTATCCTTCAAATTAAAATCAATTCTTTAAGTAAAACCGTTTGCTGGTAAACTAAAAACAGCAAAAATATTTCAGTGCTACTGTCATCAATCATAACATCTATCCCTTTTAACTCAATGCCTAGCCGCAGAGAGAAGCCAAAAATATCCAAAATAAGGTGCAACTCAAACATCCAAGAATACTAATAAATTAGTAATGCTTCATGTACTATGAATCTTTTATGTAGACCAGTGTTTATAAGCAAACATCCCTGTGAAAAGATTTTAGACAAATGACAAATTTTAAGTTTAACGTCTGCTTTCGTACCACATAGAATACTGTCAGAGACGGTCAGTCTGGGATTACAATCTATAACCTAGTGCTCCTCTTGCAAGTGTGCTATGTAGGCCTAATCTCATTTATCCAACCGGTGCGGTTAACTAATCAGTAATTAATTAATGAAACGAAACTATTTAAACAATTATACACAATTTCACACTTATAAAAGCGGTAATTTAATCTGCCGATGTTTAAATAGAGAGTAGAGACCTTGCAAGAACAGCATTGAAGCAATGAGGAGACCAGTGCACTGCATTGTTCCACTTCAGTATTTATCTGCTGTATTAAGAAAAAAACTACGCACCACTCATTACTGTACTTGTTATAGAAATTTAAACTTGAAAGTCTGTAGAGTATATAATATATATTGACGAAGTTTATATACTGTATATATATATATATATATACACGCATGTAATATATAGGCCTATATATATATATATATATATATATATATATATATATATATATATATATACATATTGTACATTTAAATATGCACAGAGACCTAATATTACATATGCATATTTCTGAACGTATAGGCTATATATATATATATATATATATACATGTATATGCCTATATATGTATATGTATGCATGTATATACCTGGTCTATTATATATAATTTTACATATATCTAATCGGGTTCGAATCCCGGCCGCGCTGATCTGAGAGTAAAATCTCGGACATTCGCTGGACTGGTTACACGGAAAATGGACTAAACTGCCTAACGATTTAAACATGTGGTATTAAAAAGAGATAGATATCAACCTAGTTGATCATTTCACTATAAAGTGTGTTTACTTACTTTTTTACATGTATGCTCTCAATGTGTCTTAACAAATTTGATTCTGATTTTATGATACATATGCTTGTACGTAACTGATAATATAAATGAATCAAATTCTAGCTTTAGTTATTGACATATTTGACCATTTATTTTATACATAGAATATATATAATATTTTCAGCCAGCAAAGCTGGAAC
The DNA here is from genome assembly GCA_905160935.1 of Enchytraeus crypticus. Taxonomy (NCBI): domain Eukaryota; kingdom Metazoa; phylum Annelida; class Clitellata; order Enchytraeida; family Enchytraeidae; genus Enchytraeus; species Enchytraeus crypticus. The sequence continues at coordinate 660,544 of CAJHZI010000676.1, read as the reverse complement.
GGTTCTAAAAGCAAATGTAAAACACTTTGAATGAAAACTGAGATTGCATTTTGGCTCTTGCCAATGTTGTAAACATAATGCTGTATATTGTTGCAAAACATAAAAGTGATATATACACAATATGATGTATACAAAAGTGATGTATACATAATGCTAGGAATCAGTGAATGATATTTTATGTAACACTGGAAATCAGCATGAGTAATCAGCAATTCGACTTTATTTCAGATTTACTCGGATTTAGGTTGACAGAGAAATGATTGTCTATGTCTGCTATTGTCACATCTATTATAGCCTAATTGCATTGTAGACCTACTCATGTTACTACAATTAAAGCGTATTTACGATAGTCTAAGATATTTAGTTTTTATCGCTTGTCTAAACTTGGGTACGTTCTTGTTTAATCCAACTGTATTTCTCAACTCTTCACAATTCAAAGCGGCTGATGTAGCGGGCTTCCCTTAAGATATTGTCTTACTCCTCGCTTAGTTAAATCGTTGCACTTCTAAATTTAATAATGTAGTTATGTTTTTATTTTTTATTTATATTTTAAGGATTAATGTTTAGTAACCTCTATTAATTTTTTGTAAAAATTTTCATAGTAGTGTATGAAAAGATAGCTTAATATTTATAGAAAAACTTACACTTACGGTTTGAAATAGGAACTGCAAATAAAGCAGAGAGTACGATTTATTTTCTCTAAGCTTCCAGAAAATTGGAGTCCAGCAAAATCTAACTATTTGGACTGTGCTAAGTGTAAAAAATATTTAGAACACAAAACAAAATATCAACACAAAGTCCAAGACATTTCTCTGAAATTAAAATTTTTGTATTGCAGTTCTACCGTTCGATGTCTGTAACATTTAAAACTTAAGAGTATCTTTTGCGACCGGACAATACTGGATTCTATTTCTTATCTGATGCATGAATAGCACTCAAGGCATAAATTTCACATCCTTTACTATTTCAATTCTTTGACCGATTTTCAGGATTTTGAATTATTTTAGAGTTGGCCTAGAATTGCTTTCGTAGCCTACTTAATTTATTTAGGCTTCTATTTTGTCATCTACGACAGTACCGTTTTTAATACTTTGTTTATTTCTATATCAATATATCATATTAGATATATCAATATTAACAACTCGATTAAGCACAATCGTCTGAGCGACACTCCATTTACAAGACTAAATCCGAGTAAATATGTGAAATTTTCTGAACATTTACCCGTCTAATAAGTAGACGGGTAAATGTTCCTCAGTGCCTGCCATAAACAGGCAAACAAATCGAGGATAAAAGTAATCGGAAGCCTCGCCTCTGAATAGTATTAAGATTTCATAATGATTGTTTGCAGCGTCGATAGACCAATATTTTAGAATTAAAAGAAGCCTGCATTTATATTTAACCAGCAGCAGCAACATGAACGGTAAAGATACTAGGATAGTACCACATTTAGTACAACTTTCAAAATTATAGCATTTAATAATTTCCTCGGAAGATAATGTTGATTGGAAATGCAGTGCAATAGCTGCACTGTTAAAGACAGCGACATATGATTATTATAGCTGAAATAGGAACTGGAACGGAATTAAAGCATTTCAGTTAAGGGAAACTGGAACAGGAATGGCTTTCGTTGGTCAGAACTAGAATAGTAAAGAGAATGCAGTAAGCCATTTTTTATACAGTAGGCCTAATACTTTAGGAATGGAAATCTGACAGCAAGTCCGAGGATCTGGCTAACAAAGATTCTTGAACTGAGAGATTTCGTTAAACTGAATAATTGTATACTGTTGTGAGTATTCTGACTACTACTATGATTGTATATAGTAAGAACTTGAAATTTAAAAGCAGATTTGTACATTTGACTTCCCTGACATCATCCTTGGATGAGGAAACGGACGTTAAATCTTTATTATTATTATTATTGTTATTGTTATTATTATTATTATTATTATTATGATTATCATTATTATTATTATTATTTTATTTTTTTAAAATTATTATTATTATTATTATTATCTAGCTACAGTTGTGCATCATTTAAACTATGTGTCTTTAAGGAAACCTTTATAAGATTTCTAACTCGCCCTAGAACATTTGTGATTAGCGATAAAACTGGAATAAAAACTGAATTATTTTTGGAAACTGAAATAAAAGCAAGACGTAATTTTATAACGTAATTAATGGAATTAAGGTGCAAAACTGGAATTTTAGTGGAACGCATTACGAGCATTTGGAACGAATAATACCTGTAACCGTAGTTCAATTCAGGAACTGAAAGAAACGCTGATTACAGGAAACCGAGCCTACAATTACAATTAATTTCATTGACATGAGATTTCAAAGACTTCTCGAACACCACTTTGAAATGAGTATCTTTGCTATTGACTATAACTCTGAAAGCCTTTGTTAAATGTCGCTTAACTGTGTTGGTGCAATTTTCTTGAAGCAGGTATTATGTATAATTGTTAAGTTTTTTAGATTTCCTTAAAGAGACGTTGTGCCAGTGAGCCAATACCATGTTGCATAAAAATGCTATTTCAAAAAACATAAATATTTTCCGAAAGAACGTAGACTTAAAATCTTTTTCATCACTGCTTTGGGTTCGATGTATAAAATAGACTTTACTAAGCTTTAACAAATTTAAATGTTAAATTTTAGAAATTTAACTGCTTATTGCGCCAACCAATTGTGTGGCAACTATTAAAAAATATAGTGAACCACAATAATAATAATAATAATAATAATAATATTATTATTATTATTATTAATATTAATATTAATAATAATAGGAGTAATAATAATAATCATAATCTTAATAATCATACCGATATTAAAAACTTCACAAATTTCTACAGCAGTGTCATGGTCGCTGACCGGTCTTCGAGACTGCTTTACAGGTTCCTGGCAGGTTATTACATTTTATAAATTCTTTTTATGGCTTATTGTATCATTAAACCTGGATTAAAGGGTTTCTGCGCTTCCTTTAATTAGATTGAAAATAAGAGTGAAAGTTAAATTTCAGGAAAGTTAAAAACTTAAGATTTCTTTATCCTCTTTGACGTCAAAGAGTTTTTAACTTAGAAAATGTAACAGCAGTTCGATCGATTAAATAACCTTTCGTGCAGTCTACTGCATCTTATCTGATACTTATCAAACTTCGTTCGTTCAATGCTTGCAATTTGTGTTTTAAATAATAAACGCCTTCATCTTAACTCTATAATCCAGTTGAATTCAGTGGTATGAATGAGAGAAAAATAACCGAACGCAAAGGTTCGTAATTGTTGTTTGCCATAGCCTCTGAGTATTATGTATTTTATACTGAGATGCCGCCTATACTCTCCTACAGTCTAAAATGTGAGATTCGCTCAACATGAACTGCACCGTGTTCTAGTATTTACTAGATTTAGAATCTAGTATTTACTAGAAAAATCTAGTATTTACTAGATTTAACAATCCCTCGTTCCTATCAATTTAAAACAATTCTACTACTTTCTTACGGCAATCGTTAAAAACTACACTTTAGTTTCACTTGTAATAACAACATTAATTTTATAGAGTTGTGTCAGCTATAATGACTTCATTTAATCATTAATTTCGCACCTCAATGGTTTTTCAGTTCTCCAATCTATATTTACCGGGTGTAATTGACCCTTTCTCCTTACAAAATCTGGCGGTAGCTGTTCTACTGATGCTGAATAAAAGTCATAGTCACTAAATGAGTGTATTACTAGGAAACAACTAGCAAACACAGCTATCGTAAAATGTAGGAATAAATGAATATTCTGTTTGTAAAGAATTAATAATGAAGCAAGAAATTAAGATTTGTCACTACTTTTACGAGTGATTGTCAACTTAAAATTATTAGTAAAAGCTTTGTGGACGTCCGTAACGTGTTTGCCGCGCGGTTGGACCACTGCAGAATTGGACAACCGCAAACAATCTGCCGCGTGTACGTAAAAGGCGACTAAAGGCAGGAGCTGAGGATGGCAAGAGGTGACCCACCTCACCATGAAATATTTTCCCCCAGGATTAATTGGTAATTAATCCACCTAACTGAGGAAGGCAACGGGAAACCACCTCAGAAGCCATATTTTTCCCAAGCTATTGGCTACATAAGGTATGGATAAAGCATAGACTTTGTGAAGGGATTAACTTTTTGATCTAAGGAGTGCTCTTGTGGAGCGAGAAAACAGACTTTGAGTTTGAATGTGTACCTTGAACCTGCCACTTGGCAGTGCACTGAAAAAGATATATATATATATATATATATATATATATATAGAGAGAGAGAGAGAGAGAGAGAGAGAGAGAGAGAACTAGAAAGAGGGATCGAGAGAGAGAGAGAGCGAGAGAGAGAGAGGAAGCGAGAGAGAGAAAGGAAGCTAAAGAAACTGGAAACTGTAACTGCGTTACGGTTTAAGTCAGTATAGTCTATAGGTTTGTTACATCTCGTTACGGCTTTTAGAGGAGTTGAGGCAGATTGAGACAGCTTGCGACTTTTCGGTATGAATTTATGTCTTAGATCTACTATAAAGTCCTTTGGAACAAAATTGTAGAATATATGAATATTTTTATTTTATTTTAAGAAAGTCATACAAGTAAACAAAAATCCACAGAGGCCCGGACACAACACAGGAATTCTTCCTCAATATACTGTAGACATGCAAATATATCTTTAATGCTGGAGCTAGTAGCGATGTCTATAGGATATCAGATCGCGGATCAGTCTGTGCAGGGTTCAAATCCTGGGCTCTCCCGTCACTTACATCGCTCTCGAGTGATGAAACTGACGTCAACATTAGTTTTACAGCTTTTAATCATCTGACGTCCCTTATTTCGTTCTCTCTCTCTCTCTTTCTTTCTCTCTCTCTCTATCTCTCTCTCTCTCTCTCTCTCTCTCTCTCTCTCTCTCTCTTTCTTAGTGCACTTCCTGCTGGCAAATCCATGGTATATAACGCCTCCACTTTTCTCTGTCTTCCGCTTTTCCTCTTCATATCCACACATGAGCTTGTCTTTAAATCGTCTAACATACATAATCTCGGCCTTCCTCTACCTCTCTTTCTGCCTCTTTTGCCTAATTTATTATATTCTTTTTAATGGAGAAGTGTGTAGCGTGTAAGCCTATTCTAGAGAGATTTAAATCTCTTTAGAGCCGGAAGTTGTCGAATAGTCTAGTCCTGGTTGCCATGGAGAGTCGAACAAACGACCACAGGACAGGAGAGACCCAATCGATTGTAACGTTTTGTCACTGTAATCTCAGGACTTGAATAAATGATAGTATCGATTTAGAATCTCCGCAAACATTTTCAACAGTTTAATTATTCTGTTCTCAACGATCTACATGTCGACACAGAACCTGTCGACTATTAAAGAATATGTTACAGCTTAAGAGGTGGACACTAGTGTTTCAGGAAGAATTGTTAGATAGGTTTAACGTCGCTTTCTAAATTTTAAATGAAGCAAGTGAATATTTATTGAAGAGCTCTTAACCGTAAAGTTTTCATAAAATGTTTTTGAAATTATATTTTGATCTATTTTGGGCTTTGATGAAGATAATTGCTATCTCGAGTGACTAGCCCTTTCTATCACATCTGCAGTTAAAGCAATCGTAAGTACTAAGATTGAAATCCACCAATTTCCGGAGGACGGAAAACACATTCCTGAGGCGACATTATAACTGGAAGTAGTTCAAATATACAGACTGGGGCAAAAAAAAAATCCCCTAGCGAGATTTCAATAACTTTATGAAAACTAAAAATATCTCTACGAAATTTACGGTGCTTCTAGTGGGAGGAATTTCTGCGTAAATCCTGCTAATTTGATGAAAATCTATTGAGCAGGAAAAATATTACAGCGTTTCTACGCAAAATGTGCAAAATCAGTTTTAACAAGGCTTTTTTTTACTAAAAGTCTTAATAACTTGGACAAAACTCAAACTAGTTTTACAAAATTTTCGGAGCTTCTAGAGGAGGAATTCTACACATATCCTGCAAATTTGGTGAAAATATATTCAGAAGTAACAAAAATATAAAAACTAATCAGATTAACTAATTAAAATCTACAATCTCTCTCTCTCTCTCTCTACAAAGAGAGATGATCAAGTAATTTGTGCATTGAGGCAGTCATTGCAGTCGTTGAAACTCGTTTTGAATTAATTTAGATTTTACACAGTGAATAGAGGATGTGATTCAGAATCTCAAAATCTTAATTTGAATCGCAAGTGTCTGTTCCGAGTGACTATTAGACAAATATTACCAATATATATATATATATATATATATATATATATATATATATATATATATATATATATATATAGAGAGAGAGAGAGAGAGAGAGAGAGAGAGAGAGAGAGAAAGAGAGAGAGAGAGACAGAGAGAGAAATTGTAAAGAGATACATGTAGCTTAATTCATAAATATTGCTTGTAACTGGTGCTACAACCACTTATTAAACCATCATTCGAGTCATTAGCAATCACTTAAAAACCCTCTAAACAATATCTTTTAAAATACACTCATATTTATGCTCTCAATAAATACGCGGCCACTAACTGTGGAGTAGGTAGGGGGAGGCAAGAGGGGCATGTACATGTACCTACCCCAATATGTCATCTAAAATGTGTAGAAACTCCATATATGTGTAATTGCTCACACAATTTACAATGTTGTTACGTCCACAAAATGTTCCCCAACATAAAATCCCATTCTCCCAATATAAAATGCCCCCAAGATTAAATCCAGGCTACGCCACTGTCCACTACCTCAGTCTACCTGGCCCGGAGAAAACGAAGAAATTTTTCGTTGGGTCTAAAATATTCATGGAAATATCGTAAAATTAACAACTCGCCAGATGGAGACTGTGCATTGGGAAAGTTCAAATCGGCCTGTTTTTAGTATGACAGGAGAATTCTCTTCTTGGACTAGGACACTATTATTTCCGGGAAACCTAAGATTAGACCAATCGTAAAATGCAAGAGGTGACTAAAAAGGAACTGCTAAAGACCAAGGGAAAGAACCCAAGAAGCCATATTATTTGTGAGCTATAAGCTAAAAATTGAAGGGGTCTATTTGAAGCTTGGAAACTGAATATGAGTAAAATGTATACCTTTTCCCTGTCACTTCGTAGAACAGAGAGAAAGCAGAAATTCTGTAAACCACAAATAGCAGTAGTATTGACTTCAATAATAGTAGCTATGGTTTTAGAGAAAATAATTTCAATAAAGCATCACTAATAGCACAAAAATGCAATTTAAAAGTTAAAAATATTATTTTTAGAATTTCTGTTCATTGAAGTAAATATCACATCTCTCTCTTTCGCTCTCTCTCTCTCTCTCTCTCTCTCTCTCTCTCTCTCTCTCTCTCTCTCTCTCTCTCTCTCTCTAATATCCTAATTAATAATTTCCTACGTGCTTCTACAACTCCAAATTTTTGACGCATTAAGCATTTAATATTTTGCATGTAAAGGTGATTTCTAGCCAATGCTAGCTTTTAGTTTGGCTTTTGCCGGTTAGATTTATATGCGAATGCATTGCAGTACTGTGGGATCGTAATCACAGGCAATGCATCAAACTAGCGACAGATTAAAACTCTAATCCAAACACTGCATTCATCATCTGTTCCTAGTCAGGATAAAACGAGGCCACTGTGATCTACATTCTATCAAAACACTTCTGCCTCCATGGAGTTTATCAATTAGAATTACCAGTTAGCACGCAAACAAGCATGCGTGGTACGCGGCTGCCCATGTAAGAGCGCGTAGCATGCAGGAGTATGCGACAAGTGCCGCCTGAGTGTCTAACTCTCTCTCTCTCTCTCACGCTCTCTCTCTCTCTTTCTCTCTCTCTCTCTCTGTCTCTCTCTCGCTCTGCATCTCTCTCACTCTCTCTCTCTCTCTCCCTCTGGACGCACTGCCTATTGGCTGGTCCTTGGTATTTAACTCCTCCACATTTTCTATCTTTACATAGTAGTGCATATAAAAATTTTCATCTTGCAAATTGTCTTGCAATAATACTTGCAAAATTGGCTTATAAACTCATGCTCGTATATATATATATATATATATATATATATATACATATATATGTATATATATATATATATATATATATATGTATATATATATAAATATATACATATATATATATATATATATATATATATATATATATATATATATATATATATATATATATACCGGTAGGTTACAGAGCAGTGAATTGCCAGTAACTTACTGTTACATTAGTCTTTGTGACTGTAGCTCGAGTGTGTCGAGTCGTCTTGAAGAGAAGCCTTGTGCTTCTGAACCTTGACGATAAACACGCTACAATCTACCTAACCCTCGTGCTCACTGAGCATTTACTTCGGTACATAATTAATTTCCTGAAAATAATAAAATGATTCCATTACGTTCTAAGTTTTTTAATCAAAACTGTAATTATTTCTTTAAATAAATTGAGTAATATTTTGGATTGGGCTGACGCAATTTTTGATCACCTACATTCTACTCATCGGTTTTGATTTGGTTCCATGGTGCTCAATGTTGTCATGGACAACAGTAGAACATTAATCGTATTGTTGTTGTTATAATAGACGTTAGTGAAACAATGCAGTGTTGAAGCTGTAATACATTCATGATATATTTTAAATACATTTCTACAGTCATGGGATCCTGCTGGCTATATATATATATGTATATATATATATATATACATATATATATATATATGTATATATATATACATATATATATATATATATGTATATATATATATATACATAATATATTGATATATATATATATACATATATATATATATATATATATTATATAGATATATATAGTATATATATATATATATGATATAATATCTGTATATATATATATTTATATATATATATATATATATATGTATATATATGATATATATATACATATATATATATATACTGTATATATATATATATATATATATATATATATATATATATATATATATATTCAGTCTTGCATTTTTGTAGTAGCTGTTTGAACACTAGAATCGCACAGTGTATGGGTCCTTTTAAGCGTTTTGCCCGTCGCTTTAATGTTGGTTCCATAGTGCTCGAAGCTGTCATTGACGATGATAACATTGTCAATGCTATTGCTGCTGCTGGAGTGCTACACAACCAGATTGCGATGATCTCGTATTCTCATAAACGATAGAAATCAAACCAGTAAATCAATAATTCAGTTCACATGACCTACGCGAAATATCTGATATCATAATTTACTATTCAATTCGTTTCCAACAGACGAGAATTCAAGAATTCAAATTTACTGTAAGTACAATATATTTGTTGAGAATGTATAAGATATTCGCAGTGATAGAAGAGTAATGCTTAAACTGAAGCTTTAACTGTTGTGTACTATACTATTTAAAATTAAACATATTATCTTCCATTAATCAATGAAAGCGCTACAGTCCACCACTGGTAGGTACATATAGAACATTTCAGTTTTACACCTTTTCGCTTTTCCCTAAAATAGATGAAACCTTTAATCTTATGTCATTTTTGTTGTGCTCTATTCCAATTTCAAAAATCTTCAGCTCCCTCAGCCAGAAGTACATGTAAGTTATATACTATTACTGCATGACGACTAAAATAAACTTACTATTTAGCTTTTCAGCTGTACATTTAGTGGTTTACTTGACGTGATGAATGCCCGAAAAATATAAGTTCATTCTTTACATTTACATTTACTTTACAGTTGCATTTACATTGAAAAATTACATTCTTAACGTTAGAGATCAATTCTACGAGCTGTTACCACAATTCCGGGTTATTCGCATACGATGTTCTTAGATATACCGACATGCATAAAGAAAATTGTAATTGTTGTCTAAGAAAATTAAAAAAAATTAAATGTGATGCAGTCTCGAGGCAAAGAATAGCACAACTGTTGTAGCAGTATAAATCTCACAAGCACACTGCAAACAAATATTTAACTTGCTTCATTTAAAATCCGTAATACATTATCAATTTCCAGAGATAGAGCATAGAGCTCGCGAGATATGGATTGCTCGGCGATTGATTAATGAGACTCAACTGTCTAGATAAATATAAAGCTCTCAATATTAACAGGCCTGCACCTGGATCATCGAACATTCTTCATCTTCAACGCTCTGCAGCTCAATGCCTCCGGGTTGATTAGTTCTTAAGTTCAACGGGCTGTTGTTGTTGTTGATGGCAATTTGAAAAAATAATGAACTTAAGAATTTTCCTTTTTAGAATTTCTCCAGGAAAGCTCAAATCTTTCATCACAATGAGCATTTGTATGCCAGTGTATCAGGTACACACATTTGTTCTCCATATATCACCTCAGGTGCATACGTCTACTTTCCCACTTAAAACCATTCGAGAAGTGGATTACTGTGAAAAATCAAGGTTGTATAAGACAAGGGTATGATTATTCATAGTACTCGTATTTTTATTTATATTCTAATTTCTTCTATTCGCTAACCACGCTCTTTAAATAATACGGCTATACTACATCGGTCTCCATAACAAGCGCTGCGACTACTATCACATGAGTCAGGCCTTCCACAAGGATAAATATGTCTATCGCAGTTACTTCCCGTTGCCTTCCACAGTAGTTGATTTAGTAGCATTCTACGAATACACGAAAATCTCGATTGGACTGTTCGTAGTTTTTAATTTCGTTACGCAATACCAGGAAGTGTAAGCCAATTGTAAATTTAAAAATTCCTTCTACCTTCTAATGCAATGAAACGAATTTTAGATCACGAGCTTGAAATGGGTACTACATTTGAATATAATTTACTACAATACAATGAAATGAATTAAGTCTCTGCAGCAGTTTAACGTTTGTTTCCTAATCCGACAGAGATGTCGGGAACTACTACTATCAGGAACATCAGTTGTAAGATAATTGGTAATTTTCAAAACGATTCTGCCCAGGTTTGACGGAAGGGTGGAAGGATGGATTAACGTGGAATGATCCGGAAGGGTCAGTGATATATCGATTACCTGATGTTAATAGAGAACATCCCCTTCATGTCAGAGTCAGTCTCTGTCAAGCCCGACTTTACAAAATCTCATCGATCCTGCATTCTTTCTCTACGTTACAAGAATTTAACAAATTTACTGATGAAAAATAGATTTTGTCTAAATAAAGGTTGAATTTTCCCCATATTGAGCTCGGGTGTGGCTGGGACCACTGCAGAATAGAGTAACTGTAAACAAGCTGCCGTTTGTATATAAGAGGCGACTAAAGCAGAAGCTAAGGAGTTCAGAGGGGACCCAACTCATTATGAAATATTTTCCCCAGGATTAAATGGCAGTTAATCCACCAAAGATTCAAACCTACGTCAGAAGCACTTTCACTCGGTTGGTGAGCGCCCAGGCTCCAAAAATTGCTTCAAAATTTCCTATAATGAATGGAAAAGCATACACGACACTGTTAAATTTGGATACAAGGGAAAACATTGATTTTAATCTAAGTTAATGGCCTAGCGAGTATCACGATTGCCAGGTAATCATAGGTACAATTATGGGTTCGAATCCAAGCTGAACGTTTTCTGGTATTATCCATTATGTGGAGACGGAGAGAACAAATTTGTCTTATTCTTCTTGTAACGCGAACCTGGAGTGTTTAATTGAAATTTTATTTCAAGTATAAAGTTGTCAAAATTGAATAATCTCGTCAAACTGATAATATTTAATTTAATTTAAAGAAATTAATCAGTTAATTATCATTATTGTCGACAGTTAAATAGCCAACTCGTATTTTTTATTTAATACAGCAGTTAATACCTTTCAACAGAGGTTGAGTAGGGGCCTACATATTGAAATTCAACATGGGTTTTACGCTTCCAAATTTACTATTTAGCCAATCTGTGCGATGAGCTAAATAAGTTAATTAAATAAGTTAATTAAATAAGTTAATTAAATAAGTTAATTAAATAAGTTAATTAAATAAGTTAATTAAATAAGTTAATTAAATAAGTCCTAATGCTACTGCTACTAATGTAGCAGTAGCATTAGTTTAACACTGAATATAAGAATACTGAATACAAGAACATACACAAGAGGAATGCCCTCAAGAATGCACGACCTTCCAGAGATAATCAGTTTTACAGTGCATGTATTTATTCATTTAATCGTGAGGCATCAATCATCAAGTTTATAAAAAATTGCTGATATGTGTATTCCACTAACAACAAAGACCACCGCATTGCAATGTGCAACTGTGCATGCGAAAAACAAGCTTATCATCATCATCGCAGTGTGCACTTATCGGCTTGATGGCTAAGTTCATAAAGTTAAGAGATTGAAGAAAATGTTAATAATGTTACCTGCAGCTCAGGCCTCTTTATTATGGTTTAAAAAAACTTACAAGATTTATTTCATTCTTTAGTTGTGAGATTTTTATAGTAGGTTTTATTTTTTATAGTTTATGTTTTTATATAGGTTTTTTAATAATACCCATTGCAAGAACGCATCGCTGAGCGGATCAATATGTGGATCAATCAATGGATCAATCAATGGATCAATCCACAAGTAGTCAGGAAACTGAAAAGGCTCCCACGTTGCGTCCTAAATACCTGATAGAAGAGCTACAGACAGCCGCACGTGTTCTTAGAAGACGATCACAAACCAACCTACATCGAAGCATGTAGGTTGGTTTGTGGTCAACGTTAACCAAATTAACAACAAGGCCTACTACAACAGCCCTAATCTCATCCTCATACAATGATGATGTCAGGGACGTCTATTACTAATATTCTCGCAAAATAATATAATTACCGAGTATGCTGCAGACAATATATAGAATGTTGTAATATTCTTGAATCATACCCTATATCCCAGGATTTGAACCTGCACATAATGATCCGCGGTCGAATATCATACATCGCCATTGGCTCCATTCATAGCGATGATAAAAAAACATAATTACAGAGTATAGACAATGTATTGAATATGCTATAGACTATATTATATGGAATATGCTTTATATTCTCGAATCATATCCCATACTGACCTCAACTCATAGCATCTCTTGAGGTATTTAAGTGCAGGCAGTCGGAACTTAAAAGAAATCAGCACCAAAAATCATTTACGCTGCGCATTCTCACTGTTCCATCGGCGCGCTGTCTGCCCAATAACTCAGCACTCTGGTAACTCGAGTATCAGTGTTACAGACTCATTGTACTAAACCCACCAGCTGCCGTACAGCTGTCCTTTATCAACCAAATGCTCGGGTTCCTCTAAAGGATAACGGAATAGGGAGGGCATCACCCAACCCCCTATATATTTGACGATAAGTTTATCGCTAGAAGATCTTATTCGTGTATGTAAAGCCGTTACCATATTCAAATGCTGGCTGGATGGAGCCAGTGGAGACGTCGGTAAGTTACTCTACCGCCGATCAGTATGTGCGGGATTCAAATCCTGGGCTCGCCGGTCACTGGCAACGCTTTCGAGTGAAGAAACTGACGTTAACCAGCTTTACCAAATTCATGTCAAATAGCAACGTTATGATTACATTGAAAGAAATAGTCGACAGTGGTTTGACGTTGTCTGAGGAGTTTTCTGGTAACACAGCAGGGCGAGCACCTGTTGCTTCAAAAGACTCTTTTATGAAGGAGATTATCCCATCTCCCCACATTATTCAATAAGGTCTTCGCCACCGTTGTGAAGGCGATACTAAAAAAATGCAGAAAACTAATAAAGTTAAGAAGAAGTTAAGTGCGTTAGAGAGCATTCGAAGCAATAAAAGTTAGAAACAACTGTAACTATAGAAATGAAAAATCGTTGATTTGTTGACAGCTGTCGTACTGTTATGCCAAAGGCGAAAAGGCATGTCTACTCTTTTTCGAATTTTGAAATAAAACTCTAAGTACGTTAAATACAAATAATTATTTAGAGAATTGTTAAAGCAATCTATTGATTGCCAGATTTTAACAGATAGAGAACGTTCATTTTTCATGTATATTAGGCCTAATTTTTTACGCGCGTTAGTTTTTGTACTTTAAAAGCCTACGAGGTACATTAAAGGATGGGGGGGGGGGGGTAACCTTGCTTCACACACAGACAAAGGAGTCAAATATAAATGATATAATTTTGTCTGTTTTGTTTAATCATATTTAACAGTTTTCTTGCAGAGGTGCCCATTGCCCAGAAATCACGAAAATTTCAAAAGTTTCAATGACATTTGCGTAGCCGGGATTTAAATATGGCAAAGACACCTTAACCCTGGGGGGAATTTTGGGGGAGGTACATATTTTACACAAAGTGCGGACTTACATTTCGAGCTTAAAAAAGTCAAATGATATCTTGAGGGATGTTAACCCCACCCCCATCGCTACGCTGCTGAGCAATACTATAAGCTACCATGACTTAGACCTATGCAAAACATTTTGTAAAGATATAATGTTTCATTTCATTTCGTATCAAAATTGCTAAGTTACAGAATTAAAGCATCAGACGTTAGCTTACTTTTTCAGAACTCTTCAGACTTTAGATGGCCAATCAGTAAGGCTGGTTGAATACAGTAAAGAATTCTGGCATTCCTGCTACTGATGACGAAGATTCAAAGCGAGTCTTGCGTTAGTTTCGTCACTCGTGAAGCACATCAGTGACGGACTGAGCGAGAAATGAGTTCGATCGCTGAGCGATGCTAGAACGCAGTTTGAATGTGAAAACCTTCTTCCATATTTCGCAGTTCGAGAATTCTTTAGTTCTATAGTTTTCATTTATAACCTAGTTCCTCGCTAACCTGACCTACCACACGCTGAGCTCCGGTGAATCCCATGCCGGAAGTATAAGCGTCCAGAACTACAGGTCATCGCGCGTAACTTGCATTGTTTAAAAGATGATCTATCTACTGCAGTTTCATAATAGTCTTATTACTTTGGACTGATTTTCTGGATTTTGGAATAGGCATCGTTTTTGGACATTCTTTTTACTCGCCGGCTTGATTTTGTCTCAGTAGTGCTCGATATTATCGTTGATGACTGTAGCACTCTAATTGTTATTATTATTGTTACAGTCACTTGTGAATTCAAATATCGATAATTATTTTTATTTATTTATAAACATAATTATATTTGTCTGAAAATGGTGTAAATGTTTAGAGATGAACCTGTCATATGCTATGAAACTATTGACTGCTCTGCATCATACTTATTGTTAGAAGACTCACTTTGTTTCATATTTATAATTACATTCTTTATTATAATTTCTATTATATATCAGTAGCATTATATTATATATTAATAATATTAATAAAAATATGACATTCTAATGGAAACGTTAGTTCAGCTTTGCAATTTTTCATCACGCAGGTGGTTTCTTTCTAATACCTTTCTAATATAATCTTTTCTAATATATATATATATATATATATATATATATATATATATATATATACTGTATATATATATATATATATATATATATATATATATATATATATATATTTCTAATAGTAAAATAGATTTAGATTAGTCTGATTATACGGATTATGTTAATATTAAAAATAAATATGCAATTCAGAATGATGATTCTATTGGTAAAATAAGACACAAAGTTTGGACTTATTTTGAAGGTATATTAACCTAATTAGTTTATGGAAAGTCGATCCTAAGATAAACGGAGATTTTAGTTTATATTTTTCTACTTGAAGACTCTTTGATGGTTAATCCGTAATTTCTGTTGTTCTGTTCGTTAGTTTTTTGTTGTTTTTTTTATTTCTGTTCTGTTCTTACTGCCATGCATTTTGGTGAATAAAGATCATATATAATACTGCATATTAATTTTAAAAAAAATCAAAACAACACGTCCGTTTACAAGCAAAAACCAATAACGTTATTCAATTCAATTCAATCCATGTCTAAAACCCATTGCACATCAACAGCAACGAATGCTTTCACACCCGGCTGGGTCTACTATTCAGCATGTTATTTCTACTGTTTGTTTCAGGTAATTGCAGCGAGCATGGACTAGATAATGGGTGAGAGACGATGGAGAGAAGGGCTGCCTGTTGGTGGCCGGTGTCCGGGGAACTGATTGATGTATCACAGCAGACGTACAGTTGTGCTTTGAACTTGTAAATAAATCATTAAAGCCCGGCTGTGTTTATATCGTGTGGATGCTAATTGAATGTATTCACTGTAAAATACTCTTATCGCACCTAAAACGATTCTGTGAAATAATGCAAGCCTTTCAAGGATCGAACTGAGTTAATGCGTTAAATAGAATGAGTTATGCTTAAAGTCGTCACTGGCAGGAGCCAGTGGCGATATCGGTAAGATAATCGACCGCGGATCAGTATATGCGAGTTTGAAATCCTGGTTTCGCTGATCACTGACATCGTTTTCTTTTGAGGGAAGAAATTGACGTTAACATTATATTTTTTAATGGTCTGCAATTATTCCAACGTAATATTATATTTATTTATTCATTTAACATTAATTATTTGCTAACTATTAAGTTTGTAGTGTTAGGTCAAATTATTTTAAATACCATTGATTAGGGTTTTGATGTTTAAATTCAACTTAAATATGAAGCTGGTCATTCATTATTAAACCATAATTTAATAGTAAGTAGGCATGCAGCACTAAGCTAGCGTTATGCATCTAATTAATAATAATAATAATAATAATAATAAAGGTTTAACGTCCGTTTCCTCATCAAGGGATGATGTCAGGGACGTCAACAAATAATACAAATAATGAATTTGGATTTTTAAATAATTATAATTTTATATAGAGTCTAAGTGATAATTTTAAAGCAAGTTGCTATCAAACATTAAAAGTCATGCACATGCACATGCAAGTTCCTATTGTGTGAATAATCTGTGCTGTGATGTATAAACGATACTAAACTAAAAAAGTTGACTTCTGAGATTAATTTTTCCTTTTCTCGCTGAATTCAATGCATCTTTTTCCATTTCCATTAAGCGTCGCCGGACACTAAGGAACCGGAAATGGAATAGGTATCCCTCTCTGTTTAGTGGCAAGCTCTCTGTAGGCAAAGACTGAGCGTCTATTTTTCTAACCTGTTCTACATTATTAAACAGCACATGCACATTGTCAGAACCTGCTAGACCATGTAAAGCAGTCCAAACGGTTATTATATTGTTACATAAAAATTGGTATCGTTTTTGGATCTATCATCTAAAAATAAATATTAAAATTATATTATTATTACATTATAATTATAATATTATTTATATTATTACAAATATTAAAAATTGCGATGTTACCGATTACAATAATATAATATAATCATATGCAATGTATGGGAATTTAAAAATGTGAGAGATATTCAGCTCTTAAGAATGTAGTTTTATTTGTGGTCTTTCATCTGAATTCAAGATTTGCTTTGGATAATATAAAACCCTGCTAAATTTTCGATAACTCCACGAGAATGTTGAAGAGTGTAATGGATGTTATTTCAGGGCCTTGTGAAAGGCTCTATCTGTATCTCTGAGTCTCAGTGACTTTGTGTCTCTGTGTCTCAGTGTCTCTGTGTTACTGCAGGTCAAGATATAAATTCCTCAACTTTCCTCACGATGTCGACTTATTCCTCTTGCACTTCTTTCTTTTATTCCTCTCTTATTCTTTAATTTCTGCTCGGTTTCTTTCTCTCTTTCTCTTGTGCTCTATCTCTCTCTCAGTCTCTCTCTCTCGTTCTCTCTCTCGTTTTCTCTCTCTCTCAGTATCTTTCTCAGTCTCTCTGTCAGTCTATCTCCCTCTCTCCCTCTCTCTCTCGCTCCCTCTCTCTCTCTCTTTCTATGTTCATCACTCCGTCGTTATATCTGTCTCCAAGATTCTCTATATATCCCGCGACCACTTTCAGTCCTATTGTAAACCCTTCACTTGACTACGGAATTTCTCCCGGAGTATCTCGGAGTATCCCGGAGTATCTCCCCTGGAGTGGGATTGCGGAGTCCGGGATACTCTTCGACCACCGGTTGCGTCCTGTATTGATCCAGAACTAATCCGTAGATAAGATCTCTCGCGGTCTCTAAGCTTTGAGCTAGTCCATCAGGATTTATTTGCTTCCGATTTACTGTGTTTTTAATAAAGCTATCATTTCCTGTATCCGTTCAACCGCGTTTCGCCTTAGACATTATTTTCAATTTAACGTCAATCTTATTTTCGTCTGCAACCAGACTGCAGATAAAATGAAAATTATTCTTTGGCATCATTTGATGTGATTCTGTACGATTAGTTTCTTAGACAGTCAGGGGTTAAAGCAATCCAGATTGCATACGATTTTACAAGAAACCACTAAGCGTTTATTTTTACAACTTTTAATAAAGTAAAAAGACCTTTTAGTTTATTTAACGCGCTCTTTTGATCATCCCGGTGTTTATTTAGTATTAGCATATTATTTCAGTTTAATGAAATGCCATGATACCAATTATTTACCCACTACCGACATCCAGTTACTAATGTAGAAATATCTAAAATACGCTAAACAGTTTAATGTACATTATCTATATTAGGATGACGTCAGAGACTAAAACATTTGATTGACACTGTATAGCAGGAAGGGTTTACCGCAAGATCTGTTCTTCTCATTATCCTGATCTTCCCGGACCCAGTCTCGTACTTGTGGCTCAGCAGTGAACCGTCACGTAAACAATTCAGACCCCGCTACGTCATCTTCCCCCACCCCCCTCTCTCTCTCATAATTTAATTCTTTGTCTAAAATTTCGGAGCTGCCTAGGTACCAAAGGCCAGGTTTAAGGTACATATTCTTACTCAAAGTCTGCTTTCTCGCTCCATAAGAGCACTGCTTAGATCAACCAATTAATCCCTTCAAAAAAAACTATGCCTTTTCCATACATACTTATGTATCCTATAGCTTGGGAAAAGTGTGGCTTCTGAGGTGGTTTCCCTTGCCTTCCTCAGCAAAATATAATATAATAATTAATTAAATGAAGACAAAACACTAAAGTGGAAAAATATGTTCAACTCGTTGATCCATCCTGAATTAGTTTTCTTTGCCCATCCTTAAATATTTAATTTATTTTTTATTCGTTTCGTCATTAGATATGTTAACCACTTCAAATTCACAAAATATGATTATCAATTGTGGAATTATCAAAACGTTATTAGTTTATTATTAATATGGATAATAAGTAGTCGACTTTACGATCGTATTACATGCTTACTCACACATTAATATAAGTTTTTAAAAAATTATTAAATTATTAGTTAATAGAAATTAATATAAGTTATCCCCTTCAACTTCAAAGGTCCATAAAAGTGCTACGGCTCTAGGCTAACCATGATTCAGCACTGCATTTTATCTATAGATAAAATATATTCATTTATTGTCCCAATAGTAGTTGATGCTTAACGTCCGTTTCTTCTTAAAAGGATGATGTCAGGGTCGTCACTGCTTAGCAACTTCGAAACTGTGTAGTGTGCAAAATCGAACTAACTAAATAAAATAAAATAAAACAAATTAATCGGTTATTAAGCCGTTTGTTCAATTTTACTAACTCTCCAATTTAAGATGTCCATTAGTTGCCTGGGAGCTTGAATCGCTTTAAATAATAATAAAGGTTTAACGTCTGTTTCCTCATCAAGGGATGATGTCAGGGACGTCCCAACAGCACATATCACTACCGATCAATTCACTCAAATCAATCTTCAAAATAGAATTGTTTGTTTTTATGCCTACGAAACGATTGAGGCATTTATTTAAAAAATCAATAATTTATGCACGATTAAAGTATTTTACGAAAGTTTTATCACGTAGGCCCTAGTGATAATATTTGACCTGGTCTCAAATAGAAACAATATTTCTATTTGAACTAGGTCAAATTAATTAATCGATTTATTTATTTGGTTTCAAATAGAAACATGGTTTCAAATAGAAACATGGTTTCAAATAGAAACATGGTTTCACATAGAAACATGGTTTCTAGGTTTTAAATAGAAACACGGTTTCTATTTGGTGGGAAATGTCGGTGGAAACAGAGGCGTCTTGAATCAACACGAGAGAGAGAGAGAGAGAGAGCGTAAATAGTTGCGTAAAATTGAAGTTATACGAATCGTTGATAGAAATCCTTCAACTCTGAACTAATCGACCAAGACAAGCATCATGACAGATTTTATTATCACTCTCAGAAAGGTTTTGACAGGTTTAGATTAGCCTGTTTAAGACCAGAAAAGTTTCCCTTTATGTGAAGACTTAACTACTTCATATCATTCTATAACAAGACTGAGAAAAAAGTTATTTCAGAATTCTATGCCAGATGAATTTTTTTTCAAAATTAAATAAAATTAAAGTTTGTGGCACTAACAATCTGGGATTTTTTTACTGAAATGGAAACTAATCATATAGTCTAATTATGTAATCAATTTCTAATTTTACAGAAACTTGTTTTAGATTCATTTTCTTTATTCCAGTGTTTTCTGATATAACTTGGTATGGTACCAAAATCGCCTGTAAACAAATAGTTCTGTCTGTGACGGGTTAATCATATTTCTATCGTGTAGCGTTGTGCACAATTTAATGACAAAGTGGCTTTGCTATTGAAAATGAACACATGATCACACTTTCTATAAATATAGAAAGTTTGTTTTGAAATAAGACTTCTTTGAAAAACTTTGACATGTAAAACAAAGAAAAAACTCTGTAAAGCCAGTTGCGCATGTCATGTATGAAATTAAGCAAACGAGCAACAGACAACAGCTGCAGCAGCTGCAGCAGATGACTCAATCATCAAAAGAGAGGCAATGGATTGCCAAACATGATTTTTTCTATTGCAAGATATAATCACTGAATCATCATCATCATCATCATCATCATCCCTTGAATGCCAGTTTAACTAGGGTCGGGATACGAATAGACTGTCTCAAATCCTCTCTGTACTACATCATATCATCAGTCAATCCCCTATTTAAGACTTTTGCATTCGTTTATATTTTGTAGTAGTTTCTGGAGCCTAAGCGCTCACCAACCGAATGCCCTATCTGACCTTGGTATGGATCTTAGTCGCCTTCTACGACACGTCCAGTTACCGGTTGGTCAATTCTTCAAACAACCCGGAAACAACGCGGGGATATAATCACTGAATCAAATAAGAAATATAAAACTCTAAAATCTCCAGAATCTCCAAAAATATTTATGATCTCTATAACGTTCCTGGGAATCTAAAGAATCAGTAGCATCTCTAGAATCTCTAGAATATCTAGAATCTCTAAAATTTCTAGAATCTCTAGAATCTCTAGAATCTCTAAAATCTCTAAAATCTCTAGAACCTCTAGAATATCTAGAATCTCTAAAATCTCTAGAATCTCTAGAATCTCTAAAATCTCTAGAATCTCTAAAATCTCTAGAATCCTTATTGTCTCTATAATCTCTAAAATCACTAGAATCTCTAGTGTATCTTACCCTATTCTCTTATTAAGATGCTAAAATGAAGTTTAACTTTAATTTTATCGCTTGAAAGCCAGTGACGGGCAAGGCAAAGATTTGTACTCAGGGCCTATTGGATCACTGTCGAGACTTAGGGCTACAATAGGGCTACTATAGCCACTGCCGCAGCTACAAAAATATTAGCAGGAAATATATATCGTGGTTCTTGATAATTAATCATTAATCTAGGTATAAAACGCTTCTAACTGGACAATAATAGTATTATTACTGAATTTTTGTAAAATATCTACATGTATTAAGTTACTTTAACATAATTTATTATTGCTAGTATTTCATAAATAATAATTTCATCTAAAGCATCAGAGCACTACTATGAGCCAGCATTAGTCTCAATCTTCCTCTCTATCCTATCAATACCTCTTCCATTGATTGATTGATTTTGCTCATCTGAAGACGAAACGTACAGATCTTCTTCCACTGTTGCTAGAACTACCTTCCTTTTAACCGCAGCCATATCCTTCACGTTGCCATCTCCCACTCTCGTGCCACTACCGGAAGTCCTTGCTGACATCCGAGTCGGGATCTTAGTTTGGCAGGAAACGTTACGTTTAGATCTGAGCGACGAATGCGTATCCGTCTGATCGCTGCTGAAGAACCTTGACCTTGAGGACCAGGGAGGGGTGAAAGTCGTTCTGTCGGGTGAAGGTGACTTGCTGTCTGACTTACGCCTTACGGCTCCTCTCATTTCTGCCATCCTCACTCCACAGCTCGGACTCGTGAAGGATATCAGACGAGTTCCTGTCTGGTCATGGACTCCCAGCAGGTTACGACCGTAAATCAACTCATTCTCTTCTTGTTTCGATTTCGAACAGCCGTCGGAGTGTTTCGATGTACCTTCGCAGTACGATGGGTTGATATCGTACCAAGTTGGAGTGGAGGTGTTGTTAGAGTGAAGGTGTGTTAGAGTAGAGGTGTTGTTGGAGTGAAGGTGTGTTGGAGTGGAGGTGTTGTCGGAGTGAAGGTGTGTTGGAGTAGAGGTGTTATTGGAGTGGAGGTGTGTTGAAGTGGAGATGTAGCTTGTCGACGAAGCTTCGCGATGTTTGGATTTTGCTTCCTGAGCGCTTGAAGATTTCGTAGACCGCAAAGGCTCTAAAGAGAGCTTAGACGTCTTGGCAGGGGATGATTTAAAATTATCCTGAGCATACGCAGAAGTCCGTTGTATGGTTATATCTGGTTTATTGCTGCTGCTTCTTCCTAAAGATCTATAACGTTGAATCAAATCATAGTCATCCAAGCAATTTTCATTATTTTTGCTCATAACTTGAGATTTAATCATTCCTTCTTCAAATGAATCATAAGGTAATGCCCGGCCATTCGTGGTTAAACTCTTCTTTAGAGTATCGTCAGTGTCTCCCGAAATTTTTTTCAAATTGAAACTGTTATTTACTGACATTGTCCTCGGTGATTCTACTGAAATCGAAGAAGTTTGTTCGTATATTGCTGAAGTTCTATTGCCACAAGGCGAACTTGACTTATGCTTATTTCGAGTGCGTTTCGGAGAGTTTTTGATGGCGATCTCCGAAGTGTTGAAATCAGAATTTTGAGCTACTAGGGAACTTTCTTTAAGTCCACTTTTAAATATATTCAATTTATTACACGATTTTTGAGGAAGTGTTTGATTAGTTTCTTCCTTATTTGTAAATTTCTTTGAGTGTTGATCATTGTTCTGGCAGAAAAACACATGACTCGGGGTGGTCGATTTAGTCGCAGCTTTTATTAACTTCAGAGGCGTTGAAGAACTATTATATTGATTTTCACTTTTATTTGCTAATTCTCCTAAACAGCCTGAATCATCCAAACACTGCTTCTTCCCTGATCCAATATTTTGACTTACATTCAAAGTTTTTCGTCCAGGTAAGCGAAATTTTGAAAAAATGAAATACTTGGATCCGCCTTTTGAGGCCATTCCGATCTTTCTGTTCGACGAAATGCAGGGTGAAGCCGAATGTGGCTCGACAAGGTGACGAGGGGGATTTAGAAATTCTGCTAAATCCTGATCAGAGCAGTCCATGGCGGTTAGAGACGCAGAGGACACTGCTCGCAATGTCTGCAGTTCTGCCTCGAGTTCTCTGATGCTCTGATACGTGTGCTGCTCTTCAGCGGTGCCATCTCGCCTTTCTATCGGATTCAGTCTGTGATAGGGGGAACCGTCGTCGCATAGTTCTGCCTCGTCCAATAACCTACTCCATCTCTCAGCGTCCACTTGCCAAACTTTCTTGCCCATCTCGGCGTTGTCTTGCTTCCTCGTCTTAGAATTCCAGAGAAATTTCTGAACGCCGGACGCGAATTGTCTGACGTCGCAACCCGGGCTGTTATGTTTGGACTTTTTGGACATTTTGTACTTTTCATATCTACCAGTTGATCGCTGGGCTGAAGTTGGGGATGGTTGAAGGTCAGTGTCGTGATCTAAGTAGTAAGATGGAGACGGAGTGGACGGATGGGATACCCTCCCCTGTCTAATCCTTCCCTCGGCCGAGGTTACGTCCACCAGTACCGCCTCATCGACCCCGATCAGGATTAGAGGCTTAGGTCTTAGTCTTTCTAGACGACTTGTGGTCGAGTGTGCAGTCAGATCTGAAGCCATTTCAGAACTGTTTGAATCTATTATTGGAAACTGCTTTGGAAATAATTCTGAGAGTATTTGCTGTGTAGATAAATTTAATGGATATCCTTCTAGAATTTTATTTTGAATTTAACTTATTTGTTATCAGCACAGTTTTAAACGTACTCTTTATCCAAATTATACTTATAAAATACTATTGAAATTATATTCTTATTTCTTACGTTAACATTCTTATTCAAATCACAGCCATAAAGACATATTTGAGAAACGAATATAATTCCGATAGATAAATACTCTTATTTCCAACATAAACGTTCTTATCATAAATCACACCTACAATATTAAAGCATTTTCCTAATTAATATACTTTCCTCATAGATATTTTCTACAGACGTTAAAATTGGCGTGAAAATCTTTCGCTTATAGACGAAAGTATATTAGATGTTTACATTTTTACGTACTCTATACTTAATACTAATGAAATCAAATACATTATTTTTGTGGATTTCATTAGTATTAAATATACATGTAGGTATACATGTATGTCAGAGCAAGCGAATGCCTTGTACTGATGAACTAAGGAAACCGAGACGGGAAATAATAATACTAATACTACTACTAATAATAATAATAAAAGGTTTAACATCCGTTTCCTCCTTTAAGGATGATGTCAGGCACGTCCATAAAGCTAAAGGCAAATCGCGCTGACTGCAAGTCTCATTTGTATTCAACTCTCCATAGACATCAGAGAAGTATGAGCCAATGGTTTCGAATCGCATTCCTACTGATTACAATCAGTTGTAGGCGAAGCATTTAACGTCATCATCATCATCATCTTCCCTTAAATCCCAGTTTAACCAGGGTCGGGATACGAATAGACTTTCTCCATTCCTCCCTCTCCCACACATTATCATCAGTCAATCCCCTATTTTTTATGTCCTTCTTAATTACCGCATCCCAAGTCAATTGTGGTCTACCTCTCTCAAGCTTAACATCCAGTTCTTCCCTCCAAACTCTCTTTACTACATCCTCATCTGCCTTCCTTACAATATGCCCATACCATCTCAATCTCGACTCAGCCAACCTATCCCCGATCCCCTCAACATTCAAATTCATCCTCGCATATTCATTTTCCATTCTGTCCTTCCTAGTTCTTCCACGCATGTGGCAACATTCTCATTGAAAATGAGAATGTTGCCACATGCAAACTCTGCAAATGTTCCCTTTTTAGTGCCCAACATTCCGAACCATACATCATTACTAGCCTTACCATAGAACTATAATATTTGCTTTTCAGTCTTAGTGGGATTCTCCTATCACACAACACTCCACTAGCAGCCCTCCACTTTGCCCATCCAGCCTGAATCCTGCTGGTATCCTTTTTTTCCAACTCCCTATTATAGGCGGAGCATTTAACACTTGAGCTAAATTGTAAATGCATATCATCTTGCTACGCGAAATTTGTTGCTTTTTGTAGATTTCTTGAATTAACTTAGGCCCTATATATAATATTATTCTAAAATTTAAATATTTCACTTATTTTCAGAGGAATATTGTTGACTACTTATAAAAGTAAACATGCAATATAGTGCTACGATCAACTATGTTGATATCTATCACTTTTAATACCACATGCTTAAAGCTTTAGGTAATTTACAACGTTTTCCTTATAACAAGTCCAATGAATGTCCGAGGTTTTACTATTCTCAGATCAGCGCGGCTGAGATTCGAACTCACGAGGAATCAGTTCACCTCAGGATCTGTCACTTAAAACGTCATGAAGTTACCAGTACGTTATTATTTTATTAAGATATTCCAAGATGCAATGTAACGTCTACACGTGGGTGTCATAGTTACCGTTACGGTGAAATCAAAATAACGCTTGCTATAGATCTGAGCTTAATTTCTGAAACTTCTGTAGAACTAGTAGTCACCCATAGCCATCTAATTATTGTCATTCTATCGACGCACGAAAGGATGCAGAGCTAAATATGCTAATTATGCAGCTATTACAGTAAAGTAATTACTATTTGCAAAGCTGAAATTAGTGCCTATATAATATCAGCAAACAAGAGTTCACGCAGACTTGAAATGTGCTGAGGACTGGTGTATTATGATCACTGAGCTGAGTCAACAGCGCGAGGCGCACACTAGACTGGAGTCTTTCGGTGTTTCCACATTCCATGACTTACAAGCAAGGACGAACCGGCTCAGTGAGAGTTACAAACAACTAGAGCGAAGCTCCGTCAAGTTGCTCCGTAACTTCTTCAAATTAATCTAATTAATATGCCAAAAATTAGAGCTCAGTTAGTGCTAATTTTTTCTGTAAGTCCCACAATTGGAGCCGTTTGGTACGTATTGCGTATCAAAATATGGTGAGCCAACTTGACACTGGCTCCGCAACTTTCGCATTAGAATTTGAAACCCATGCTAACAATTAGAGCACAATTGGTGCTAATATTTTCTGTAAATCCACAATTAGAGCTCGTTCCGTTTGCTACTTATCTGGTACCAAATTTGGAGCCACGTCAAGTTAGCTCCGTAACATTCTCGTGTAAGCTTAAAAACTATATATAAATTAGAGCTCAATTAGTGCTATTTTTGCTGCAATTCTCAGAATTAGAGCTTGCCCCGCTTGGTACTTATCGCGTATCGGATATATGTGGTACATTTTTGGGGCCAGCGTCAAGTTGGCTCCGCAACATTCTCGCGTAAACTTAAAAACTAACTTTCTCTTTCTTTCTCACACAGCCTATCTCTCTCTCTCTCTCTCTCTCTCTCTCTCTTTCTGTCTGTTTCTCTCTGTCCCACTTTGCACCTCTCTCCCTCTCTTTCTCTCTCAATCTATCTATCAATGTATCTCTCTCTCACTCTCTCGATCTCTAGCTCTCTCCCTATGCCCCCGCCCTTCTCTCTCCCTATGCACCTCTCTCTCTCAATCTATCTATCTCTCTCTCCCTCTCCCTCTCTCTCTCTCTGGTTATTGCTCAAGTAGCGGAACTAAGACACATATTTCTATTCGTAATCTGTGTTATTTGTTATTTTAGAGACACACCAACAAGCTGGATAAGCGATGAATTGAATAGCTTTTATTAAATAATTTTAATTTGATAATTTGTCAGTATATTCCAAAATTGTAAGTTAAAATCAAACAAACATATGCTAAAATATGTAAATTCTGAAAGGCGTCTAAATTTAATGAGCTGTTACCAGTTTGTTTAACCCGTAAAGTAGCGCAAGTTTACTTAACCGGTAAATTAACATAACCAGTTAACTTAACCAGTTTTACAATCACATGACCGGTTCGCCTCAGCGGCAGTATAAAAGCAGCGGTTCCTGAGTGACTGTCACATCCGTCGTCAGTTAACTGAGACGTTAAGAAGGTGAACTGCCTGGGGCAGACTGCTCGTGGCGCACATCTCGGAGCGGGCCTGCCCGAGGCGGGCCTGTCCTGGGACGGGGCAGCCGCAGGGTGGGGCAGTCCCCCGGGGTAGTCCCCGGGGTGGGGCGGGGTAGCTTCTGGGGTGTGGTAGCCCCCGGGGCAGGGTAGCCCCCGGGGCGGGGTAGCCCCCGGGGCTTGGGAGCCCCCGGGGCGTTGCTTTCTAAATAATGGATTTACATCATTTTGAATCAAATTCTGTATTCATCGACTTGACCTTGGTTCACTGTGCTAAATGGAACAATAATATATTATTGACAAAAATACTCTAATTTGTTTTATTGATGTTGTTGACAGCAACATCAATACATTGTAAGTAATATACTAGAATATACGACGTCAATAACTTTACTTGTTTTTCATCTCATCGAGTGCTAGACTATTTCCAATAAAAACTACACAATGAAAGGCTACATTCAGTGACTGCTGACTACGCCGATCAAATGCTTCTCAAAGTCACGAAGTCACAGCTAGTCGATGTAATGAACGTTTAATGTAGGTATTTTTGATTTCTAAGTTGAAAAAGTGAATGAGGCAAAACATTCATACGTTACATTGAGCTATTTGTCCTCTGCATGCAACGCTTTTAAGCAGCATATTAGAATATACGACGTCAGTGACTTAACTTGTTTTTCATCTCATCCAATGCTACACTACATGTATTTCCAACTCTCATAATTTCCGTTTGTAATTTGGCATGCTGCTTCCTTTTACTATTTGTGCAAAGATATTTCTATTTCACTCTCTCTCTTTCTATTCCTATCTCTCCCCTCTCTCTCTCTCCTTCTCTCTTTCTCTCTCCCTCTCTCTTTCTCTCTCTCTCTCTCTCTCTCTCTATATATATATATATATATATTATATGGTATACATACTCTCTCTGCCTTTATATTAGGCATCTCTAAGTGTATATATATATATATATATACATATATATATATATATATATATATATATAGAGAGAGAGAGAGAGAGAGAGAGAGAGATAGAGAGAGAGAGAGAGAGAGAATATATTATATGGTATACATACTCTCTCTGCCTTTATATTAGGCATCTCTACGTGTATATATATATATATATATATATTAATCAATCAATCAATAAGAATTTAACGTCCGGTTCCATGCCATAAGACAATGTCAGGGACGTCTTTTGCAGACTCATACAATAGACACCATAATACTCCCTTGTATTATGCATGTTTGTATATTATTTAAATAAAATTAATTTTATGTTTAACATAAGTTTCCTGCTCACTAGCATATCAATGACGGAGAGATTTGAAATGTAAACACTGCAGTTTCTGATCTTCAGTCGAATATTGTACCTACATGCATGCTGGGGTTACAATGCGGAAACTCAAAGCTCAAGATTAAATTTTGTTGAACAATTAATTTGTTTAAAATCGATTCCAGGTCGATTGGCAACTTATTCCTTCTTACATCACTACAACAGCAGAATTTGGAAGAACAAAAACGTGGTGATCAATATGATCTGTACGTAGAACGACCTCAGCCTCGTAAAACTATGAGTATTTTATTAAAAGTTTTTGTGCAAGATAGATTATAGCCCAATCTCCATAAAATGGACATTCTGTCAAAATAATTCCCAGCTTCACTCCTTCTGCACTCGCGCTAGATCCTGCATAACTTCATGATCCGGACTCTAACAAGTATTCATTGGACAAATTTGATCTACAAAACAAATATTGACATTGTTACAATTAAATATTAATATTATTGTCAACTTTAAGTCATACCCGAGTTATAGTTCCCTTAAATGAAACTTTTCTAATTATGCCAATATCTTCTATATCTTAGACCTCAGATCGGGATAGATTCCGTAGGACATTCATCTTGTACAGACGACCGAGTTACCCCTGCAGCAATAAAATCAATATCCTGTAATATAAAGTGGCAATGCTGCCACGGCATTAGAGATAAAATCAACTTCCGGTTATAGATTTGGTTGCTTTATGGTGACACTAGCTGATATCACTGAAGTTCTACTGTAGTATAGAGGTACTGAATTGTAAAACTCAGATTGACTAATTTAAAAGCTTGATTGAGAATTAAAGCTGCAGCATTCTGCTTTCATTCAAAAATAGATTCTTAATAGCAAAACAATATAGCATATTCTCTCTCTTAATGAACTGCCCAATAGCAGGTCCATGATATATAATGCTTCACTCCTCTTTGTCTTCCGTTTTCCTCTTCATGTCGACATATGAGTGGTTCTTTAAATCATCTAATATACCTAATCTCGGCTTGCCTCTGCCTCTTTTTCCTTCCATTCTACCTTCTATGACCGATTTTAATATACTTTCCCCCTAATAGACTTTCAGAGCCTATGATAATAGTAATAAGTATATTTATAAAGCGCCGTATATATCATATCTCGTAACTTGCGACATCTTTTGAATTGTTTGGAATTTATATCACTCGATCAATTGCGGCGTAGTGCGATTTCTTATAAAACTAATTTTACTCAATCTTCGTTTACAACTTGTGACACCTTGCGACTTTGTATAATATTTTTCAGTTCACGAAATTAAATAAGCAAAGAAGGGTTAATTGCAGTTTCTGTGATGCAATTGAACAGTGTTGTTTTGTGTCCGGTTTTGCTGAATAATACCAACCATAGATTGCACATGTCGTAAAAGGCGACAAAGCACTAAGACCTCAGAAGCAGGATTTTGAGCCCATAACCGCTTCCTTATGAAGGAAGTTTCTGACTAATTCCGCTAATAGCCACGAAGATAACGTTGCTAGGTTAATTTCAGAAAATATTTAAAATTCTTCCATGCAGTAGGTTGAGTGCAGCTAATATATTTCTGCTTGAATGATCCAAACTAGAGAAACTAAATGAAATAGCAGAAGTAATCATAAATAATAGGGCCTACTTAATACTAAGAGTTCACAACTAATAAGTAATACTTATTGCTTAATAATTATGTAGTAATTACCTGGAAAGTATATTAGTAATTATTGACTATTACTAATTAGTTTAAGCATCATAATCATCGTCGTCGTCTTCCCTTGAATCCCTGTTCAACTAGTGCAGGGATACGAGTAGACCTTCTCCAATCCCCTCAGTCCCACAGCATCTCTCTCCCTCTCTCTCTCTCTCTCTCTCTCTTAGTGCACTGCCTACTGGCAGGTCCATGGTATATAACGCGTCCACTCTTATCTATCTTCCGTTTTCCTCTTCACTTCCACATACGAGTGGATATTTAAATCATCCATGACGTTCCTTTTGATATACCATTATTCTTTGGGATCCTGCTTATGACGAGGTGGGCCCCCTGTGACTTCCTCAGCTTCGACTAACATTTACTGGACAGGAGCGTCATTCCCTGAGAAAACAATCCTGTTTACCCATAAGAACTGTGATATCACCAGTTAATCCCTTTAATCACCTTCTTCTTAATCACCGCATCCCACTTCAGTTGTGGTCCTATTACTAATTACTTTAATATAAGTACAAATTTATTTAAACTCACAGTTCTTTCTGGGACAGCAATATATTTTGTTGCGTCTCTGTGAAATTAACTTGTAAACCATGTTACTATTTTCGTCAATGCAAACGACTTAGTAGAATAATAATAAATAAAGAATGAAATTACGCTGCAATAAAACAATGTTTTTGCGTTCATTGTAAATTTATCCTGATATAAGAGAAGTATAGGAGACTTTATTCCAGGTCAGCAACAGTACAATGACTGTGATGTGCTGTTTAGTTAACATACAAATCTACTAAGCCAATCCTACAGCTCGATGGTTTATGAGACAGCTGGCTTCTGATTGAGATTATCTTCTGGTTGAACTGAACTTTTCAAGATTTGCAGAATTGTGTTAACTGTTTAAATTAATTATTGTACGTGTGGATGACTTCTCCTATTAGTAATAGTTATTATTATTTGATTAATTTCCCCGTTTTGTGTCAGGTTTTTTTAAAGAATTGACCAACCGGTGACTGCACCGTCTGCACGTGACATATACGGAGATTAAAGCAATAAGATCTACACCAACGTCAGAAATGGCATTCGGTTGGTGAGCGCCTAGACTCCAGAAATTGCTACAAAAATTTAAACGAATGGATAAGTCTCAAATAGGGGATTGACTGATGGATGATATGATGTAGGACGGAGAGAATTTGAGAAAGTCTATTCGTATCCCGACCCTAGTTAAACTGGGATTCAAGGGAAGATGATGATGGTGATTTTTATTACTATTGATTAATTATTATAGAAGACGTCTGTTTTCATTCATCTGGAGCAGTAGTATTACACGTGTCCGTGTACTACTAAAACTTAAAACAAATTGTGAGATAGCTTGTCTAACTGGAGGTATGGAAATTTTATGAATGTGTTTCTGGCCTAATCTGGGTTATTTCACAATTGATCAAACAGTATTTTTCCTCTAGAACCGATTCACATGCCAACGATTAGTTAATAAACATTTGATCTAATTATGCAGTTTGACTCACTCTGAATGTATATAATTTTAGTATCCTATATAAATCTTTTTTATTCAAGAACTGGTAAACTATTCTGATAGAAGCAAAAATGACTAAAGTATATATATATATATATATATATATATATATATATATATATATTATATATGTATTTCTGAATTTCTTGGTATGGACTGCAATGCATGTTCATTTTAAGTTGATTACTGATTAGCTATATAACTAAAACAAACGTACGTAATATTTCATGATTTTGTATATGCTGGTGTTTTAAATGTTATTCGTGAATAGGTTTTAGTGTATTAAGATACTTTTTCCTGCTAATGTGTAGGGGTATTTTGAAGTAAGTAATATTAGGCTTTGATTGAATGTCTTGATTGCTATAAACTTTTAACTGCTTTATGTGATTTTAATTTGCTATATGTGTTAAGGTTGGTATGTTGGTGCACCATGTTGGTGCCTTCGTGGCCTTTCTGTCCTTTTTCACTTTGTCTCCAAGTATTTCTGGTGTGCGGTTTTACCGGAGTGGGATGGACGTGATTCAATTAAATTCAAAGTACTTTCCCTTACCATATCGGCGACTTGCTAAATAGAGCAATGCTCTCACTAGGGACCGATTAAATGGCATTGCGATTGTTTTAATTTTGCATCATTGATTATGTTGTAATCTTGCACTTTTATTTCTCTTTTTGTACACTTTGTATGTATGTGACTTCACACTGATGTTTGTTGTCGAAATATAACATATGTCTCTCTCTCTCTAAAAGGTTGTCCGTAGTTAAAGCACGGTTAATCATATGAGTGGAAACCATGGAATAAACAAACTCACGTGGGAGCTAATTTACTATCACGCACATAACCTATATTCCACACCACGTAAACGCAAGGAAAACTTGTAAAGGTTGCCAAGTTTTACACGTAAATATGGACCAAGCAGCATCCTGCACATAACTGTAAGGAAAGGCAAGGAAGTGTGGGCGGAGCTATATTTAACAAAACATGGATTCTACCTTTTAGTAGTACCAACTGGTATACTTTATATACCGTGCAGTCCATAGTAATGTATTAGTCTACACAAATATTGCCATAAGCTGTATCAAAACAACAACAACAACAGAATTAGAGTGCTACTGTCGTCCATAATAAAATTGAGCACTGTGGTACAAAATCCAATCCGGTGAGCAGATTGTGGGGTCCAAAAGCGGTGCAAGCCAAAATCCGGGAAGTCAGTCCGAGAAAGGGTACTAGAGGAACGTAGGTTTACGTGTAGGTCTCAGTTCATGTGCAATGGTTGAGTAGGAGAGGTCAAAGCGAAAAGCCTTTCACCGCCAATGAAACTGTTCATACAGAAATAAAGAATGACCAGGAGAAGATGAGGGGGTGCGCAATGTGGAAGTTATCATAGATCATGCATATCCTAAAATCCTAAACCTATATCATCTCATATCTCTTTCTGTCTTCACCCTCTTCCAAAAGCAAATGCAAAAATCATTACTTTTGAAACATTTGAAATCAGAAATTTTTGATAAAATGTTAAAAACCTAATTCTACACTCAACCGTTATCTCCCGGGTGAATGAGGCTGGGAAGCCTAGGACCTGCGGGTGTTGGGCGGGTGGTGGGTGTAACGGTCTACACCTCACGGGGTGTCGTGCGTTGGGTGGTATACTTTGGGTGTTGCGCAAGCAGCTGGGCCCGGGTACTAATTACTCATGATCGCATGCTGGTCTAAAACATCTTCCTCTATCTTATTAGTAGAACTTTTCCGCTGTTCTATAGTACATTCTAGAGTTCTGAGAGCTTATAAGCTTGAAATATAGGGTCATATGTTGACATTGAGGCTCATACGTTAAATATAGGGTCATATGTTCAAATATAGGGTCATGTGTTAAAATAAAGGGCCATATGTTAAAATAGAGGCTCGTGTATTTAACAGGGATATGTCGGGTTTAGGTTTTATTATTGTATCTTACAATTTTAGTATTGTAGATCTTAAAATGCTTTCTAAATTAATTTCTATTAATTCATAAAAACATAGAAGTGTTCTGGATTTATGGGTATTAATCGTATATCACATGGCTTTGCGCAGTATCTATAAGTGCTAAAATAGTATAATAAATTAGTAAGATTACATTTAATGAAAGAGAGATCAAATAAAAGATTCATAAAGCTTTAAATACAGATTTTGGATCTACTTTGGAGATGAGTGTTAAAAGTGAAGAAAAATATTATTAGAGGAGGAAAAATAATATATTAGAGGAAACATCTGCAATGATTTCTTTATTGTAATGAAGTTAGCAGCTTGTAAAGAATATTTAAGAATATTGGATAATAAGAATTCTGCACAGGGAAGCACAATTCTTAGTGCCACAGGGACTAAGGCACTCAATCAGGAATTTATTTAGTGTCCTATTTTTCTTCAACAAGTTTTGCTATTTGGTTTCTTCAATGGTTCACATAATCCTACAGCAAAAGACGAGGCGCAGGAGTGTGATGTCATTGTAAAAGTGTTGATTCCAAGTAGTTCAGTTCAAAGATCAATTGTGACATTTAACTTAACCTGTTGTTTTATTTAAACGTAAATCAACGACAACGAACAGGCAGACACACGTTTTAACGCCTACGTTACAATCACGCTTAGTATGTGCATCATACGTAGTTGAGTCTTTCTTAAAACTGCATTGTATGAAACTGTAATGTGTATTGACTCTACACTTCTATCAAATTCTTAAATTTAAAGCTGTTTAGTTTAATGTTAGAAATAATTAGATATGTGTTAGCGTTTTAGTGTTAATGTTTAAAAGTTAGTCGAGTTATTTGAGGTAGCTAACATTGAAGAATACTCTCGCTCTAAGCTTATAGAGTTCAAAATTGTTAATGAAATTGAAGAAATGAAATTAAAGAAACCTAGGCAATTTAAATTTAAAGTCTCTCTAGCTTTAGTTATCTCAATCAGTCAAGTTTGTTGCTACTCTTATCATTTGTAGAAAGTAAGGAAGGGGCATACGCATAAATAATATAAGCTACATGGCTTATATACATGCCTTTTTATTATGCAGGCAGTGCAATACATAGTCAAATAAACAATGGAGTATATTATAGGCTTTATTACAGTCTATATTAAGTACACGAATATCAGAGGTTTTATATTCTCGTGCAATGTGACGAGTCCGCATAAGGGTAAAACAAAAGTTATCCAGTATTAATTGTCAGGCCCTTCAGCAACATGCTATTCCATCCGCGCTTCGTTTATGCTTTCTGACACCAGAAGATTAATTTGATATACATGTATGTGCTGATTGTTTGATGCACTTGAAAGGCGGGGCCTTAAAGAGCGGTAGTCCCCGCGCTATTTATGCTTCTTTAAGACCTTTCGAGTGTTAACAACTCTCCCATAGAACAATATAAAAATGTTAAGTATGTAATAATAATAAAGAATAATAATTATAATTATCAATAAAGGTTTAACGTCCTTTTCTTCATACAAGGATTATGTCAGGGACGTCATAAAAACAGAGCCACCAGTTTTTCATATGGATGTTATTAATTTAAAATATACTAATGATATTTTAGAGCGCAACAATTTCAGGAATAATAAAAACTCCACAGTAACGATTCTAGCGTGGCATACAATGGGGACAGGTAGTGAAATCCAGCTCTATAATTCATCATCATTCAGTAGGACCACTCTACAGGTCATGTTGTTGTTGTTCACCTTCACACTTCTCGTTAGCGAAATGGCTTCCTGGCCCGTGAGTTCTGCGCTCTATCCCTGCTACTGTCCTAAACACCCCAAGTGTCACAAGCAGAACGGAGAGGGCTACTACTGCAGAAACACGCAGTACGTGTGTAACTGCGCCAAGTGCTCCTGCTATCTGGATGATGATCCGGAGATTTCTTTGGACTCTTTCCGACGAGCAACGAGCAAACCAGGTCTGATATAGACTTCTATCTATTCTCTAGCTGGTATAGCTAATGTTAACGTCAGTTTCCTCACTCGAAAACGATGTCAGTGACCGGCGAGCCCAGTATTTGAACCTCGCACATACTGATCTGCGGTCGAGCATCTTACCGAAATATCCACTGGCTCCAGCCTCTATGGTCTATTTTTAGGTCTGATAGAGAATTCTACATTCAATGATCCTGTTAGAAAATTATTATAAAATTGTAGAGTAATTATAATTATTTTAATAATTACAAATAGATTAACCGTGGAAGATGATAATTATGATGATGATATATTATAACCATTAAATTAATATTAGAAGTAGAATTATTAACTAATTTTTAATTATTAACAATTTATTTCATCATCATCATCATCTTTCCTTAAATCCCAGTTTAACCAGGGTCGGGATACGAATAGACAGTTTATCCATTCCTCCCTGTCACACACCATATCATCAGTAAATCCCCTATTTTTCAAGTCCCTCTTAATTACCGCATTCTATGTCAATTGTGGTCTACCTCTCTCTAGCTTAACATCCAGTTCTTCCCTCCAAACTCTCCTTACTACATCCTCATCTGCCTTCTCACAATATCCCCATGCTTAACCTAATTATAAAATTATTTTATTATCACTATTATTATTGATTATGGAAATTGTTATGTTGCTATTGTAGATATTCTAAAGAGGCATCTGAACAAGCTGAGACACCTGGAGAAAGACAAATACCTGAAGTGGTTAATAATGAATCGACGCAGACGATCTACTTGAAGATTTGCTCAGACTTCTGTAACTACTTCTCTCTTCTTATTAATATGTGCCAAGTCCTATCATTTCAAGTCTTGATCGTTAAATATCGGCTGAAGTCTTGTTTAGGCTCGATTTTAGGCTTATATCATCGTACTGTTGTTGCTAATTTAAGAGTAATTTTTTCACTTATCTTCTTCCACTCTCTCTCTCACTCTCTTTCTCTCTCTCTTTCTCTCTTTCTCTCTCTTTCTCTCTCTCTCTCTCTCTGTTTGTGTGTATCTCTCTATCTCAAGCACGTTCTATTCAATCACTTTATCGATCGACAAATCAATAACTTTACTAAATGTAATCAATTACTTTACGAAACATCTTCGTAGTCTTCTGTTGACAGCTTTAAGTAACTTTCTATATTTATCACTTAGTCATCTCTGAAATCACGGACAGTATTCAACTATTCAAATGTCGTTTTTACTGATACCGGAATCGAGAGTCGTTCACTGGCCTGTGGGAATTTGGATTCGTATCAGAGACCTCTTTCATGTTTGCTTGACTTATGGCCAATTTTATGACACTCCGATAGTAAGCTATCAAAGGTTTTATCGAAGGGATAGTCTCTCTTGGATTTCCTGAACACTTGTTGACTCGCTAAAGTCCGCTTAGCGACTGTTAGTTAGCGACTGAATTATCGCCTCATATTTCACCGAATAAGCCTGTATTAGCTACTTGGTGCTTGATGTCGTAATGAATGCCAATTTTTTTTATAAATTGTGTTATTGTTGTTGCTCCTGA
The DNA here is from genome assembly GCA_905160935.1 of Enchytraeus crypticus. Classification (NCBI taxonomy): domain Eukaryota; kingdom Metazoa; phylum Annelida; class Clitellata; order Enchytraeida; family Enchytraeidae; genus Enchytraeus; species Enchytraeus crypticus. The sequence goes on along the minus strand of CAJHZI010000676.1, from coordinate 623,117 downwards.
TGACCACTAAATACTTTATCTTTATACTTAAAACAATGTTTAAACTATTAACAACTTCTGATAACGAATTTATTTAGCTAAGATTTTAATATTTTGTGAATAAACACTAATTAAATAATATTATTTAATTCATTAATGGTATCATACTTCATGAATTACTCCAAGGAATTACTAATTTATATTTCATATTATTTTAAAAATTACTCTAAGCAGCTGATGTATAATTGTCTTACTAATGTTTTGATATTTTGCATTTTTGCAGATATCTTTTTGCCGTCAGGTTTTATACTTAAAGATCTCATTGCTCGTCTAAATCAAATCCTACATCGTCATCTTCTAACAGTCTTTCCTGCAAACATGTCATCGGTACCGGATATCTTCCAAAATCCTGCGACAAGTCTATGACTTAACTTTAAAGAGTCTTAACACAAGCGCTTGCACCAAGCCTGATGAGAAGCGATTGTGTGGAAACTAACAGGTTTATAAGAGTAGCCCCAAAGATTTTAAAACTACTGTGGCTTCAAACGTACTGGGCTAAACATAAATATTAGAGTTACCAAATTATCTGCAGTAGCCCATTGGAGACAACACGAGTGGACTTGATGTAAATAAATGAGTAGCTCTGCTGCAAAACATCCACTAAGCTGCATAATTTGATGAAAACTAAAATTATAATTATTCAAATTAATATTCAAATTAAAATGCATTTAAAACTTTCTCAGTTTTAAAACTTATATGATCTCACTCTTTCTTTCTCACTTTCTCTCTCTCTCTCTTATAATGTTCTAATTGCCAAAATGACAGTTCCAATGTGCATGTTCCTATATATTTTCCGCTTTCGAAATCAGTACGGTCACTCTGTCGACCAATAACTTGATCAAATAACAAACCAGACTTTCCCAAGCCTCAATGCATTGAGTAGCCTTATGCTTGGTAAAATGCTACTTCTGAGGTGGTTTTCCATTGCCTGCCTCATTGCTGATTTATCATCTCTTACCATACGTGCACTTTACGAGTGGTCTATTCTGTAGTGGCCAGACGCAGCACGATGATATGGAGACTCTGTAATTATAACATTACAAAAAATCGTAATCTACGAATGTAATTAACTTTCCTGGCTCTTTGCGAGCCGCTATTTGCTTTTAACTCTGAAAAGCGATATCGAATTCTATTCGATAGCATTTTATCAAAGTTGCAGTCAATGCTGAAGGACGGACATTTATCAGATGACAGAAAAGAAGAAATAAATAGAACGATTTATTTCATTTTCAATGAGTCGGTTAATAAGGTTCAGCACGGCATAGAGGAGCAGGGGTAACATCCCCAGTTTCCCTTAAATTTTCTTAAAATTTAAGATGGAGAAAGCTGAACTAAAAAAAGCTAAGGTTAACGCCAGTTTCCTTATTCGAAAGCGATGTCAGTGACGGGCGAGCCCAGGATTTAAACCCCGCACATACTGATCCGCGGTCGAGTGTCTTACGGACTTCGCCACTGGCTAGAGCAAGTGGCGAAGTCGGTATGACACTCGACGGCAGATCAGTATATGATTAATTATAGAAACTATTATATGCCATCCAAACTTCATTCTTATATTTTTTGCAGTCACAACTTCTCAATGAAACAATTGGATGTAGGGTGTTGGGAGAACTAAATAGCAAATAACATTATATTATTTTGTACAGTGAGCGAGATAAAGAAACGTTCAGAATTTCGTACAGTACGTCATAATCCGATTTCAATGAACCATTCAGGACTTTAAAGGGAAATTATATTATTGGATATTAATATTTGGATATTAATATTATACTATTGGATATTTAATGGATATTATATTACTGGTGAACCTTTTGCCCCCATATACTTGCAAAATATGAGTTTACATGTAGTTTTTAGCCCAGAGCGATTTTGTGCCCATTGTTAGACCACTATTCATTCGGTTATTGATCACGACCAGGTTATCTTGGTGGTCTCAACAATTTCTGCAGGCCGAGTTATCAAACTTGTACGATCAGATTCAAAATAATTCTGTTTAATAATTAAAAAATATTTTAATTTTTATAATTTATTTCATAATTTTGTAATCCTTGATGCGGCTGCATCGTGTAACTGAAGGTGTTTGTTTCAATATACAGTATGAGTACGAAGCTGTCCTATTTGACTAGTTATTTTAAAGTGAAAGTACTCCTCTCTTTCGTTGAATAGCTAGAATGGTCGCATACATTTGTACCAACTACACCTATCATCAAACATCAACAATCATCAAAGTATTGAAGATGAAAAGGAAAATAAGATAGTCCACTTATCCATACAAGGTAAGTTGCCTGCCACTGAAGATCATAAAAATGGTTTCTCTCTTGGTCCGACAAATCACTTAAATTGGAAAGCTGATACTGCTAAATCATTGCAATCCCAAATTTGATTTATTGATTCGTTCAAATATTAATTGTTGGATTGATAGGTTTATTTAATCGTCATTGTCAATGATGCGCACTCCATCGATTGAGAACCTCACTTTTCTCGATTGCTGATCATTTCACTGGAAAGAATCGCATAGACACAGTTCCGGAATAAGTGTGCGTAGACACGCCTAGTTCCTCTCAATGCTCCTTCCTGTGTTCTCTGTTTTCACACACGTATTCAAACCTTAACCGGTGCTCCCCGATGAGTGAGTTCTGAGTTTTGACTTAGAATTAGTTAATACGATTAGCTAAGTTCTGCTTTCTGGCGTTCACTGGCTAGAGCCAGTGGCGAGGTCAGTAAGATATTCGACCGTGGATCAGTAGGTGCGGGATTCAAATCCTGGGCTCGCCCGTCACTGACATCGCTTTCGAATGAGGAAACTGACATTAACATTAGCTTTACCTCATTCTTTTCTCGTGCAGATTCTGTTGACACGACTAGTTAAGTTCTGAGTTCTTAAACTAGTTTTTTGAGTTCTGAGTTTTCATTGTTCTTAGACACATCTAGTAGCTTTCAGTGTCTGCAGCAATTTCATTACGTTTGAAGTTATACTATCATATTAATATTGAATTTCATGCTAAGCTAATTTTAAGTGCTAATTGACCGAGATAAAGATTTTGGAATTTAATTAGATTTCGATGGAAGTTTTCGAAATATTGTCAAAATGATAAGAAGTAGTAGCAGTGGTTAACTGTTAGACATGGACATTTTCAAAAGGATTTACAGACAGAATAGGATCTTGAAAGTGGATCCAATCAACAAAGCGTTTTAGGCAGTCAAGTTCTTCTACTTGACAGAAACCGTTGATAATATTTTTGGTAGGTGTCTATTCATTAATAGCTTAAATACAATATTTCTAGAAAGTTAAAGGCTTAGCGGTAATTTAAACATCGGTGTCCGTAACACAAGTCGCAAACTGCCAAAAACTGTCAGAGACTGTCAGAAGCTGTCAGAGACTGTCATAGACTGTCAGAGACTGTCAGAAGCTGTCAGAGACTGTCAGAAAGTGTCAGAGACTCTCAGAGACTCTCAGAGACTCTCAGAGACTGCCAAAAACTATCAGAGACTGTCAGAAACTGTCAGAGACTGTTAGAAGCTGTCAGAGACTGTCAGAAACTGTCAGACATTGTCAGAGACTGGGTTTTGAACCCGTGTTCTACTGCTTACTAAGCATGCATAGTGTCCACGTGACTCTCCAAACTGTACTCGGAAGCAAAAGAATGTAGCAATAAATCGCATAAGAACAGATTTTAAAGCGCAATCTCAGAGCAATCTTAATCGTTAATTGGTCAGAAAAAGTTACAGTTAATTTAGCTGAGACATTAATTATTGCAGAACAAGTTATTGATTGATGTATTTTATAAACGAATAGAAGGGACGGTAGGGGATTGACTGATGATATGGTACGAGACAAAAAGAAGTGGAGGTCTATTCGTATCCCGACCTTAGTTAAACTGGGATTAAAGGGAAGGTGGTGATGATGATGAGTACTTATTGAAGAAGAGCAACATTATAACATAACAGACCGATTTAGAACTATTTCTAATTTCATCGAAAAGTCTACAAATCTTAGCTGTACGGAATTTTTAGAAAGTTCCTAAAATAAAAAATGAAACACACAGGGATGCATTGAGTTCTTTGGACTGGAACGTACAGCGATCAGACCATAGAGAAAATATCGTGACCAAAAACTGTAATTGAATAATTGACAAAACTGTCTAATGGATTATTCATGCTGATAATGTGTGCCAGATAGCATCATAAATCCTCATTAGTCTGTAGCTTTTAGTTTAACATTGAACGCATATGACTCTCGTTTACTAGATGACGTTGGATTTATCGTCTAACACTGCAGTTCTCATTATATATGGTCCCAACTAAGGGGTCCAAATTCACGTATTCTTCATTTGACTCAGAATTACAATGCGTTAATAGAATAATCAGAGTAGGACCGTCATTTATTTACACACCATACACTTGCTTTCGCTTAAAACTAACTAAATAAAAACTTACAATAAAAGCTTAAATAAAATAAATGCTTAAATAAAATATAAGCTTAAATAAAATAAGCCAATTAAAATAAAAGCGTAGGAAGCTAGAGCAACGAGTCTGAGAGTTGATAGAGGATGTCGATGGGAGAAGGACAGGAGGGAGGAAGAGGCTGGGGGACCCTGGAGATGAAGGGTCGAAGGAAGTCCACTCCATCTTTAGGGGGAGGTGGAACTAGGACTTCCGTGTTCCACACGAAGCGAGCTGGAGCCTTTAATTTCAGATCTGCGAGTTAGTAAACTTTAGTGATCTTAATTTAGTGATCTTAGCCAGGTCAATGATACTGTTGTATTATTTTGTTAGGATGACGTCCCTGACATCATCCTTGCATGAGGAAACGGACGTTAAACATTTATTATTATTATTATTAGTATTATTATTATTATAAATAATGAATAATAATGTTGGTAAATATTATTATTATTATTATTAAAAATTAAATTTTTTAGATCCTTATATTGAGAAGTAAATGTGATAAAGCTGGTAAATATTTTCAAATTTTGCGAATAAGTTTCAATTTATGACATACATGTAAGTTGCGAAGATTTAGTTTATGCTTGAGCGATATCTCAGCATAATTTAGTTTTTCTATTTATATTTTTAATTATTATGTACGAAATATAAAGAAAATGGCAATCTTTAAGTATTTATAATTGCCACAACAATTCATAAATGCACAATACATAAAGTCCTAGACTAGTGGCCTATATAGAGTTTTCATTCTGTGTACAAGCGTGTTCAGATGATGTGAATAGCTTCCAAGTTTTATTTCAGGCTTCTCAAACATTTCCTCAAAGGTTATACTTTGGACTGATTTTCTGGATTTTGGAATTTGCACTGTTTTCGGACCTTATTTTTGCTTGCTGGCTTGATTTTGTCTCAATAGTGCTCGACGTTGTCATTGATGACTGTAGCACTCTAATTGTTGTTATTACCCCTTCGAAAGAGAAACCGTACGTTAAAGTTTTTTCTGACGGCTGATACGATGTTTTCATCGTTTATCCGATCCTTTGCGCTGCAGCGTGCTCTATAACATCGTGAAGTTTATTTTATTATTTGAGTGCAGGCGTAGCTCCTGCCGTAATGAACAACCATCTATTGAACGATTTCTCTCCGCAAGACGAAGAATCCACGGAGAAATTACCTCGGTGCCTAACACAGGTTTGTGTCAAGATCGCCTGCGGCTGCGTAATGTCGGCAGTGGGCGCGGTGTGCTTCGTTGGTGCTACAGTAACAGCGAAGAGTTCTCTTGAAGCCAAAGGTTCCGAGTTCTACGCCCCGTTCTTCTTTGTTTATACTGTAACGCTTTCCACCACTCTCATCTACCCTGTGTATGTGTTCGCTCGGCTCATATCTCTAAAGGGCAGCACTACAGCACGGCAGCTTCTTAGGTGAGCAGTCGATTTATCTAATGTAGCTGTCAGACTGTCTATCTAAGCTAGCAGCACTATCTGTATATTTATTTATCTAACCTAGCAGCATTATTTGCTTATCTATTTATCTAACCTAGCAACATTATCTGTTTATCGAATCAATCAGCACTATTTAATTATCTAACCTAGCAGCATTATTTGCCTATCTATTAACCTAACCTAGCACCATTATCTGCCTATCTATCTACTGTATTTATCTAACCTAGCAGCATTATTGCCTATCTATTTATCTAACCTAGCAACATTATCTGTTTATTTATTTAATCTAGCAGCATTATAATATATCTGCCTATCTAATTACTTAACCTAGCATCATTATCTGCCTATCTATCTATCTAAATATCAGTACATTTGCCTATTTCTTTATCTAAACTAGCAGCCCATTTGCTTATCTATTCATCTAACCTAGCTGCACTATCGTGGTCCTGTCTTCTCTTCGGTCATTATCGGCTAGCGAGCACTGGCGACACAGATCTGCATAGCAATACATATTTCACTTCAGACGTCCCGAGCTGGACGTTAAGATTTAATTGTACAATTTAGCATTGGTTTGTATAAGTTTAAGTTATACTCATGAGGTTAAAGCTCTTCGACGTTTATAACAGTGAGCATAAACATCGGATAAAATGACTTGTCACTCTTCTGAAATCTGTTCCATTTAGATATAGTCTACATTGTCATCACTTATTGAATCTGTAAGAACTTCCATGATGATCTAATCACCTGATCTGACCTCCTGTGAAAAGTTCTTTATTGTGATATTCTTACCTCGTGTAGTTAGAACACTACTGTCAGTTTTGTTTTGTTTTTGCACTCAATGGGGCAAGAAACTAGGCGTCAAACATAATCAATGTTAAATTCAAAACATGCAATTTTAGCTTACATTTGTAGATTATAAATTACTAAAGTCCATGATATTATTCACAGAGATAAAGAAATGGCTTGATATCATTCCTTTATCTATTTATCTGACTTAACTGCGTACATGTATCTCCTGATCCTGGATTAGGCTTAATTAGAAAATTTCTACGGATTTTTATTAGGTGCACTTTTTATATGTTTTGTTGTTGGTGTTACGAGTTTAAATGTAAAAATTACATCTGTGTACACGTATGCTTATCTATCATGAACTGGTGAATAAAGATTACGTGTGAATAAGAAGGGTTAGAGAAATGGGTCAGCACGCGTCAACAACTTGATTTCCTTACGCAATTGCACATCAGCAATTCACAATTGTTTTGCGCATGCGCAATAGTTGGAAATCATTCCTTCCTTGAACCGCTTGTCAATTGCTCGACTAAAGATTGTTTGTGAGTCGTGTTCTCTATTTGCCTTCCACTTCCACCTATCTCTCTATCTCGATTGTCCTCCTTAGAAAACTCTTGACTTCTCTTCATCGCCTTCAACTCTGCTCTACCTATGAACTACAGGACACATCTTATTAGTGTTCTACAAAAATAGTTGGTTCAAGACACAAATGCTTAACACATTGATGAAAATCAGACTCTAGAATGAGCACTACATCGATCAACAATTTGAGCCTATAACTGAGTCTCTGTCTTGATAGATTGATTGATTTAATTAATAAGAGATATTGATTTTCGGAGCTAGTTAACCAAGAATAAAAAGACTGACCAGACTTCTAGTTGAATATACTCTTCGGCTTTAGGTTCCAGATATAATTCGGACAAAAAATGAATAATTGACTGATTGATTAAATTTAATAATATAGAATTAGTGGTTTATGTAACTAGATGCCATTGAACGATTTATTGATTTAAGAAATTAATTGAATGATTCTTTATTACTGATTCATCTGATTTGCAACTATTCATTGGTTTTTCATTGCTTGTTCTGGTAAACTCCAGTAAATTCATTGGACTCGTTATACGGAAAATGCTCTAGGTTGCCTAACGGATTAAACATGTGGTATTAAAAGTGATAGATATCAACATAGTTGATCATTTCACAATAATACGTGTTTACTTTTTCTTTATCAACATATTTGATCATTTCACTATAATGCGTGTTTACTTTTACTTTGTCAACATAGTTAATAATTTCACTATAATGCTGTTTACAATGTAATGTTTGCTTGATTCAAGAGACAACTACAGAACTCTAAAAAGAGAATCCTACCAGACACACGGTAGGCACAGGTTCCTGGGTTACTGCTGTGCGCTGGTGCTGCTGCTGTGCCTGTCTAACTACACCTACATTAGAGGTCTGAGGCACGTCACCCTCACTGACTCCATCGCTCTGTTCGCCACCAATTCCAACTTCGTATATCTGCTCTCCTGGATCTTCCTACAGAAAGCCTTCATCTCGGCCAGGGTCCGTATTCTGCACTGGATTATTGATGATATATATATATATACATAAAGCTAAGGTTGACGTCAGTTTCCTCATTCGAAAGCGATGCTAGTGACGGGCGATCCCAGGATTTGAACCCCGCACATACTGATCCGCGTTCGAGTATCTTACCGACTTCGCCACTGGCTCTACATATATATATATACATATATATATATATATATATATGTATATATATATATATATATAGAGCCAGTGATATATGTATATATTAGTGCACTGCCTACTGGCGGGTCCATGGTACATAACGCCTCCACTCTACTCGTCTTCCGCCTTCCTCTTCATTTCATTATATTATATATATATATATATATATATATATATATATATATATATACATACATGTACATATATATATATATACCACCTAAAATCCTATATATCATCTAAGGTTAATGTCAGTTTACTCACACGAAAGCGATGTCAGTGACGGGCGAGCCTAGTATTTGAGCCCTGAACACACTGATCCGTGATCGCGTATCTTACCAACTTCGCCACTGGAACCAGCCACTTACTAACTTATTAACTTTTTAACTCACTGTGATAAACTCAGTCGATTTTCAGTTTAAAATGCCCTAAATGGAAGAGCAATCGACAATTTGTCAAGATTAAGGCTTCTTACAATTAACAATATTTTAATAAAATCGTACCGTCGTTCCATCAGAATAGTTTATCCTTTTCGCAATAAATATTTTCTCAATACGTACTGTGCTTGATTTTGACTCAATAGTGCTCGATGTTGTCATTGATGACTGTAGCACTCTAATTGTTATTATGTTACGTTGTGTTATTATGTTACGTGCAGATCGTGTCATTTATTATATCAATGACGGGGGTTATATTCCTGATCTACAAGAGCACTGACTTTCCCGTCCACTATTGGAGCTGCGCTCTCATCATGTCATCTACAGTATCCGCGTCCTGCTACAGGGTGAGTCCGGGAGTCATTTAAGAATAATAACAATAATAACAACAATTAGAGTGCACGGTCATCAATGACAACATCGAGCACTATTGAGTCAAAAATATATCAAATGTAATACGTAGAAGATAAATATAATATGTAGAAAAATAATGTTAAAAGATAATACCAATAATATGTCAAAGAGAAACCTTTAGTATGTCAAAGGCTGCATTCTACTGCAAAGCCTCTGAATTTGTCAAAATGCATAAAAACATATCCTTTTTGGCCATATGCAAATTTAACATAAATTATAAAAGTGGAATAACAATCGATTCAATTAATTGAGTAACTGGGTAATTAGTAAGTTATATTTACTTTGGCTAGTCTCTGGTTCCAATAGTCACTTGGTCAAGATATCTCACACATTTAGAGAAATAATAATCATTATATAATAATATAATATATAATAATATAATATAATATAATATAATATAATATAATATAATATAATATCATATCATATCATATAATATAATGCAATATAATATAATGCAATATAATATAATATAATATAATATAATATAATATAATATAATGCAATATAATATAATGCAATATAATATAATATAATATAATATAATATAATATAATATAATATAATATAATATAATATAATATAATATAATATAATATAATATAATATAATATAATATAATATAATATAATATAATATAATAGAGAAATAATCATCATTATATAGCAAATCGCTATAATTCAAACCAAAGAGAGCCAAAAATTCTATCCAACTTCATGTAGAGCTGTGAAGAAGTCTACTACTCAATGCATTTGTTATGTCATTTTATGAACGCATATACTGCATGACATTTCCACAGTCAAATAGAGAATTAATAGTTATAACAGTTCAAATTAAGAAAATTATCAATCCGACAGTATCTTAGCAATACAGATAACAGTACAAATAAATAAGATACCAAATTAATAGAAATACAAATATAACAAAATAAATTAATTGTATATTTATTACTAGCAATGTAGTAATTGTTATGTTATTGGCCTCATTCTGAAACGATTGTTTCTTTCAGATTTTAGTCCAACAGTTCATTAGAAAAACGAGCTTGAGTCAAACTTCATTTTATACCTTCTGTTTAGGTTAGTAATTAATAATTGTATGCTTCATTGTATTCGTCACAATTACATGCACTTATGTAGTGAAATAATTCTGTGCAGTCAGTTTTGCAATGTCAAAATTATAGCTTAGGGTCTATTTCCATATCAGCACTAGTCTGCTTTTAAAAACCTGTTCCATAGTTGTACTACTTCCATATGGTTTTGAATACATAGAATAAGTACTAGATAGTTACATAATATAACTACGTGTAGCGCAAAATTTGGTACTTCAAAATTTATAATTTATAGCAAAATCTTCGCTATGAAAATGTGATTCTTTGATGAAAGATGATAATCGACGTAATAGGCACTTAGCAAACTATTTAAACAAATTGTGAAAGTTCCTGGCGTTATCTTTGCACAATAAAACGGGATCTAAATCTATACCATGTCGAAATGTGTTGAGTTATTTAACTGATTAACCTCTCATTCGCTATTTATATTTTACATCTATTTTTTCTAGTATTCACAATAGTAGTACTCGTTCTTAAGTTCGTTGTATTAAATTTCAATGCGATATTTTTCGCCGTCGTATATTCGACTAAATTCAGTAATAATAGCAACATATTGTATATTCCTCACGCGTGCATAGCTGATATTGAAATTATTCTAATTTAAGTTCACTACCTTCGTGTTTAAAAAATCTTGGATATTATATCATTTAAGAAGAGCACCTTGATATGCCTACCGTATTAAATAACACTTGATAATCACAAATTATTCAAGTTATTCTGTTAATTAAAGTGCTGCCCATCGATGACAGCATCGAGCACTGTAGAGACAAATCTAAACCGGTGAACAAAAAGATCCAAAAACGATGCAAATCCAGAAAATCAGTCCAAAGATTAAGGAATTAAAGAAAAGGAGCTTTGCTTGCCGGTCGCAACTCATGAACAGTACACTGTAAGCATAACCAATCTGCAATATACTGGATTATAACATTTAATCGGAGCATTCTTAATGCATGTGCCCATATACTGTCTAGTTAATAGGACGACCTTATTTTATCTCAACTACACTGTCTTCGTTCAATTAAATTACTAATGAAACCTACATGTTTGAATAAAATTCGCAAGTTTAAAGCCCGCCATTTTGTTCTGTTGTGTTATTTCTATTTTTCTCACTCTCTGATAATCCAAAACCGTCGGTTACAGGTAACGCGATGCTTTACCGCTGGCTCATTTTAAATTTTAGAAATATTCTTTCAAAACTTTTGTATAACTGCTTTGCTAGCCAGTCCGAGTTTTGAACCTAAGTCTCAGATTCTATAATTACCCACTCCACATGCAGAACTAAACTCAATTTTTTAAATTCTAATACCATTTCACAAACAGTTTAAAATGTAAATGAAAAGATAACTTTATATTTCATTTTGAACAACCATGATAATAATAATAATAATAATAATAATAATAATAATAATAATAATAATAATAATAACCCAGGGCCCTTTACAGACCAGGGCATTTAAAAATAAATAAATAAATAATAATAGTAATAATAGTAATAATAACAATAATAATAATAATAATAATAAAGGTTTAACGTCCGTTTCCTCATACAAGGTTGATATCAGGGACATCATCCGGATAGCGCATGCTAGCGATAAATCTGACTTTATAGACACTCGTGTGATAACAAAATGATCAGTAAACGTCCAGTATTCATTCAATCATTACTCCAGGATATGGACCAATGTGATCATCGCCCGTTATTAACAACGCTAATCAATTTCCAGCGCTTCCTGAACGCCCTATCGCGCGATCTGTAACCGCCGGCGAAATCCGCCGTCACGACGTGAGAATATTCCAAAACAATACCGACCGATCGATGCTACAATAGACTGTCTCTGAATCTCTGAACTCTGGGTCGATGTAAAAACTATTCGCCTATTAACCCGTTCGCAACATTCCCGCAAAAAAAAGAATAACAACACACGTTGATATGAGTATGGGTATGGATTTTTGGTAAATTGTCAGAGCTCGGTAAGATGTTTGATCCAAGGAAATTAGTAAAATAATTTAAGTTTTTGTATCTTCTTCGTCATTAAGTTATTATGCGTGAAATAAAGATTAGTCTTTTCCCTCTTAATTTGGAGCTTACATTTAGCATAAAACGATTCTTAGATACTTTCTCTTTGCTTTCTTAATATTTTGCGATAGTTGACCTTTACAAAGCACGATAGACTTCAATTGGTAACCGCTAGTAATTGAGAAGGATAGTCAGACTAATATGTACAGATTTACTGAATTTTGGAATTTGCACCGTTTTTGGACCTAATTTTTGCTCGCCGGCTTGATGTTGTCTCAATAGTGCTCGATGTTGTCATTGATGACTGTAGCACTCTAATTGTTGTTGTTAGTATTACTATTATGTATAATTATAGTTTATATGTCGTGGACTTGCCAGAATTATTTGTACTTTATAGGCTTGTCTATTGGTATACATTTGCATCAATCCTATCAAGATACAAGAAATAAATTTCTTTGGAATAGTACGGCTCATTGAAAGTGTCTAAGAAAGACCGAGTAAATAATCAATGATTGACGAATCTTGATTGTCGACAGGTTTTCAAATAAAAACAGAACTTACCCTAGAATAAATACAAAGTATCTGCTCTTAAATATAAAATCTAAAAACTAGAATTTAAAAATTAAATCTCGTCTATGAATAGAAATACAAATATTGATGAATATACCAGCATATGTAGGGTTGGATGGCCGAATGCATAGCAAGCTTGCCAGAGACTCTTATCGTCTCTGTGTACTCAGTCGTCATCATGTGGTACTTTGGCGCCTGTTTGTGTAGAGTCCGCAAGAAACGTCCCTGACATTGTCTTATGGCAAGGAGCCGGACGTTAAATTCTTATTGATTGATTAAGAGGTACGAGACCATCAGTTCAAATCCCAGCCGGACCATCTCTGGCAGTATTCTTTATGATGCAGAAACTGACGTTAGACTTTACTTTCAAATAACTTTTTATGCATATATTTACCAATTTTTTTTATCAGAATTGTGTAAAATGTTAATTAAATGTTTGCAGCTTGTCTCCACACAATTCTACTGTGGCCAGTAATTCTGCTGCTGCACTACACGAACGTCGAGGTCGTTCATTTGGCTTCTGTTCCCTGGAAGACAATCATGGCGTCAGCTGCCTTCGTCATCGGTCTGAATTCTTACATTATACAGAGCCTTAACCTTAGTGTGTGATGTGAAGTTATGAATAGCTGCATGTGTTTGCAAGAGTCGACTAACGAATGACATATAGTATGTATGTGCAAGTGTATATACACCTTAAAATAGAAATATATATTGTGTACATAAGATATATTTAATAACTATTAAAGTAAACTATATATTTTATGTATATATGTATAATATATATATATATATATATATATATATATATATATATATATTCATGCATTTATAATTGCAGGTACATTATATACATCGTTATTAATATACTTTGCATATGAAAAGGCCTGAATATAAACTTTTCTAAATTAAACCGTGCTCCCCTGAACAATTTTGAATATTTTCAGAAATTTAGAGCACTCATGCCTTTGACATCCCACTAGATAAGAAAATTTGACATATTCATTCCAATTATAGACGCTATGTCTTAAACATAGAAAGATCAGAAAGTCAAGTTAGATTGGCGACCCGAAGAACGAAAGCGAGTTAGAAATTACTTAAGTAAACCCCGATCCGAATAAATTACTTAAGTAAACCCCGATCCGATTAAATTACTTAAGTAAACCCCGATCCGATTAAATTACTTAAGTAAACCCCGATCCGATTAAATTACTTAAGTAAACCCCGATCGCTAAGGTATTGATTGACTCATTAGCTCAATATGTAAAGCGACAACTAACGCCATGAAATTAAAAATGGCTGTTCGTGAGGTCGTGAGAGTAATTTCCGATCGATCTGATCAGAGAAATAGCTTAATATTACTACATCTATATGATGAATTGACGAGCCTCAGGAGAAAAAATCTTTAACATATAAATCGACAGAATCACGCAGTTACCGGTTATATAAGGAAATATATTGAACCCATTTCACTTTACTGCTGTAGTAAATTTTCCTTAATCAATGCTAAAAATACGAGAGCTTTCCAGGCATGTTTAATATTTGATAGTATCCAGACGTGTTGTGATGGATGAGGTCTCAGGAGAAAATTGGTTCCGGCATTTTTCCTGTTCCGTTCACCACAACAGTGAAGACAACTGACTATGCTTCTCATTCTCTCAGTGGACTCGTATATTATCATCATCATCATCATCATCATCTCCCCTTAAATCCCAGTTTAACCAGGGTCGGGATACGAATATGGACTCGTATATTATAATAACGATAATAATAATAGATCTAGTATTGATCTTAGAGTAATAATAATAATAATAATAACAATTAGAGTGCTACTGTCGTCCATGGAAACATCTAGCGTTATTGGGTCAAATTCAAGCCAATGAGCATTTGCTCACTGGCTTGGATTTATAATAGACATGTATATTACAGAGAACGATTAAGTGAAAGCATGGATAATGCAGCAATCTTTTAAAGCAACATACAGTATATTACGCGAAAACGTGCATTACGTTCTCGTGTCATTCGTTAAATTAATTATGGTATTCATGAATGTGATCACGGTTTTCCTCTTGTCGATAGATACTTTCAATCGATTTTCTTTTTTCGCAAATATAAAATATAAATCGTTCAGTTTTTAAATGTAATTCCTACAAGTGTAGGCCTACTGTCATAGGCGGCCAACTGTGTTTCTAACGAGTATCTCTCATGCTTATATCTCAAAAGAATATAAAAATTATATATATATATATCCCCGTGTTGTGCTCGGGTGTCGTTGGACCACTGCAGAATAGGGCAACCGCAAACAATCTGCCGCGTGTACGTAAGAGGCGACTAAAAGCAGGAGCTGAGGATGGCAAGAGGGGACCCACCTCATCATGAAATATTTTCCCCCAGGATTAAATGGTAATTAATCCACCTAACTGAGGAAGGCAACGGGAAACCACCTCAGAAGCCATTTTTCCCAAGCTATAGGCTACATAATGTATGGATAAGGCAGAGACTTTGTGAAGGGATTAACTTGTTGATCTAAGGAGTGTTCTTATGGAGCGAAAAACAGACTTGAGTATGAATATGTACCTTGAACCTGCCACTTGGCAATGCACTAACGAAGATATATATGTATATATATATATATATATATATATATATATATATATGAATATAAATGTATAATATTCATACAGTATATATATTTAAATAATTATATATGCATGTATATATATATATATATACATGCATTATACTTTGATGATATCCTTTCAGCCATTTTGTTATATGGAGCATCGTAGTTGTTTATATGTCTTGTCTAAAATAGAAAAATCTTGTAATTCTTAAAGCACAGATCTACTCTCAGAAAATCTCTTCTTGTTTATAGATATCGACATTTCTCTACAAAGATTTTCAATTTTCTTTCACGTAATAGTCTCGCGGGAAAAAAACTAAACAATCCATGGAAAATGTCTCTGCGGATTTTAATCATTTCCGGAACATCAGCTGCCGCCAAGAGCAGCTAATGCTGCGAGATGATAGCAGAGTAAGGATTATGCAAGAAATATGATGATGTAAGGAAGATGATGATCCAAGAAATATGATGATGAAAAGAATATGAGGATGCAAAAAATGTGATGATGCAAGGAAAATGAGGATGCAAGAAAGTTTATGATGCAAATAAGAGTAAAGAAAAAGATAAAATGTTGAGATCAGTTTGTTTTCCAACAACGACAGAAACGTTTCTATGCAGCTATCAATGCCGTTACAATCAGTAATATTTTACATTATTTCATATGCTGACCAAGCAAGCCTGCTACCCACAAGGCCACCGGTTGAAGGGAACTAACTCTTGCAGGAAGGATAAGTAGACGAGAGAATCGAAACTTAACCGTATCGTCTCTGACATAATCCCCTGTGGTATAGTAACAAACGCTAAACTGGTTCATGGAATATTTGTTCTGCTTTGTACATGTTATTTACCCGTATAATTGGTTTATAATCTGCTTTCTTTTTCTAGTGCACTACCTAACGGCAGGTCCATGGCATATAGCTCTGCCAACCAACCTATTCTATCCTCAGCCATCCTTTTCAACTCTATGTATGATTTTGTGTTAGATAATACAACATCACATGTCTTGGTCTTCCTCTAACTCTTCTATGTCTTACTCTTCCTCTAACTCATTCCCATTGATTCTTCCTTCTATTACACCCTCCAGCTTCGTATGCCATTTAAATCGTGTGGAAATCTTATTTGTAATCTTAAAATTTTGGTTTTTATGTAATTGTCTTATTATTATTACGTCTTATTATTTTTCAGTTGTGACTTCGGTGGCCACATACGTGCCGGTATGGACTCACTCCATGTTTGTACCTATCTCGTTTGTGGGATCAATTCCAGTCGCTGTAGGTCTGTATTACGATAAAGTTATATAAACAAAAAATATATATTCGCATACAGGCACGCCTTAGCGTTTTCCAATGTGACGATAATTGAATAGAGAGATTTTGATAGTTAATTCTTGCTTATTGCTTAACTTACTTGTAAATAAAAGTTAATTATGCCTATACGTGCTTCCTTTGGGCTTTGTCTGACGTACAAATAATTGCTTAGGAGGATTGAGCAATCCTCAGTTAGTGTCGAATATGATATCGCAATCGGTATTAAATCATATTGACGGTGGGATTTAGCGCACTTGTTTTAGTTGCGAGTCAATAATCAAAGTTAAGCTGCATCGGCCTCGGTTAATACTTTATGGGTGACCAACTTGGAAGACTGAGTGCTGACAGCTTTGAATGAAAAATTCCCAGTGTGATGGAAGGTTATTCTTAAATCCGCGCCGGCTGCAATTGATGCGCCATCAAAAGGCAATGATTACTAATAACCACGGAGAAGAAACGAGGAAATGAGCCTTAAACAATCATCTGTGCTTCCTGACTAAGTGTGCCGTTATGTTATATAATACTAAATCAATTAGCAATTAGTGAGAGAGCACTTTATATGCATGTTAATTATCTGATTGGTCAGACGTGCTTTACTAAATTTCTTCTAAAGTTATTCAGTGGTCAAATTATTTTTGTATACTGCTGTTTTGTATAAATGTTATATACTGTTCTGTATGTATGCTATATACTACTCTGTATAAATTTTATATACTGCTCTGTATAATGTTATATACTGTTTTGTATAAATGTTATATACAGTTCTGTATAAATTTTGCATACTGTTCTGTATAAATGTTATATACTTCTCTGTATAAATGTTATATACTGTACTGTATGAATGTTATATACTGTTTTGTATAAATGTTATATACAGTTCTGTATAAATGTTATATACTTCTCTGTATAAATGTTATATACTGTACTGTATTAATGTTATGTACTGTTTTGTATAGATGTTATATACTGTTTTGTATGAATTCTGTACAAATGTTCTGTGGAAACATTTCTCATATTGCGCAGTTGCTGAGAGATTATTCGAGAAGAGCTTTCAGTACAACACCATGCAGATAGCCGCCTACATCCTAATTTTTCTCGGGTTCCTCCTCAACGTCATCCCACCGGAGTGGCTTCACCGCCTCCTCTCTTCCATATGCGTCAGAGGCAACGAGGCCAAGGTCAAGGCCAAGAATCGAATGATGTCAGCCAGCCAGAAGAACCGTCGACCAACCATCGACTTTCCGCAGCAACCACAGATGACTCACATCACTCGATACTCTTACTAACAGCTCTACTGACAACCCCACATCACTCGATACTCTTATTAACAGCTCTACTGACAACCCCACATCACTCGATACTCTTTCTAATAGCTCTACACCCAGCCCTACACCACTACTGACATCATCACATAACTCGATACTCTTAATAATAATAATAATAATAATAATAATAATAAAGGTTTAACGTCCGTTTCCTCATCCAGGGATGATGTCAGGGACGTCCCCAACAGCACACATCACTACAGATCAATTCACCCAGACCAATCTGCAAAAGAAATGTGCTGAGGAAAGTAAGGTCCTAAACGAAAGCCAATCCGGTGATCAAAAATGGTCAGGGTAGATTGCTTATGTCTACGTTGGGAATAGGTAAGTCTTAAGCTTGCTAGAGAATGTTACTTGCTAGGAAATATACAGTTGAGTGTCGTCTGCATAGAAATAAAAATTTATGGAGGACTGAGCAAGCAAGTAGCTAAGAGGAGTGATATCTAAAGAGAAGAGCAATGGACCCAACACTGAACCTTGAAGAATACCGCGTAGGAGGGGTAGTTCAGAAGAGCGCTTTTGACCAATAACAACTGATTGCGTGCGACATGAGAGATATGATGTAAGAAGGGAAAAAGCAGAATCAGAAATGCCAAAACAAGATTTAAAGCCTATTTATTAGAATGCCATGGTCAATTGTATCGAAGGCAGCAGAGAGATCTAGGAGAACCAAGGCAGAAACCTGTTTGCTACTCATGGCCAAGCTAAGATCATTACGTATACGAAGAAGAGCGGTTTCAGTAGAATGGAGTTTTCTATAGGCAGATTGATAATGAGAGAGAGAAGGGAAAGAATCAAGTTGAGTGCATAAACGGGTATAAATTACCTTTTCAAGAAGTTTAGAGATGAAGTTAAGATTGGAATTTAGCAAAGGAGATACAACTGCTTGTTTGAAGGAGGTTGGGAAGATACCTTCTGAGAGTGAGAGGTTGATTAAGTAAGTAATAGGAGCAACTAAAACATCAATACAGGATTTCAGTAATCGTGTAGGAATAACATCAAGGCAGCAAGATGAGTCGGTTGAGTGAAGAATAAAATTGCGTATTTCTTCCGGTTTAGCTGGTTCAAAACTAGAAAGTAGTGGTGGCTCAGGCATATTTACAGAAATGGTGTTGTCCATGTCAATAGAGTTGGAGGGTATAGAGCTACAGAGTTTGGCAATTTTGTCATCGAAAAAGTTGAGGAAAGAGGTAGCAAGAGATGATGGTGAGGAGCTAGCGGGGAGTGACTTGGGAATGGTGCGATCAAGCAGAGAATCAAGTGCTCCCCATAATTTCTTGGGGCAATTTTGATTCTGCGAGATTAGATTTTGATAATACAAGCTTTTAGCAGAACTAATCATTTTATTTAATAATTTTCTTTGTTGCGGTATTTGGACTTAATGTCTGGATTTTGTAGTTCAGGTGGATTTTTCAGATCCTTCATGAAATTAGTTTCGAGTTTTGAACGTTAATATTTTTGTTTAAGGATTTCTTCAGAAATGAATGGTTTCCTAGGGTTTGAGCGGCAATGAATGGTTGTGAGAGGGGCATATTTGTCTAATATGGAAGAAAGTACGGAGCTAAATTGAGCTGAATATTCGGCAACAGTTGAAGACGGATTAGAATACAAAGAAGAGGACACATTATCAGCAGAGAAGGTGTCAATGTTAATAGAAGAGAGTTTTCTATAAGTTCTAAGTGTTCTGGAAGGGTGTACATTAACAGTCACAGGCAATTTACAGAAAATTGCACTGTGATATGATAATGAAGGATCAGAGATTCCATGATCAAGAAATGACATGTTATTTCGAGTGATAAGCAGATCAAGAATGTGACCAGAGGAGTGAGTAGGGGAAGATATATGTTGTTTGAGATCAAAGACATCAAGTGTTGATAAAAAGGCAGAAGAATAATGGTCATCGGAATCAAGGTGGATGTAGAAATCACCCATAATTATTAAATCAGTGGGTATTGAGGCAATATCTTCAAGAAGCAAGGAAAAATCAGAAATGAAATTGGCCTTGGATAAAGAAGGTGGTCTGTAGACAATCAAAAAGAGATAGGATTTGGATTAGCATACAAGACGGAACGACATACTGTATATTCAAAGGATAAAAATGGAGAACAGTTACAAACAGAGAAAGAAAAAGTTTACCTAAAAATAGCAGCGATGCCACCACAACACACCACAACACAACCACAGCGATGCCACCACTTACTAACAGCTCTGCTGACAACCCCACATCACTCGATACTCTTACTAACAGCTCTACTGACAACCCCACATCACTCGATATTCTTACTAACAGCTCTGCTGACAACACCACATCACTAGATACTCTCACTAACAGCTCTATACCACTACTGACATCACCCGTGTTAACCATATCACCCGTTATCCTTATTTATCTGCATTTGTTGCCCCTGTGACTAAGAAAATAAATAAAATGTTCTTACAGATACCTTTAGATGTATTAATATTATTTTCTGCAACGTTTTCAATAATTAATAACAGTTTAATACTTAAAGGAGTGTCCGTGGTAACGGACCGAGTCCGTAGCACAATCAGTCACGTTTCAGGAACCAGAAAGTGCAGGATCCAAATTCAGTTTATGCCCGTCATTATCAAACTTTCGGAAAAGGGAAACTGACATTGAACTCAAGTTTTGCTCTATATCTCTCTTAAACAACAACAACAACAACAGCACACAATTTTAGCGCTGCTGTTATCCATGACAACCTTGAGCACTATGGCTATATTGCTGATAAACCAGTCTTATAAGTGTAAGGTCACGAGTTTTTATTAAAATGTTTTAAATGTACATCTCTCAAGCCGTCCATAATCGTTAACGCCAATATTCAATCATGCACTTATGACCAAAGTGTCTGACCAAACAAATACGGAAGAAGGCAACGGAAAACTATCTGAGGCCGATTTATCGCCTTCGAGGTAAAACATTAACGAATACAATTTTAAAAAGTTATTACTTATCGACTGGCAATAACGATCAACGGCATGTATTACAATATAAAATCGGATGCAGTAACAAACACGAACATTTCTAAATTCTTTGCATAAATGTTACTGAGAATAGGACAAGCATGTACTACACTTGCATGTAACTTATACATAATTACAATTAAAATTAATTTTACATTTAATTATTTAGTTAATTTTGATAACGAAAACGAAGTTTAAAAACATATTACTTTAAATTCATTATTAATGGTCGTAGGTCTATGACTTCAGTTCAAATATTGTTTGAAATTTTGGTCGTTTTTATTAGTATGAAATTAATTTATTTCCCTATGAGACGTATCAGTAATATGCATATTACTAAAAGGTAATATTATAAAAGGTAATAACTGATTTAATCAACACAGTTAGTTAGATAAGCTCAGGAAGGCATAGGGGCCACTTCGTTATATGCAGAATCCCCAAGAATAAAGGTATATCAAAAGGAATGTAATAGATGATTTAAAGATCCACTCGTTTGTGGACATGAAAAGAAAGACGGAAGATAAGAGAAGAGTAACGACTTTATATACCATGGACCTGCCAGTAGGAAGTGCACTATGAGAGAGAGAGTCAGTTAAATACAAGGCTTCATAACTAATATTTGATCAATGCGATGTAAGGAATACAGTATGTGGTCCTAAGATATCCCTGATATCACATTTGCATAAAGTAACCATCATTAAAGCTTTTATGAAGTTAAGGTATTATTATTGTAACACGCCTCATTAAGAGTGTTGACGAGGACCTGGTACTAAGTATGATAATGTATTCAAGATATCACTACAATTATTTTGAATTTATCACTACAATTATTTTGAATTTATCACTACTATTTTTCAGGCATTGTCGTAAATTCTGTCAAATCCAAAGAACGTTATATAATGTTCATCGAATTTATTGAAAATTATATAAACAATAGATTGAAAAGAAGGTGTTAAATCACTTAATCCCTTTCTTAATTTTTATTATTTAAACGGTCCTGGACTAAAAATAAAAATACGATTTTATTTAGCTATAACGATTTGCAAAGTTATAAATACTCTGTGAAGACGAAGGTCTATCAGCGATTGTGCCGCGTAAGTAAACAGCGTTGAAGCGAAATGGAAAATTACCGCCGTGGAAAAGTTTTCCATGTTGTTCGCCAGTACTAGTACTAATTATTCCAAGCATTATTTTTATTTAATTTAAAAATTATTACGATTATAATTATTGTTAAACATTAAAAATTGCAATACTTATTGTTCAATGTTAAATTCTAAGAATGAAGTATATACTCAATAAAAAAAGTAAAAGTAAACACGCATTATAGTGAAATGATCAACTATGTTGATATCTATCACTTTTAAAATCACATGCTTAATCCGTTAGGCAATTTAGACCATTTTCCGTGTAACCAGTCCAGTGAATGTCCGAGATTTTACTCTCAGATCAGCGCGGCCAGGATTCGAACCCACGAAGATTCAAATCACCTCAGGATTTGTCATTTAAAACTTCATGACGTTATCCCTACGCTATTTAGACATTCTAATAATAGACTTAATAATACGCAGAAAAATAGATAAATATATGTATATGAATATATCCAAGTTAACGAAGTTCTAAAATATTACATCTTTGAACAATAATACATGCTCAATAGCAGATAAAAGATTTCTACTCAATGCTCTTACAGATGGTAGATTCTTGGCAAAAATTCAAAAACAGACTTATTACATTATTAAATTAATTACATACCATGCACACTTTAGATCGATTCGACAAGTCAGTTTAATCACAAAGTTGTTTGCATTCATACTTACTGTAAAACAACTTTGAGTGTTCAGAATTCAGTAATAACATTAGCGATTTGATCTTAAGGATCACTCCATCGATAAAGCTAAGGTTAACGTCAGTTTCCTCACTCGAAAGTGATGTCAGTGACGGGAGATCCCAGGATTTGAATCCGCACATACTGATCCGCTGTCGAATATCTTACCGACGTAGCCACTGGCTCCAGCCAGTGATCAGCGATCAAACAGACACAGTCGACACTACTCACTGTGGTCGGCTACTTCACTAAGGTTTATATTTTCATGGTTGCCAGGGCGCCTCTTTCATGAAAAAGACAGAAACTATGAGGTGGCTTGAAGATCCGTTCCGGAGAGCATTCAGTTTACGATGGGATAAGAGTTCACACATTTCTGACCCGACAAGAAAAATATATAATATATTCTCCATCAACTTTAAGTATGTGTGTTACTTTTGCAATAGCTTCACTTGCAGAGACCTGCGCGCTCTATGAAACCAAGCATACTGCGTCCATTCAGGACGTAGGTGATCATGGTTTTGATGATATATAGTTTAATCAGTTTAACAAGCAGTTTTCATCGTCCCTCTGGAACATCATGACGTCATAGATAGTAGGTCATTGGAGAGAGCGTTGTATAGGAAGAGAGATAGGTGGGAGTGGTTACATCGTTTACTCTCAGATAAGCTCCGCCCTTCTCGTCATCTGACAGGTAGTTGGGTGTGACTACAACACTCGCTCTTGGATACGTCTCCTCCCGTTCGTCATTGTCATGTCGTTCAAGCTGGTCCAAAAACAGTGCCGGTCCGTTTTTCTGATCCAGCAACGAATTACCAAGTCCCACTGAAATATTAGAAGTAACCGTTATTCCCGAATCAGGAAGTCTCAGATAGTTTTCCGTTGAACTCACATAGAATCGTGGATTATTGAGGTAGGATTCCGGTGGGGTAAATAACAGTTCCTTTTCTTGATCTTTATCTTGCGATTTCTGCTGCAGGTGTTTCAAAAGTAAAGTTTCGCTCTCATACGTTGTCCCCTGCAGATGTTTAAACAGCTGTTCCTCACCTTCTCGCAGCTGCTTCAGCTGCCAATTCCCCTGATTTTCTTGCGAGCTCTGCTGTATCTGCTTCAGCAGCTGCGCCCCAGAATTAGCCTGCATCGCCTGCTTAATGAGATTAAGCTGCTGGCTCAGATCAGCCTGGCAGCCTAGCTGCTTCTTCAGCTGCGCCCCAGTGTCAGCCTGCATTGCCTCCTTAATGAGGTCAAGGTGCTGGCTCAGATCAGCCTGGCAGGCCTCCTGCTTCTGCAGCAAGAGAATCTGCTGCGACTCTTGCTGAGGCAAACTCTCAAAGCAAATAGAAGGATACTTCTGTTGACAAGTCTGTTGTTGTTGCTGTTGGTCTTGATGTTGCTGTTTTTCCTGCTGTTTGTTTGGGTAGTATTGCGTCAGCTGAGACTGCTGCAGTAGCTGCTGATCTATGGTGGAAGCTGCTGTGAAGTCCTTCGATATATCAGAAATACTGGTAGATGTGAAACTGGAAAGACTTGGAGAAGACGCCATGGCTGCGGATTATAAGTATAAAATAAGGAATAATTTTAAATCATCATCATCATCATCCCATGAATCCCAGTTTAACCAGGGTCCGGATGCAAATAGAATAATTTTAAATTAAATAAATAATGTTATCATCGAATAATTTAAAAAATAACAAATAGACTAAATTTGATATATTGATTTTATATAACTAACATTCGTAATTCGAATCTTCTTGATGTGAAAAAGATATAAATAAATTATTAAAATAAGATGTTAAATTTATTCCATTTCCTTTTGTTGATTTAGATTCAAATTCATTGCTCAATTAGTTAACATTTAGTTTGTGTTTTTCCCGTTGTATTTGATTATTTGTATGTTTTGTATGTGAACTCTACATTGTTGAATGACCTTTTCGGTGTTCTTATTAAATTGAATTGAAAACTGCAAAACTGTAATTGTAACTGTAGATGACCTAAAAATTAGATAGGTATTCATATTTTCGAACTATAAGGGTGTCGTCAGGTACTACATATATATGCAATATATGGGTGTTAAGAGTGTTGTCATGTTGTCACGTTGAATTCTTCACAGATGCAAAAATAATTTGGCAAAAAATTGGAATCGATAAGTTCACGTAGCAATTTGTTTACAAAATTACCACGTATTTATAGATACGAACACACGTAGATTAGGCCCTTCCTCTTGAAGTAATCAATCGGATTTTTGTTACCCTCAAAACTATGTTTCCCGGTATTTTCTGTAAATGGGGAAGTACTTCATTCTGCCAATAATTAATTGGCCATTACACTAAAATTTCGTTGAATCTTAACGATAGAGAATCATTAGAGCTTCATAATGAATCATTGGAGAATCATATAGCATCAGAATCATTAGAGTATCAGAATCATTAGAGCTATCATATCGTCAAAGGGACAAACTTTTTCGACTGGACTTTTCCTTGTTTTGACCAGTTCCTTTCTGCTTCCGCTTTCTAGTCTGAAGATTGTCCTTCTTCATCGATGGAGGTCGCGGTGTCTAAGAAATAGATGCATTGAAGTGTTAAAATACAAAAACACAACGAAATGAATAATAAATGATGTGAACAATAAATCATATGGACAGTAAATGATATGAATACTAAATGCTATTAATAATAAGCGACATCAAATAAATGATATCTACTCCTCTTTGACGGCCTAGTATGTGTTATTTAATATTTGAGCGTTTTATGAAATAAACTTAGTTCTCTCTCACAATCTCTCTCTCTCTCTTACTACAAATAATATGAATAATAAATGTCACATATTGCAATACAATTAATCCATTTAGAGGTCTATAGCATCAATTTCCAATGAACAAAAAATTTAACCGAAAGTGAAAATTTTTAAATTTGTTTTTAAGGAAAGCTTGACATATACAGTATATATATATATATATATATATATATATATATATATATATATATATTAAATTGTCTTAATAGTCTTGGCTGTCAGTATAGATATTTGCATTCTGGTTGTTTACCTAAGTGTTAGTAAAACAATCAAACAGACTTTTTGTGGACTCTACGCCATAACAGTATAGTTAGATGGACCCAAATTATGTGCCTCATAAATCTTTTAATTTCAGCTATCATTCTGCTCTAATTCTGCGATATTTTAGACTAAATTCATTTAGTCCATAAAAATTCAACACGTTTTTCATTAACTTTCTCTTTCATTTCTTTATAAACCTGATTTTACTAAGTTTACAGGCAGTTCCTTTCAATGCGCTTGAGATTCTGTTACAAACAACAATTTTAAAAACACAAGCGACCTGGCCGTTTAGCAGCAGGTAGCATCGCCGTGTATACACCTCGAGGAGTCATTGATTGCACAAGGACCGGATCTCAAGTGTTTGCGGATACTCATAATGACTTGGTCTCTATTAGACCCTCAATCAACAAAACGACGGCTAAATGGACTCAGTACGTCATGGCATTGGCATAAAGCTCACCTGAATTTGGTTTTTCATCTGAGCTTACGGACCTAGATTTTATTTAGAGAACATCTTTAGCTGAATATTAGTTAGCGGTAAACGCTGATGATTTTATAGGGACTTACGAAAAAAGCGCAAGATGCAAACACAAAAGATAATAAGATTGTTTCGTGGACAGAATGTTAATGGAAATAAACATTAAATTTAGATTTAAATATTTTATTGAAAATGCTTTTATAAGATAAATTTAACTTGTGTATTTTAAAGCCTATAACGTCAACAATATATATATATATATATATATATATATATATATATGTGCATGTAGGTGTATATATATGTATATATAGTATATATAAAAATGTATGTATATATATATATATATATATATATATATATATACAAAACATGTCATACAAGATCTTTTCACCTTCAATCAATCAGTCAATCACACCATCCAGCAATTAGTCTTACTTAGTTGTAATTATCAATTCAGAATAGGTTACTCAGTCTGCCTGTTTATCTAGAAATTTCTTTATTTGTTTAATAATTTATTTGTTTATTTAGTGGTTTGAAGTTATCGTCTTCCAGCCAGACCTCATTCCTAACAGCATGCTAGGCTATAGTAAGCGACGTTAAACTGGCCTCATTCCTAACAGCATGCTAGGCTGTAGTAAGCGACGTTAAACTGGCCTCATTCCTAACAGCATGCTAGGCTATAATAAGCGACATTAAACTGGCCTCATTCCTAACAGCATGCTAGGCTATAGTAAGCGACGTTAAACCGGACCTCATTCCTAACAGCATGCTAGGCTGTAGTAAGCGACGTTAAACCCTCGTTAGCGGGAGATCATGATTTTTTTGTTCACATATCACACAGCACAGCAGTCAACATATTTAGATTAATATAAAGGTACTTAAGTAAAACGCCAAGACAGGCACTCTAAGTCTCTAATACATGCAAAACCAGGCCACCAATGAGGGAGCATAACACCCTATCTAGTTGACCACCTGGATAACAATCACCTTGCTAACAATCGTCTGACGTGCTTTAATCAATTTTAAATTAAAATAAAAGAAAGTGTCGAATCAATGAAAATTTAAATGTAACAAAGTAGTAGTTGGATGAGAAAAAAACAATTTTTTGTGATCAATTTTCTAATAAGTACAGTTTACAGACTACCTGGTGCAGCTTGTAGTAGAGTCCACAGGCATTGCAAACTGGCTCCCCCTCATTGCTACGTCTCCACAGGGTGGTGCTCTCTGTGCCACAGTTACTGCAGCTCAGACCTGGCCTCTTCGATACCACTGGTGTCGTCTAATCAATCAATCAATTAATTAATCGAGCAAACATTCGATAAATGAATCAGTATGTCCATCAATCGATCAACTAATCAGTAAATCTGTCGAGCAGGCCGTCAATCAATCAATCTACCTATTAATCGATCAAACTTTTTGATTAATGAATCAAAATACCAATAAATATCGAGCAATTGAGCATACATCAATCAAGCAAGCAATCGAGTAAACATTCGATCCATGAATCAATACAGCAATCAATTAATTTTGCTATCGAGCAGGCTTTGGATCAATCTTCCAAACAAATAAACCAAACAATAAATAAATGCATCAATAATAATAGTAATAATAATAATACAGGTTTAAAGTCCGTTTCAACATCCACGGATGATGTCAGGGACGTCCCCACAGCACAATCAACCCATAAATCAACCAATCAACCGGTATATCATGTTCTCTAAGCCTGTATTTAGTACAACAGAGTTATACAATACCCGGAGCGATGAGCCCAATGAAGAACTGGATAAGGATTTTGGAGATGAAGAGACTGAGCTGGGACTCGAACCCAGAACTGTTGGAGTCCTGTTGATTCTATTTAACTTGACGTATAGACCACTACAACATTTAGAAAAACAAGATATGAGCTAAAACCTGAGCTAACGTCAGCTTAGTCAAAAACATCATTAAAATCAAATAAAGGATTATTCAGTTTTTCCCCGTGTTGTGTCCGGGTTGTTTGAAGAATTGACCAACCGGTGACTGCACGTGTCGTAGAAAGCGACTAAAGCACTAAGATCCATACCAACGTCAGAAAGGGCATTCGGTTGGTGAGCGCCTAGGCTCTAGAAATTGCTACACAAATTTAAACGAATGGAAAAGTCTCAAATAGGGGATTGGCTGGTAGTGTGGTGTAGGACAGAGAGGATTTGAGGCAGGCTATTCGTGTCCCGACCCTAGTTAGACTGGGATTCAAGGTAAGATGATGATGATGAAAGGTTTAATTAGTTTTGTTGTTTGATGGGTCAGGCGAATGTTAGTGCGTTCGAGTCGGTGGCTTGTTGGAAAGTTGTTTGACAGTGGATAACTAGGTACAGGGTTCACATCAATGTTCTTTCCGACACTGACATGCTAGCGAGCAAGAAACTGACGTTAAACTGGGCTTTTGCTTTAAGACTTCAACGAGTATATAAATTAAGATTGACTAAGACTGCTATTAATAATAGCTGTTACAATTTCAACATTCATGACAATATGCAGCGATGAAACAAGTGGTATAGGCCAAAGGTTTTTAACGCTATGTTAGTCTAAGGCTGGGTACTTAATTAATTACTGCATTCGTTAATTAATATCAATCAAGTGCTGTTGAAAAGCCGGACGAGTTTGAGCAAAACTAATTAATTACCCACTTAAGCTTCAGGTAGATCAATTGACAAGAGAAGGGTATAGCAAGACAAAGCAGAAAGATATGCTCGTACTAATTTGTCTGCACGTGTAGTTCTCGTCTTGTAAGATAAATTTAGAAATAGCATTACGAAGGCGAGAATTTAGCCGAGGTCCGAGGAATCCCCCCCCCCCAATCTGTTTAAGGATTACAATTCTAAATATATCTCGAACTTGTTTTGAAATGTTCCCTGAATTGTTGTATGGAAGATTTAGATTAAAAACTAAGATGAATGCTGAGCAGTTCGTCACAAAGAGCCGCTAAGCCAGTATAATTAATTATAATCTATACTATTCCCGTATTGCGTTCGGCACACTGAAAATCAACTTATAACTGCACGCGTCGTAAAAGGCTTTAAAACAAGAACAGAGGAAAGTAATGGGAAACCTTCTCATAATTTTTCATGTGTAGGCTACGCCGCCATAAGGTGTTAATAAGGCCTAGCTTTTTGTGACGTAAGCAACTTATTAATCAATATAGTGCTCTGTTTGAAAGCAGACTAATTAAGAATATGTACCTTGGATCTACCACTTGGCAGAATACTAGAGAGAGAACGAACCAGCACTGATAGGTGAAGTTAGTCAAGTAGTTAGGAAGAAAGATTTCAAATGTATCGTTAGAAAAGCTTTCACAGATTTTCGCATGAAACCTTTGTGTTGAATTAATTATCTTACACCGCAATATACATGTAGACTTTTTAAATTATTACTCATGTAAGTACTTTATATTGAAAGAACATTGCAGCGGCGACAGTGTAACTTAATTGAAGAATATTGCTTTACAGGTGTCTCTTCGCTTTGTGCATTGTGTATTTTTTACGAAAAAGTAATTTTATGTGAAAGTGAAAACAATCAATTTCAACATTTCAATCAGTCAATTAATCAATTTAACGTCCGGTTCCTCGACATACGGTAATGTTAGGGGCGTCTCTTGCAGACTCTGTACAAACAGACGCCAAAATGCCACATGATGACGACTGAGTATACAAAGACTACAACAGTAAGCGAAATAGAAACAGTGTCAGTGCAAGATCCAAGGCAAGAGGTTCAAAATTTAAACCAATGTCTAGAAAGGTTCAAGATAACATTTTTATTTGCACCAATATCTTCATGAGAATTCGACAACAGGATATTCAGTTCCACTCAGTGGCTTCATCATCAGGGTCTCTTGCGAATACTCGAAGTATTCGAGGTTCGATTCCCTCTTCTCTAGAACCTGTCACCTGGCTTGATAGAATGATATGTAAAGATTATGTGAGTTAAACATTAAGAACATATTGTGTGATGATATCTATCACTTTTAAAGCCACATGTTTATCATCCATGTTACCGGTCCTGTGAATATCCGTGACGCTACTCTCTAACCGGCTCTACTGGGAATTGATCTCGGGGCCTCACGAACAGCCATTGAAAATTTCATGACCTTACGTAACTCGCACATTGAGCTATTAGACATTCAATTGAGATAAAATAATAGTTAGATGGTGTTCATACCAGGCATTGCAGAGATATTGACCTGTTTCATCCCTGCGCCACAAGGGTGTTTGAGCGGAGCCACAATTGGCGCATTCTCTAGACCCCTCATCCTCCTGACTATAACTGAGGGCCAGACCGTCGTACCCTGCTACATATATATATATATATATATATATATATATATTATATATATTATATACAGAATTTTACTATATATATATATATATATATATATATATATATATATATAGTGCATATATATATATATACATGTATATATATATATACATGTATATATATATAAACATATTACATATATATATATATATACTTGTATATATATATATATATATAAATATATTACATATATATATATATATATATATAGATATATTACAAATATATATATATATATATATATGTACATAATTATATACATATATATAAATTATATATATATATATATCATGTATATATATAAATATATTACATACATATATTTAAATATATATATATATATATATATTACATTGCTATATTATATATATATATATTATATACGTGTATATATATATATCCATATATTATGTAGATATGTATATATATAGGCTCTCTCTCTCTCTCTCTCTCTCTCTCTCTCTCTCTCTCTCTCTCTCTGTCTTTATATATATATATATATATATATATATATATATATATGTATATATATATATAAACACAATGTTTTATACGTACATATGTTGGTTCACATAAACTGTTAAGCTATTACAGTGAACTTTCATAGAATGCAGAAAACAGTTTGACAAACGATAGAAATAAATGACTAATCATTAGAAACATTTAAACACAATTACGCAGTTTGGACAGCGCCGGTAGCTTATCTGTAAGTTGTCCGATTGTTGATCAGTATAGATTCGAAGTTCAAATTTTGTCTATTCACACGCGTTCTAGACGGGAAATCGACGTTAAACTTGGCTTCTCCGACTAAAATCTTGAGTCTTAACTAGTCTTCTTAATCAATTAATTAATTAATTAGTTTTCTTCAGTAGTTTTCTTAATTATTTAGTCTAAAATCTTTGGTCTTAATTAGTCTTCTCAGACTAAAATTCTAAACAAACTATAGCCTAACGACTCCATATTCTGCATAAATTATGAAATTTATAGTTGCTAGGTTAATTTGAGTCAAATTTAATTGAATAATTAATATTTAGTAGTAAAGCTAATGTTAACTTCAGTTTCCTCACTCGAAAGCGATGTCAGTGACGGGCGAACCTAGTATTCGAACCTCGCACATATTGATTCGCGATCGAATATTTTACCGACATCGGCACTGTCGATGTCAAAGTTCTTATAGACGAATCATTGGTGAACAAATGATCCCGTATTGGATTCGGAAATATTAAGAATAAATCAAACCGCCAACTGCATGAATTTCACAGGAAACGACAAAGACAAGTACTGAAAAATCTTCTGAAGAAGTCACTTCAGAAGATGACGAGTTTTTTTACCTACAGCTGAGAGGAAATAAAGTAATGGTATTGTTTGGGGTGATATCGATTTACTGATCGAGCAGAAAGAAGATGATCAGAGTTCAAAAGTTATCAGGATTTTAAACCACAGATTAAGTGAAACAGTTTAATAGTCTTATTACATTGTTATTGTCAGCAGCTTCAATGAACAAGTCCCGATTACATTTTAATCTGAATTAGAGGAATTTTTAAATTGTGAATCCGAGAGTTACATTTCGACTTTAAACTCAATTCATAACTTTAAATCTGCGATAACTGAACAATTATAATCATATATCTATCCAGCAGTATTTGAATTTCGCTCAGTTTTAATAAAGATCTTAATATAAAATCCTAGGCCTACTGAATGTATTAAAATCAAAATCAAAACATGAACCTCTTGTGTAAATTTAACTCACACTGATAAAATATTTCAATTCGCGCAACGTACTAATGCAATCGTTTCACTAGAAATAAAAAAAGGAAATATTAAGAAAAGAGTTTTTTTTTTTTTTTATTACTTACAGATATTACTATATCCGTTGGGATTGGAACCGGATCCAAGCAAAGAATTGACTATGGTACTGCTCCAGTTTCCAGAACCATTGACTACTATGCTTTCTTCAGAAGATGTCGGCGTATGACAAGAGTAATAGACGCCATCTTGTAATACAACGTGTGACGTCAGAGTTTCTCTTTCTTCGCCGCAAATGACGTCATTCGACGATGCCGCTAACAACAGAGGGCTTGTGTATGACGTCACGTTACGTAGCTCATCGAATATTTTCCCGCGAACGTCGTCATTAGACGTCAATGCTGCCTGTTCTGCCTCAGGTATAGCGACGGTAAAGCTGCCAGTAGATGAGTTTGAAGGATGAGTAGTCAGAGGTGATTCTGAGGAGGCTCCCAACGGAGATGATCTACTGGAAGTGGTCCGGCCGTTTTGAAGAGCTTCCAATAAACTGGACTTGGGTTCTTGAGTTGAAATCATAACGTTGACGTCATAAGAATTGAGTGCGCTAAAGGCAAACGCATCCGTTGTCGGTGCTTCGATTTCTGTCCGCGTTTGCTCTTCGGTTAGACGGCTGATCGACAATAAACAGGCCCCAGGCTGAAATTCCGCTCGAGACAAGTAGTAATCGTTACTCGGGTTCGAGGGAGCTTGTGTTGTAGCAAACGTCAGGTATGGAGAATGTAACATTTCTGAAGTCATTATTTTCGCTGAGGAGGATTAGAGTACTATTCGCACACTATTCGCTCACTATTCGCATACAATTCGATTTCAGTTTTCTGAAGATGTTTAATTTTCTAGCGTCTAGCATATGTTTGTCAAGTCGATTATGACTGCGCTAACTTATAGTGCAATATATTAAATATTATAAGCTTGAATGGACACTTTTACGCAAAATATCTATCCAAGATTAAATGAATTTCACATCCAGTTTGATACCCCCAGATACACTGCCCGCAATTAGTTGGGGCTCTTCATACAACTGAAAATAACAGAATAATTAGTAACTGTAAATTCTATGGTAGTTGTGTAAGATCAAGTAATAAATCATAAAAAAAAAAAAAAATAAATCAAACAAGACTGCTTAGAAATGCACTACTGTAATTAACAACAGTTTAAACTTGTATTAATTTAGCGATACTTATTATTTAGCAAATAACATTTTTATACTATTGAACTGTGAGTACTTCTCAAGACCCGAATGTAAAACTTTGAACTAAAAAGAATAAATTTGTTTATTTCGAATAGAAATACATGTAGGCTTATAATAATGCCAGAGCACATCTGACAATGGGTTTGGCGTGGCTTAACTGACCATGGGCATGGCTCAACTGACAATGGGCGTGGTATAACTGACAATGGGCGAGGTATAACTGACAATTGACGTGACACAGATCGATTAATATGAAAAGCAGGAGACCACATGTTCGAATCTCAATAAGTTTGTCTCATCCAAGAGACGACAAGACGCAGTACTCAGTACAAAATCATGAAACTTTATTTTTATATCCTTATTAAAAAGAGATTACCAATTGCTTAAATATTATTTTTATAATTATTAAGTTAGATATATTTCAATGACTGAAGGAGTTAACGCCGGATTAAAGCTTCCCTTAAGCTCTTTATCCAATCCTAAAGAATCAGATCAAAGGATTTTTTTTTCTCCGGCAGTTCCTATCTCTTCTAGCAACTTCAAACCTAAGTTAGTCTAAGTGTAGAGTTATAGTTTTGCATTGCTCAACTTGGTATATTTAAATAGTAGACAAAATGTTTTATATCGACGTATATCGGATAATAAAATTTGACTTTTGCTTGTTATCAAAATATCCAGTATCCATTACTGAACGTTACCACTCTTAAGCCGATAATCATTAAGTAAAGAAATTGTGCAGTTGTTGAATTTGATAATAACTATACGCGTATATAGTAATTGCGTACGCATTATTTGGTTCCAATTTTCTTCTTCTACTCAAAGTGTCGTGCCTGTTCCAAGCCTGGGCGGTCATGGTCGTATTCCTCCATATGTCTCTGTTCATTGTTGGTCTGATCATCTCCAATATATTGGAGATGATCCAATATACATGTATATTGCTAAAAAGCCAACTTTATCATAATTTTAAATGAAAGACAGCAGTCTCAACAGGCACGATTATTTGTATCACAAATGTCATTATTAAACCGGTTAATGGCATATATTGTTAATAGAAATGACTAAATTAAGCATAAAAATGTACAGGTGCATAACTGACACAACCGGTAACTGTTATAAACTAATACAGGCATAGCTTCAACAAACTTGCTAGAGTAATTGCTAGAATAACTACTTAATGGCTGAAGCCAGCGGCGATATCGGTAAGATACTCGACCGCGGATCAGTATGCCCTGGGTTCAAATCCTGGGCTCGCCCGTCAATGACATCGCTTTCGAGTGAGGAAACTGACGTTAACCTTAGCTACTTCACCAGCTTTAATTAAATAACCTTAATTAAAATTTAACCAATTACCTTATTGTACTCAGCGACTTACAGTCGACGAAGGCTCTTGCTAATTAGCCCAAACTCACTCGAGCTTGTTTACAGCCATTAACTCAAGCAAGGTCTAGTTGAGAAATAAACCTGTCTATATTCTCTTGCTACTTTACGTATCGGAAGGGACGGGCGGGTGTGGCCAGAAGGCCCCGGGAAGGGGTGAAGAGTAGGTTAGAGGGAGAGCAACTGAGATAAAACAAAGAGCCTGCACGATAAGGGCCCTATAGGTCCTACCTGTGACTGATTACAACAGAGAACGGGCAACTGGTGCCCGCATAACATCCGTGGGGTGACGCAAAGGTTGGGACACTTCGAGTTTTACAGGAAGAAAAAATAATCATACTTTAATTTTTGGATAGTTATTTTAAAAGGCAGTTATAAAAAAAAACTTTTGTTAATCAACGGAAAATTTTTTTCGGAAATTTTAATATTATTTCACATTGTTGCTAATACGGAATTTAAAAGAGTAATGAACAAGAAATAGTGTAGTAGGCCTAGAGCTAATATTGAGAAAGATATATCAGGCATTTTCATGGTCGAATATCTTGAACGGTATTTGTCTAGATCGCAATATTCTTGAAAAAGCTAACTGTACCGCTTACCCACACCCCATTTATCCTGACTTCTCCATTGAACAATTGGAAGCTAGCGCAATGGCCAAGCTCGAGTCCATGCTAATTAGTCAGTGTAGAAAAAGATCAATCTGAAGATAGAGAAATGAAGTAAATTCTAAAAACGAAAGGCTAAGTGAAATTATTTATATTAAACTTGCCATAAATTTCGACAGAATTGCCTCATTATATTTAGAATTCTGTTGCTGATTTGGTTTTGCAATTTCTGAAACACAAAGAAGCCTCAGTAATTTGGCTCGCTATACGCTATAGAGAAAGTTCGTTTCCTTCCTATAAAAGTCCTATATTCTAAAAACTAGATCCAAACCTACGTTGGAAAGGGCATTCGGTTGGCGAGTGCCTATGCTCCAGAAATTTCTACAAAAACTTAAACAAACGGATCATGTCTATTCGTATCCCGACCCTGGTTAAACTGGGATTTAAGGGAAGATGATGATGATGATGACGACGATGATGGGATGATGATGATGATACGCTTTTAAAATACAAACTATGCACCTCATGGAACATGGATTTGTATTCAATGTTAGGTGAATCGATGCAATAATTATATTAAATTTCAGGGTCGATTTCAGATATGTTTTATTAAAAACACCATATTTACTGAATTCGCGATCGGATCAATATAACAAATTCAGCTTAGGCCTGTAATACTTTAAACAAAAATCTGAGCATAGTTAATTTATATTAGAATTATTCAGTGCTCAGTAGTGCAGCGTCATCTCTATTTATTATGTAGTGTTTAGTATTTTGTGGTTAGTGTTTAGTATTTCTCATTTGAATGTCTCAATAGCGCAATGGTTAAGGGTGTAGATAACGTTATGAAGTTTTAAATGACAAGACGCAGAGGTGAATCGAACTCTCGTGGGTTCGATTCCCAGCCGCGCTGATCTGAGAGTAAACTCTCGGGCAGTCACTGGATTGGCTACACGGAAAATGGACTAAATTGCCTAACGGATATAACATGTGGTATTAAAAGTGATAGATATCAACACAGTTGATCATTTCTCTGTAATGTGTGTTATTATTATTATTCTCTATTTAGTGTTTTGCGGTTAGCGTTTAGTATTTCTCTATTTAGTGTTTTGATTTACGAGTCGTCGTCATTTTTGAATCAACCACTTGAGGTTTACTATGGAATGAAACGAAGTAGAGGCAGGCCGAGATTGGAATGTTAGATGATTTAAAGACCCACTCATATGTGGAAATGAAGAGGTAAGCGGAAGACAGAGAAGAGTGGAGGCGTAATATAACATGGACCTGCCAGTAGGCAATGCACTAAGAGAGAGAGAGAGAGAGAGATGTTTACTAAATGCGAAATAACCTAATTAATCAAAAAAAATCTATAAATATCCATAATAAATCGCATCCCAATTACCAATCAAAACACCTTTTCAGACATCATTCTTTACGCGCTAAGATTTTTTACTGAAACTCGAGTATTCCATAACAAGATTAAAACAACTAAGCTTCATGTAGAATAAACTGGCCATAGATCTTAATCGTCAACTGTTAGCTGCAGTATAGGATCTACCGTTTATTTAGCTAATTCAAAATAAGCAATTAGTAAAATCTCAAAGAGGAACTGTACAGTTATTTTAACGTTTTATGTTTGAAGAAGTTTTAAGATTAAAAGCCTTCAAGTGAAGAAAAATTCCGAGATACGGTTTACTACAATAAGGTCAGTGGTAATAGTATAATCAGTACTTGTCGTTGACGCTTTTTGATTAGACAGATTAAGAGGCTTCGTAGACTGTGATAAGAGCGGACTTATAATTGACAGCTTTATCTCTGTATATATTTATCGCTAAGTAACAGATAAAGACGTACGAAATACAATATAAATGTGAATGTGCCTTCGTGAAGGTCTCGCCAAATTTTCTAAAGAGCTTATTACAACTACAAAGTATCGGAACGTAGCAAGTGTATATATATCTTGATATAGTTCTTGTTTTCCCGCATAGTCAGTGAACATTGACGAGTATGACTTGACTTCTGCAAGACTGACAGAATTTCTCGTGCCAGTTTTCGATTAGCAAAAGGCAACGACTACTAATAACCATGTAGAGGAAAAGGAGGAAATAGCGAAAACAACAAAAACAGCAACTAAGAAAGAATTGAACTATGTAGCACATGCGGTATGTCATGTGTGTAACTATGCGGAATTAAAAAAATAGTATTCCATGTAATAACAACAACACGACTATTGTTGTCCATGACAACATTGAGCACTATGGAACCAAATCAAAACCGATGAGCAGAGTGAGGGGCACGTAAAAGGTGCGAGCTAAAAGGCGGGTAATCAGGCCAAGGAAGGGTACTAGCAGAATGAAGGTTTGCGTGTTGGCCTCAGTTACGAGATACGCGCAGATCCACCACGTTAAAGGTTAATAAAATTAACATTTCAGTGATGGTATTCATGCTATTGTTAGAATGTGAAGTATAAGCTAATCAGCAGTAGATATTAGACTCTGAAAACTACTGAAATATGTGAATCAATCAATAATTTTATTTACCGCATCATCATCTTCCCTCGAGTCCCAACTTAGCCATGGGCAGGATTACAATAATTATACCTACATCACTTTTGTTAAAATCTGTATGAACAGTTGACATCAAATGAAGCGCAAGTTGCAAACGCTTTAAGCGGAGTGAAAACGGAAGCATTATGCTTCTAAACTTCACCTTACGCAAACTCAATGCTAAATTACAATATTAACTAATCACCAGAGTGAGCCTATGTCACAGAAACACACAGCAGACTACAGAATCTGGAAATTTATTTCACATAACACGAAATGGAGCAATTCAAATTATGATACTATCTATTACTCTTCAACAAAAATCAACTATAAATAAGAGAGTAAATAGTTCAGATTTCTCGGACAATTAGCTGTTGTTGAAGTATAGTGTCTTTACACAATGATAGAAAATTTATAGGCTACATGCAACTTTAGAGAAATATTTTATCTGATTTTATCTAGTTGTATCTGGGAAAGTTTAGAAAAACCGACAACTGCAGAGTTGATTCAAAGTGGACCAAAGACGAGACTAAGAAAATTCAATGAAAACCGCGACGCAAGTCAGATTTACCAAAGCAAGTTTCAACTTTAGGTAAAAGCATAGATTACTATTCTTACAGATTCCTATTTGGATCAGTCCTTTGATGGTAAAGGAGATAGGGAGCGTGATAGTAACTGCAGGCAGGAATATGCGCATGGGTTTACCACTTAGCGGCAGTACAGAGTTATTCTCTCAAATATTCTGATAAACTTCTCTAAAACTTTTGTTTTACTACTAGCTTTCATTTGACGTTCGCAATTTCTGCGTTAGTCACCTCTACAGAGACTGTGCAGCTATTGTAAAGTCAATTCTCCACAGTCCAGCTCAAACAACGCCAACTGGCCACACTTTAAATTACATCTGACTGCAAAATTACTTCGTACACATCATTTTATTACATTATACTATATAATGGACATGAGGAAGATTTACACATCAAAATCTGTCCAGTGAAAGTCAGACACACACATACTAAAGATTTATAAAACACAACAAAAAGTCAAAGTCTATTTTTCAAAACGTAACCCTACATTAATCTACAAATTAAACCAGCAGACGTGATGTTATATTTAATTGACCAGGCCCAGCTTTGTGCTCACTAGTAATATTACCTTTCAAATAAGTATTTCTTAAAGGCATACAATT
Source organism: Enchytraeus crypticus (assembly GCA_905160935.1). Lineage (NCBI taxonomy): Eukaryota > Metazoa > Annelida > Clitellata > Enchytraeida > Enchytraeidae > Enchytraeus > Enchytraeus crypticus. The sequence continues at coordinate 583,456 of CAJHZI010000676.1, read as the reverse complement.
CTTCTATACAGTTTCGGCAAATAAATATTCGGTTAGAAATATATTCGGTTCTAATATTTAGAATAATTAGCCAAAACAAAAACACTAAAATAAATCTCCCACCACGTTTCATCGAATGTAAAACTCAAAGTACAGATTAGCGCTATCCAAGAAACCGACCATAATTTACTATTATTGTCAATATAATGATGATATACGAATAGGGTCAAGCATTACATGATACAATACTCAAGGGCACCCTCCCTCTAGCGACTCTGTGATTCTCTGTTTAGCATCGTTTGACTATTCTCCTTTGCTAAGGGTATGATAATGAAATTCACGTCAAAGCATTTGAAAACAGGAGTAGAAACAAACAGATGTTAATAATTTACATTAAAAATAAAATAAAAATGCATAAGTCCATGCACACCTGTACACATAAATTGAAATGGACTATTAACATAAAGTAATGACCATTAAGTAAAATAGGAACATGTAGTTATATAAATATTGCGCAAAGATCGGGCTCTAAATTATTTTCATAATGATTATCTATTACTGACAGGATGGTAGAGTTGGTAGAAGACTTTCCTGATAGGCAACCAGTCAGCAGCTCAAATCCAACAGGACCCTGTTTGACTTATCTTAGCAGCATAGCAACAGTCGCTAAGAACTGAAGAAACCGCCAGCAATTTCATAAAAAACACATATCATATAACATTAACTCTCCGTCACTGTGGAACAAATATTGCAACCAACGTCAGCAACATCCGACATTAACATGCAAAGAGAAAACTAACAGCAAACTCGTCGTTCATACAACTCAACGACAGTACATATTGAATTACTAAACGCATTAAGCAATCAACAGCAGCTATTCATAAAAATAAACTCTCTACAAATGCACCATCTCCCCTTCAACAAATGACATTCAATCTTCTTGATCGTCATTAGCTCAAAAATAATCTAGCATATTACACAGAGATATATTATCCACAGTGACATCTGGCACTTTCATATCTGAAAATTTTTCCTCTAATCTATTCCAGCAGAATCTGGAAAGTTATTCACTAAGTTAATAAAATATAAGAGATGTATTGAAAAGTAGAGTGGACGTCAACTTAGCACACATACACAGCTGACGTATTAGAAACTATCATTATCTGACAGACGTATTAGAAACAATCATTATCTGACACAATCAGTATCGATACACAAACAAATATACACTGACATACTACGAGTACCGCATAATTTCAACATCCGCCTAGACAAATTCTTTCAGAAATAACATACATGGCACACTAGGATAGAGTAAACAAGAAACAACATACTGATAATGAACATAATATTAACTTAAATCAGTACGCAAAATAAAGAATTAATCAGTATATTAATTAAGTAAGTAAATATATTAAACCGATGATTCTGTCCATCAGATATAACCATGCATATGAACGATGGTTCTGTCCATCAGATATAACCATGCGCACATACAATGGTTCTATCAGAGATAACCATGCACTCATACGATGGTTCTATCAGAGATAACCATGTGCACCATACGATGGTTCTATCAGAGATAACCATGCACTCATACGATGGTTCTATCAGAGATAACCATGCACTCATACGATGGTTCTATCAGAGATAACCATGCACTCATACGATGGTTCTATCAGAGATAACCATGCACTCATACGATGGTTCTATCAGAGATAACCATGTGCACACATACGATGGTTCTATCGTCAGAAAATCGCATATGGGGTGACATAAACTTCATCCAAAGTCTGTGAGCTCAGCGATGAGCTAACAGATAAATTCAATGGACAAATCTATGAAACACAAGGATGACGTGAACATTCAGTCCACGGAGGACACACACAGCAACAATTGAACAGTTCAGTTTAGCTAGGTGGCGACATCGGTGTCTCCGTCAGCCATCTTCTTTAGGCGGTGTGAACCATCCTGTACACATCAATCAACCATCAACTTGTATCAACATGTTTCATTAGTTATTTATTTTATTTATCATGTGCCTATCACAAATGGCATACACAATAAGCTCCCAGGGCGCATGAACTCAAGTAAAGGCCCATTAGGAAGCAAACTGTATATAAAATTTGAAAACTATCGAATTTTGTTCCTCTATAAGGAATATTTAGACAAGAACAGTGATCTCATCTGGATGGGTGAGAAAAATTCAACATTTGTGGCAAGGACTGAATTTGTAACAGAATATATATCCATCCGTGACGTGGCAATTTATCACGTACATTTTTTAAATCATAAACAAAAGAGAATTAGCATTTATCAAAGACCTAAACAAGTTAAACCTAACTAGTATTGCACATAGAAGAACAATTACATGCAGTATTCAAGTTAAGCATTAACTCGCGTCATTTTGATAAACGCTAAGTAAATCATGAAAATATAAACTAGACGTTCGAAGCATCAACTAGAGCTCATGAAAGCAGATGTTGTGTTATCTCCGTTTTACTGGTATATTCCGCGATAAGAAAGCTACTTTTGTTATAACAATCGAGTCACTACGTCGTTAGAACAATCGACTCAGACTTACCGCTCTTCTCGTGCACCTGAACGAGAGATTTGTACGACTGCTGAGCCCTCGCAAGAGAGTATTGAGCCTACAACAACAACAACATAAAGTATTGAGCCTACAGCAAAAACAACACAGAGTAGTGAGCCTACAGAAAAAACAAGAACAACATAAAGTATTGAGCCTACAGCAAAAACAACATAGAGTAGTGAGCCTAGAGCAACACAACATAAAGTACTGAGCCAACAACAATATCAACATAAAGTACTGAGCCTACAATAACAACAACAGCATAACAACAAGAAGTACTCAGCAAACATATCTACATACCTAACTGCACAGAAACATAGTATCGTCTACGGAGTCTAATAGTTTCGTAAGTCAACTACACTATGCTATGCAACAAAGCATTGTACTATCAAAAACTATTTAAATACTCTATTTTAGTACAATATAGAAAGCACTGTACTATCAAACACCATTTATATACTCTATTTTAGTACTATATAATCACCTTAACTGACCAATTTCACCTACATTAGCAAGTAACACGAGAGAGAGAGAACTATTTTTTATTTCAAAAATACACTCAAATATGTACACACACTAGACTGTCAAAGAGGTTAAAAGAACCTATCTAGTTGATCACCGATCATGCATGCATAGAAATCACATGAGTAATTAAACAATCATGACATTATCGGCAGCTGACCTTGGAATCATTGAATTGTATGCGAGCCTTTCCCTTGACCAGCGTGGCAGATATCTGCAGTACGACGGACTCCAGGCTGTATGCTCCGCTCCAACCCTGCTTTGTCAACAGCTCCATGCATATAGCTCCTCCTCCTAGCACGTAGCCGCCCGATATGATTGGCCGAACTATCCGGACAAACGGCGGCTCAAAAGGAAAAGTCTCCTACAGTAGTTTAACAGAATATATATATATATATATATATATATATATATAGATATATATATACATACATATACATATATATATACATATATATATACATATACATATATATATATACATATATATATACATATACATATATATACATACATATACATACATATACATACATATACATATATATATATATATATATATATATATATATATATATATATATATATATAGATATATTTATCAGTAGACACGACGTACTTTGAAAGTGAAGTTGAGAAGTATGTGATCACAGTTGTGCTTGGTTTTATATACGGCTAGATCAGCAAACAGTGCACTGTCTGGATCCACCCTAAAACATCAATCCATCAATCAATTAAATTCATTGTCAGTAAAGTAATGTAGATGACTGACATAGAATCCACGAGTATATCTTACAGAAATCAATCAGAAAGAGAGTCTTTCCCTCAGTTAATCCATCAAATCACCAACAATCATTGAAATTAAGTAGTAAAAAGTTGCAGTTCTTAAACAGCTGATTGCTTTAGTTCAAGTGGTCTACAAAAATACAATTTACCTAAAATACTGTTCGAAAAACAATTTCTCTGTATTCTTCTCATCCTACTGAAAGCCCGATTAAGAATGGTGCATCCTTCAATGTCCCAATACAATGTAAACATTTCTAAAACTATTTTTTTCCAGAATCTTCGACACTCAAGTACCAATAGAAATGTAAAATGTAAATCAAGTAATCAAAAGCGATTAATATCAAAGGTAATAATAGGAGTTGAGTAGCTAGCTGCTCACTACTGTGCATCATTGGTACTAACTTGAACAGTCGTATATTCCAATCGTACAGGTTATCATTGACCAGCTCTACATCGTATATGCCTGCACAGAACATCAACACACTAATGTTACAGACTCTTCCTGCAGTACTGCAGTTAACTGCTAACAATTTCAATTACATTTGCTGCTTTTTCCACAAACTTGAAAGTATGGTATGGTTTTCAGTTAGATAAGTTACTGTGTAACTGCACTGATGGCCGCACGTTCATATTACCCGCAATGATCATATTTAAATTTTATTGCATTTTCTACTGACGGCTTTTTTATTCTCTCACTGTTTGCACTAATGTTTTTTCCATCTACATATACTGCCAGAGACAACATAAATAAACTGTACAAGATTCACAAAACGACAATATCGTAGTCTCTACAATAACTCAGCAGGGAACGTCGAGGGCGGGAAATGATCTACCAGCTGATCTACACTTTAGGAAAATATACTGAGCAAGAATCAATTTAATTGATTCACAGATGCAAACAAATTATTTAGTTGATAAACATATGACAACAAATTAATTTGTAGATAAAAACAATTAGAAATAAAATCAATTTACTGCCAATCACAGACTACTTTTAAAATATCATGTTTCCCACAGGTCCACTGCCTCAGTGCTTCACCACGACACCAGTACGATTGTGTACAGCACGGCTCTCATAGAACTAGACAAGAAACGGGAATATTTCAACCTTGTTTGTAGCTGTCAGACCGATATATCTCTCTCAGTTCCTTTAACAATCGATCTGACGCTTGAACTGAGCCTGTGGTTGAACCCTGCACCGTCAATCAATCAATCATTCAAACAATCGGTCACCAATAAATCAATCAATCAATAAATTAATCAATCAGTAAATCATCAATGCAGCCAATCAATCAATCATTCAATCCGTCTACCAATGAATTAATTAATCAATCATTCAATCAAACAAACAATACATCTAAAAGCTCAAACTAAAAAGCTAATATTAATGTCAGTTTCCTCACTGGAAAGCGACGTCAGTGACGTGAGAGCCCAGCATTTGAACCCCACACATACTGATCCACAGTCGAATACCTTACCGACATCGCCACTGGCTCCAGCCAAAAAATCAGTTAATCAATCGTTCAATCAATCAATCCGTCAATCAATATATCAAATCAATCACTAAACTCACTAGTCCTCAGCAATAGTACAACAGACAAGAGCTAGCACATAGGCAAATGGAATCAAAGAAGACTGGATTCAAGACACTGCTTTAAGAAATAACACTCACAACAGCCGAGCTAGAACAAATCACAATATTAGAATGCGCAAACACAAGTGGCCATTCATTTAAATTTTGAACTTTTTACAAAGCAATGCAGAATTATAATTAGGAGAATTGATTGTAAAGATGACAATACACCATTTGCACAAGTTTATCTGGCTGGAGCCAAAGGCGATGTCGGTAAGATATTTGACAGCGAATCAGTATGTGCAGGGTTCAAATCCTAGGCTTGCCATTACTGACATTGATTTAGAATGAGGAAACTGACGTCAACATTAGCCTTACCAGCTTATTTTATCTCTGTGACAACAACAACAAGTGCATACTTTAAGATAATCCTGTCTCTGCGACTGCTTCAATCGCTCCAGAGTCACAAGATTCTCCGTATCGATGCCGTTCAACTCCTCGTTTGGTTTCTCTCCTCTGAAATAAAATCATGAAAACACCAGTGTTACTGGCAGTAACGCACTTATATACACAGATACTTGCAACTAATAGAGATATTATAACAGCATGTGCGCGGATGAGAACACACTAAGCAAAATTCTCCTTAAAACAGTTGCAGCACTAGATCTAAAAGTTCTAAAACATTCTAAGCTTACTCACAATCTTTTTTAAGTTTATCTCAGCAGCTTGTGGAAGACTTTGAAGAAAGATTTGATCCGATTTCATCTAAATACAGTAAGGACAAGATCTGCACGACTGCACAGTATGTGCACAAGATCTGCACGACTGCTCAGTATGTGCACAAGATCTGCATGACTGCACAGCATGTGCAATCGTGCACGAGTAGCCATTCATTTAAATTTAGAACTTTTTACAAAGCAATGCAGAATTATAATTAGGAGAATTGATTGTAAAGATGACAATACACCATTTGCATAAGTTAAGTCGGCAAAATATTCGACTGCGAATCAGTATGTGCGGTGGGGTTCAAATCCTGGGCTCGCCAGTAGTAGGATTATTGGGGGGCTGGCACATTATGATTTTTAAGCACAACCTAAGATTAAAACCTAGCTAAATTTCCTTTTTAGCCTTGCCCTGCCTTGATTAAGCATACTGAGATGAACGTTAATCATTTCAAGGCTAAAATAGAATAGCCTTAAAACATAGCTAAATTCTATTTTAGCCTTGATGCATAAATGTTCCATGAATATTAAGCACAGACATGCCTTGAGTCTTGCTCATTTCTATTTTCTGCCTTAAAATTTACACCATTGCAATTGAAGCATAGCCTTGCCTATCAATAATCTAACACACAAGCGTAAAATTAAGCACGCCCACGCACACAGCTCACGAGGACAAAAACGATTTCAATTCACATCATTTCATCCACAAGGCAGAGACAAAATGATTTTAAAAGGCATCTTTAGCCTTGATACCTAAGCTTATATCTATATTAGCCTTGTCATCAACGTATGTACTGAAAGTATGATAACCACTGTTTCATCAGCACAATTATGGTCACAGCCTGTCTTAATAGAAATATACTATTGAAACATTCATTCAATGATTGTAAATTTATGACATCCATTAACAATCTCTCCATTGTTTCTTCTAAAGAATGTTATACTGTGTTTAGTTTTTTTAACAGCTTCATATAAAGACTTAAATTCTTTAACTTCTCCAGTATCATTATTTTCATATCTGACAGGTTTAGGGTTATTTCTTATACCTCTCAAGTACTCATGCCTCTGGTCTATAATCTTTTTTGGTTGAACCTCTTTTAGTGGATATTTTCTTGGTCTTCCTCTTGCTCTTCTAGGTTTGTCTTCTTCATTTTGTGGATCAACCTCTTTTAGTGGATATTTTCTAGGTCTTCCTCTCTTTCTTGTTGTCGTATCTTCATCCTTTGGAGGAAACACTTCTTCTCTCTTCAAAAGTCCATTTTCAAAAGTCATAAACAACAACTCTGTTTTTCCAGCACGTAGAGCTGGTGTGATTTCAGCATCGATCAACATTTGTCTCAATTCGGCGGCCGAGTATTTCATTTTATATATGTAAGAAAAAATATTTAAATAAAATGCAAAATTTACAAACAATAAACAAATAATTTTCTCGTTTGTAAATGTTTTATGTTAAAATAATAATTACACATAATAAAATGTTAGACACCGTTGATGGCACTTCGCTTTCAAGTAAACTGAAAGCATTTTTAATTAGAAAGCTTGAAGAAAGGCAAACAGTTGTTAAAAAACTAAAGAAAAAGCGAAAGATTATAAAAACACTTTCCTACACTACCGCGGTGGCTTCGATCGTAATTTCCGCAGTGCTAGCTGCAACTGCTACAGCTGTTGTAATTCCACCCGTTGCTATAATAGTGTTATCCACTTCAAGCGGTATATTGACAGCCTTCGCCAATAAATTTAATTTTCAAGCTAAAAGTAATAAACTAAATACAGAAATTGAAAAACTAAATAAACTTAATGAAAGATTTGACTTTGTTGTCTCCTGTAACGGAAATCTTGCTGAGGCAGCCTATAATCAAATTATTTCTGAATTCACATAAAAATTTGTTAATACATTTATTAACAAATTTAAAGATCGCAATTGATGGCTTAAAACACAAATTTCTCTAGCAGCATATCTGAAACATAATGAAATCCTAAATCAACAAACATCAGATTTTTTTGTAATAATGATTCCAAGTCTAAATTATTTCTAAGTGGATCTACAATTTCTACGTTTGAATTCTTTCTAATTTGATATATATCCCTCATAAATTTTAAAATAAATTGTCTAATTTTCATTAAAGGTGTATCCTGTTCAGGTGATGTTATTAATTTAGCACGAACTAGATACATTTTCAAATCCATAAATATTTTTCTCGGTAATTCTTCAATTATTGTTAAAAGTAAACATTTTAAATCAGTAGTAAACGGTGAAAGAATTCCTCCCACGTCAGAATGAATTTCTTCGCCATTATACAATTTCATATGTCTCGAGTTAATATTTTCCAAATATGTATATTTTCTTTGAAATTCTTCCCTGTAATTATTGATTTCGCTTAGTTCCCCAGAATATTTTGTCATAATAGCTAAAAGATGAAAACAAATAGCCATTAATTTCTTAAAATCAACATTATCTTTCATGCTAGCAATCTGTAGATACTTCTTGTTTACCACATCAAATGTTTGACTGGGGAAACCAACATTAAAAATTAAATTATGCTTCATATCAACATCTCCATTCAATGAACCACCATTAACACTGAGTTTCATATCAATATTTTTTTGTAGAGCAATGTCATTAGCAACAACATCTCGTTCTACATCCTTTAAGATATCTAATCTTAAATTTTGTCCAAATTCGTTAACAAAACTATCGCAGTACCTCTTTGTAACGACATCCAAATCACTTTCTGGAGGTTGCTTAACATTGAAAATTCTATTGTTGCTCATATCAACATTTCCATTCATTGAACCACCATTCACACTGAGTTTCGTATGAATATTTTTTTGTAGAGCAATGTCATTAGCAACTACGTTTTGTTCTACTTCTTTTAGGATACCTACTCTCAAATTATCACCAAATTGGTTAACATAACGATCGCAGTACCCCTTTGTGATGACGTCCACATCGGTTTCTGGAGGATGTTTAACATTTAAAATTCTATTGTTGCTCATATTAATGTCTCCAGTGATATCTCCTCCAGATTTGTCAACTTTTGTACTGTCGAGTCTATCAACAAGCTTGACAATTGGTCTGAAAACTGAGTCTACATGCTCCATCAAATCACCAGTTGTTGAATGCGATTTGCCACCAGTTTTCGATATAGTACTCATTTTATAATAAAAATTTAAATGTTATATAAAAATGTCAAAGTATACAAACTACGGTGTAACGTTGACTAAAGGTCAGGTCCAAAAACTAAAGAGCGCGTGCGATCATGATAGAGAGGTTAAAATACGAATATTAAAAAAGAATTTGTCGGGTAATACGAATCTTCCTCTCACCCAAACTCAAATTAATAAAATTAAAAAGGCTACATCTGGAATAGAATTGTGTCTGAGTAGAGCACAATTAAAGTACATGGAAAAGAATGGTGGATTTCTGCCGTTGTTGGCAGCAGCCATTCCCGCCATCGTGGAAGCTATAGGTGGATTGGCAGGTGGAATTAGCTCGGCAGTGAATTCGACTAGACAGACAAATGAATTGAAGAGACATAATCAAGAATTGGAAAACATAACCAAGCAACAACTCGGCGCAGGCTTAATCAGCGACGCAATAGCTCCAATCCCCGTTATAGGTAAAACGCTATCAAATGCGTTGAAGAAATTTGGACTCGGTGGATGCGTCAAGAATTTGAAAGGAGCTCAGTGGGGTAATGGATTGTATTTGGAAAGAGGTGGATCAGGAGTTTTTTTAGAAAGACAGGGGGAGGCATAAACTTCCCCCAATTTTTAAACTCATTCAAATCTCTTAAACCGCTAAGCAACTTTGATATAATAAAAAAATGTAAAGAGCTAAATGTAAAAAATTTCAAAGGTGTATTCATGCGAGATGAGCTAAAGGGATCAGTTAGTAATAACGAAAGTTTAATTCTTAATATTGATGACAGCGAAGGGAACGGGACCCATTGGGTATTTCTTTATAGTAAGAATGGCAAATGTCTATATTTTGATAGTTACGGCTTCATACCTCCATCAGAAGTTCAACATTATTGTAAAGGAAAGGAAAATTATTTTAACACTTTTAAAATTCAAGCACCAAACGAAGTCATCTGCGGTCATTACTGTATTTACGTGCTATATAAACTGAACAATGGGAGTCTATTCAAGGATGTATTAGATGAATTATACGAAAGAAACAATTTAAAATAATAACTACTACATAAAAATGGTAGACTTGAATACTAACTATTCGAAAATTTATCAAAAAATTTACGGTAGCAACTATGAGAGCAAGCATCACGATATATTTCCTAAAAATATATTTATGATACTAGCTGGCAGCACCGGTTGTGGCAAGACAAATCTAATGATGAACTTCATTATGAAAAAATTAGTGTACTATGATGATATGATGGTGTACACAATGACACCCGATCAAGACGCGTATAAATTCCTTCGGGATTGTAATGATGAATCAAGGAAGAAGTCTAAAACAAGTCAAGATATTGTTACTTTTCACAACCCAGATGATGGAATAGTTCACCCTTCTGAACTCGATAGAAATAAAACACATATTGTAATATTTGATGACGTCATGAATGAAAATCAGAAAGATATGACAGATTACTTCTGTCAAGGTCGACATAATAATGCGAATGTATTCTATTTATGTCAGAGCATTCATAAGCTGAAAAAACATGGAATTCGACAAAATGCTAATATTTTTATTCTATTTCGACATGATAAAAAATCGCTTAAATATTTCTATGACACTCACGTAAGTGGTGATATGTCATTTGAAGAGTTTGAAAAAATATGTAATGAAGCTTGGATGAATAAGCACGGTTACGTTGTTGTAAATCTGTGGGAGGAACCTGAATATGGTAGATATTTGTTAAATTACAATGCAATGTATATACCTGAAAAATATCTAATAATACCTAATAATACCTAATAATATCTAAAAATACCTATTAATACATAAAAATACCTAATAATACATAAAAATACCTAATAATACCTAAAAATACCTAATAAATAAATATATGTATGTAATAAAATGATGGTGGAGTTTGATATTAACCGGTATAACAAGGCCAAGAACGAAGTCAAACAAATGTTTCTGAATGAGAAACTAGGCAATCAACAGTCATATGAGAGTCAAGCAAAGTTATTCAAACCGTTAATCGACACTACAAAGGAAACGGCTCAAATTCTAGAACAAAAGATTGTCGACAACAAACAAAACTTGAGTGATATTTTAGTTCCCTTTACTAATCAATTGATGCGTTCAAATGATCAGAGAGAGGCTATACAGGCAATGCCATTTTATGATTCACCTATTCCTGAACGTGAATCCACACCAAGGAGGGATCCTGTAATTATTAATTTAGACAAGAATCTCAATGAAAGTGATCGAGAGAATCTAGATCTGCTCGACCTGAAACTTCCAAGTGAAGTCTATGAAAATAATGAAATTGAAGCAACATTAAAGGAGATTCAAACGCATAATAGACGAATAGGGCAGTTTTTAGGAAACAACAGTAAAAAGACTCCAGCTGAGAAAACGATATGCGAGTCTCAACAGAAAACACTGGAAAAATACAAGAGCATATTGACTAAGGTAAAAGCAGGGAGTGAACTCGTCGGAGAAGGACTTAAGAAGAAGAAGAGAAAACTTGTAATGCCTGCAGGTAAACAAAAACGTGGACGAGGTAGACCAAAAGGAGATCAAGTTGTACATTATGAAAATCCAGATCAATTGGTCCATCTGCTGGTGGAAAATCTTGCAGCTCTAGAAGCTGGAAACAATGGAGCATACAATACCGCAGTTGGTATATTGGATGAACTGCTAAGAATTGGTGCAATCACCAAGGGGAAATATGATGATATATATAAAAACCATTTCGAAATTCTCTAAAATATCCAGTTTAAAATTTAATCCTGCTATAAAAAAATGGCGAAATTAACTCTGTCGAGCACGTCAACAGATTTTACTACATATCTGCACCCTCCAATAAGTTTGGATCCTAAGAAAAAGTATGAAGTAGCATTTATATCTCTGATGACGTACAATTCAATTCCTAACATCACGGAAGTCAACAATAAATTTAAATATTCCACCGACGGCGGAAGTACTTGGAAAATAATCACGCTTTCAAAAGGTGCTTACGAATTAAAAGATATTAACGCTACGATTCAATGGGAAATGCGAGGAAACGGTGACTACGATACAATTAATGAAAAATATTACATAAATATAAGTCATTTAATTTTCAAAACAATTTTGACTATATCACACGAAAAGTACATGGTTGACTTTGGAATTGACAATTCATTAGGGTCTACTCTAGGATTCACCGATGAAAAACTGTCAAATGGAACTCATCTGTCTCCCAACATAATTGATATAGAAAAAGTCAATTCGATACAAGTCCATTGCGATATTGCTATTGGTAACTATCTTAATGGTAAAAGATCTAATGTTATTCATACATTCACCCAAAGAGTAAATCCAGGCTATAAGATAATAGAGAATCCTACTCCTGAATTGATATTTTTACCAACAGTTAATAGGCATGAAATTGATAGTATAAAACTGCAGCTGACCGATCAAGACAACAAACTTATCGATCTGATGGGTGAAGGACTTACTATTGTATTACTAATTAGAGAAAAATCTAATTAAAAATATATTGTATTTAGTAAAATGATTGTCAAAGAGAAATGCAAAGCATACAGTTCAAAACAAACTCTGGTACATGGACGGGGATTTGTCGATACACTGAAAGATATGGGTTCGTACGTCTATCAGAATAAAGATTTAATTGCAAAGCCAATGTTAGGAGCAGTAGGCGATATTGCTGCATTCGGTTTGACAGAGGGCGGCAAAGCATTAATTAGAAAGATAGCAAGCAAAAATAGTCGTCTAACTCCAGAATCGGAACAGATACTAGAACAACTACAAAAATCGGGCAGTGGATTAAAACGATTTTAGTTTAAAATTATTATTATATATATAAAATGGAAACTGAATTGCCAAACGAAATATTCTCTCAACCAACGTCAATTATTGTAGACAATAGTGTAGAAAGTTGTCAATACTCGTCTTTTATTCCACAGACTAAAGCCGACTTTGATGCTGATGGTCATGTTATTGAAATTGATATTCCTGCAAGTGATTCGTATTACAACCCAGCTAAAAGCTTCCTTAAAATAAAGGGAAGATTAGTTCGAAATGAGAATGGCGATGCTTTTGATAGAACAGCTCCAATAGCTTTGATAAATAATGCTATTCCTTACTTCTTTGAAAATATTGAATATATTCTAGGAGGTAAATCAATTGAAATATTACGTTTTCCAGGACAGACTACGTCAATGTTGGGTTATTTGTCTTATCCTGACGATTTCAATAGCAGCGCGGGATTGAATCAATGTTGGAGAAAGGACACAAACGTCGGTGCAGTGTCCTCTAAATATAGACAATCTCCAGCAGTTGCAGGAGGCGCAGCCATTGTTGCCAATCATTTTACACCGCAAGAAAATCCAGATTACAATGAAGGATTTGCGATTCGCCGACAACTTCTAATGAACAACGATGCGCCAGGTCAATTTTCATTCAACATTCCATTTTCGCATCTATTTGGATTTTACGATTATAACAAAGTACTTTACAATTTGCGACATACGTTGAGGTTCACTAGAACAGAAAACACATCAGCAATTCATAAAGCGAATAACGTTTTTGAAGGTAAAGTTTCACTAACGGATATTAGGTGGATGGTACCAAGAATAAAACCGTCAGTTGAAATGATAACTTCACTGCGAGAGTCTGTTGTAAGTAAAAGGAAAATTCCAGTAAGTTTTAGCAGAAGAACTGACCAACATACTACAGTTACGCACAACGTGCAGGAATTTGAATGGATGATCAATAGAGACGCTGGAAGTAAAAAGCCTAGATGGATAATTGTTGGATTTCAAACTGACAAATCAAGAACACAGGAACAAAATCCAGCTGTGTTTGATCACCTTAACTTGACTAGTGCTTTTGTTGAATTGAATGATCAGAGATATCCTGCAGATGAACCGAGAATAAACTTTGCTACAAATGACTATGTAGATTTCTGCGCTATGGCGATGAATTTAAGAAGGAACACTTTGGTTTTAATCATTTAATTGGAGGTACACAGATCGATATGATGAATTACAAAAAGCTATTTCCACTTGTAGTCTTTGATGTAAGACATCAGAGTGAAAGAATCAAAACTGATGTTATGAATATGAAACTTAATTTTAAATTTAGTCAAAATGTTCCAGAACATACTCATATGTATGTTACGATACTTTCCGATAGAGTGATGTACCTAACATCCGATGGTCAGACTCCGATTATTATAGATTAATAAGTTTTCTAATATGAAAATTATGTTATAAAATTTTATAATGTAATTTTAAAAATGTACTGCTTGAAATGTAAAAGGAAAACTGATTCTACACAGACGCAGGAAAGGTTAACTGCTAATAATAGAAAACAGCAATTTGCTATTTGTGGAGTGTGTGGAAGTAAAAAGTCAAAATTTGTCTCGGGTCAGGGTGTGTTTAATAATGTGTTATCGGCAGTTGGAAATACAGTTGGAGAACTACATTTACCTGCCAGACGTGGAGAGTACGTACCTAACGGTTCATTTAATAATCTCAACAAGTATTCGTACTGCGGTCCAGGCACAAAGTACGAACTGAGAAATCGCGAAGGTTATCAGGGTATAAATGAGTTGGATGGAATGTGTAAATTGCACGACCAGTTTTATACTGCAAATACCGATACAGCGAGCAGAAATATAAGCGACGAAGCTTTGGCTCATCGAGCATACGAAATTGCTAATGATTCAAGATTTGATAGTGCACAAAGAAATATGGCTCGATTTGTATACCACATCATGAAAAATAAGGCAAAGTTTGGTCTTGGTGTTGAGTCAAAAAACGAATAGAGGGGTCCAGCGAAGAAAGAGGTTTGAAGCGAAACGTTGGACCCTTTGAAGAATTGGCTAGAGAATTACACAAACCGATTCGCAGAAAATTTACAAGACGACAAGTTCACGTGTTTGAAGTTGATGAGATATGGGGAGCAGATTTAATCGAAATGCAGGAGTGGAGTAGAGTAAATAAGGGCTACAGATACATGCTTAACGTCATTGATGTGTTTTCCAAGTATGCGTGGAGCATTCCGTTGAAAGACAAGAGAGGTGAAACAACTGCAGAGGCATTTAAACAAATAGTGGCATCGTCGGGAAGACAGCCTAAACATTTATGGGTTGATCAGGGTAAGGAATTTTACAACAAAAACTTGGATGATTGGTTAAAGAAACTTGATATTAATAGATACTCTACATTTGGTGAACATAAATCAGCAGTCGTCGAACGATTCAATAGAAGTATCAAGGAAAAGATGTGGAAAAGATTTACTGCGGAAAATACGAGAAATTGGATTGATATGATTGACGATTTAATTGCAGAGTATAACAACACGAAACATTCGACTGTAAAAATGACTCCAATTGAGGCGAGTAAAAAGGAAAACGAAGCATTTATAATTAACAGTAGGAAGTATAGAAATTTGGAAACGAATCGAAAATTTGAGGTTGGCGATAGAGTTAGAATTAGTCGGATTAAGGGTGTGTTTGAAAAGGGATTCCTACCCAATTGGTCTGAAGCGGTGTACAAGATATCCAAAGTGCAATACACATCCCCGATCACTTATAAATTGACAGATTCGTTAGGCGAAGAGATAGAAGGAGGTTTTTACGCAGAAGAATTGCAGAAGACAAATCAAGAAAATTATAGAATTGAAAAGGTTCTACAACGGAAAAAGATTAAAGGTGTGGAACATGCCTTGGTTAAATGGGTGGGTTACAACAAGAAATTTAATGAATGGATTCCCATATCTAATTTACAAAATTTAGATTCATAAAAAATTTATATTTAAATATTTTCTTGGACTATATAAAATGACAACTACAAACTCAAACTCAGAAATAATCAAGTTTCAAAATCTCAAAGTTGAAGATAAATATATTGTAATGGGATTGAAACCTATACACACAAAATTCGGCAAATCATATATTCTGTACGTTATACAAAATGAGGGTGAAATCCCTAAAAAAATGTGGTCCACAAAAAAGATTAATGAATATATTAAAGAGGAAGAGTTGGAAATGGACCATGAAAGATTTGAGTTTACGGTAAGAGAAATCAATAACGGAAAATATAAGGGAATGTTGTATGCAGAGATTGATGGTTTCAATACAGACAAAGATGATCCTGAAGTTGTTTGGTTTTAGAGAATTATTTTGAAACCAAATGTGGTTTGAAAATATTAATAAAAAATTACATTTTATATATTTAAGCTATAATGTCCGTAAGCTAGAGTGTGAACGCCATCGTCCATGATTACTCGCTTATCGTCATCTGCGCTGAGAGCAACTTTATTGACTTTCTCAGTATAGAATGAAAAATTTCTTGACTGAAACGGAATATTCTGAAGTCAGTTTGCCCCCCTCACGAGGGGGGCAAACTGACTTTATCCATAAAATATGTTTTATATATTTAAACTATAATGTCCGTAAGCTAGAGTGTGAACGCCATCGTCCATGATTACTCGCTTATCGTCATCTGCGCTGAGAGCAACTTTATTGACTTCCTCAGTATAGACATCGTGCAAGCGTGATCTAATAACGTTCATGCTTCTAGAATGATAATTTTTCTCAAACAGACAATCTCTGTAATCATCATGTGTTATTGTCCTCTCAACAACATTCTTCTTGACACCTTTACATTTCTTGTGCTCCTCATCTGCTAATTTGTAAGAGTACAACTTTGCTCTCAATCCAACAAATTCTTCAATTTCCTTTCCACAAGCTTCGTCTTTAAACATTCCAATGACTTTCTTGTTAACTCCAGTCTTAATGCCTGATGGATGAACTCTCGGATAATCGCTAGTGTCAAATCTGCGTTCGACGTCATTAGATATGTCTGCGTAAAAATCTTCCGTCTGTATTTCGTACATCAACGAATCCGTGTCTGTAAACAACAGCTTGGCTTTATCATTGTATTTTTCCTTTATGTAATTATAGTGAAATTCGTACATTAAAGTTTTACTTAAATCTAATATTGCCATACCTAGGTAGATTGGCTTATTATACAGCAATTTAGTTTTTCTCATGTGGACGCCGACAAGATTTTCGTCAAATATCACTGTTCGGTCATAGTACGGCTTTGCAGCTAATTTAACAGCCTTTTCTCTATTATCAACCAATCTGAAATCTATCCTATTTTCAATATTCTCCATAGTTTTTCCAAAAACGCTATTGTTCATTAGTTTAAAGAAATCTTTCTCAAAGTCGTTGGCAGCCTTAGTGCGTAGCTGTGTATTTAAATCGATGTAAGTTTTAAGCCATGGACTTTCTTCAAATTTTATGCCTCTGTGTATTTTGGTAATTTTCAGTCCCATACTTTCGTACAGTTTCAAATTCTCGTAATGTAATGTGTACTTTGTTTTATCATTCAAATTCGGTATCAATTTCTCTACTTTATTCACTTTCACAATTTCGGGGGCTAAAGGATAGTCATTATGCAGGTCGTGCAGCGCTGCAGGATATTCCAAGTCAACTTCGAGGATACACTTCATTTCTTTCCAGTTCTCCAGTTCTTTTTCTGTCATCCATTCGAACCCGTGTGTGGGTAGGGGCTTACTCATCGAGTAGCCATAAAGGTTATTCGAATCCAGGTATTTGATAAATTTGGAAGGATCATTAACGTTAAAATTCCCATCCATGTATTTATTATTAGCTTTTGAATATCGGTTTGAAATAGTGCTTACACCACCTCTTATTCCGTGCTTAATCATCAGCAGCATATCGTAATCGCTCAACAATTGGAGTTCAACTTTAGTTAATCTTAACGCAGCATCCCAAGCTAGTCCTGGTGAGGTGTAGTACCACGCAGGATCCAATTTATAGTGGGTCATACATACATCTCTAAAATTTTCAAAGACATCTGCTAGTAAAAGCACATCAGATATATTGTACAAGTCGTGATAGTCTCGAAATGTTTTACAACCAAACTCTTTCCAAACAGTCTCTGCGTGTTTATAGTCTTCATCACTGATATTGGTATCGTTAAGTTTTGAGTAGAAAGCATCCTTTGGCGGTAGTTTAGTTTCATCAAGTCTTTCTGACGAACTAACATAATCGTACGGGTAAACTCCTTTTCTCAACAGCAAATCCAATTGCTTTCCAGAATACTTACTTGCAATATTCTTACACTGATCTTTACTTAGATTCTTTGAAAGTTTCTCAAGACTCGAAGCCATAAATCTAAAGCTATCGATAAACCGCAATTCTCGTTTCACTAGTACTTCTTTACCTGTTTTATTTATAAACTTGTCAACCAGCAATTCCCTAGAGAAACTGATGTACTTTTCTTCGTTACACGGAATACAATTAATTTGTCCACCTGCCAACTTCTTTATAAATAAGTGACTGTCGTATCCTGATAAATTGTGAAAAACTACTGGAAAGAATTTTGGAATTTTGTATTGTAAATTACATTTATCGTGTGCTGCTCCTCGGAATTTGCCAGATAGATGACAGTGGTCTCTGACACGATCGTTACCCAACTCTTTTTCACAAATATGACATGATTTTGCGGCCTTGAATTTCTTCGCGGCAGATTCATCGAATATCATTGGTTTAGAAAACTTGAACTGATTGTATATTTCTTTAATATTTTGCTCTAAAGTGTCAAAGAATATTTGAGCAACATCGTCATCATCATTCTTTGCAGTAAAAGTGACTGGAGCTTGCGAGTATATGCTATCATCAAAACACTTGATGTAATAACAGAATGAACTAGGTGTATGTTTCTGGTATCGGATAGTGGTTGACCTGCTTGGATCCGGCTGACGTGTATCAATCGGTTTAATAAATGACTCGAAATCTGCGTAAACTATGAATGGTACTCGCATCGATTTTTTATAGTGATTGAATTTCATAAACGTTCCAGAGTCAGGTAACACAATTTTTTGAGCGTCGTGTTGTGAACAATATTCAGTGTGATTATTAAGAGCATTTTCACTTGTGAAACCGTTTAAGCATCGTCTGCAGTAATGCATTGCATGGTGATTTCCTTCTATTGACATCAATCTATTGAAGTTCTTAATCCAGCAGTAATGATTATTATCACCTTCTGATATGAGTAACAAATTTACTACGTTTTGACTACTTAACGTTGAAATCCTTAATGGTATTAATTCTTCTTCTTTGGCCCACGCCTCTAGCTTTTCATATCCAAACACATGAATTGATACATTGTTATTCTTTTCAAATTTATCAATATCTTTCAAATTAACCGGAAAATCAATACCATTCCAGTTAAATTCTTCGGCCTGCTTCTTTAATTGTTTATCAATGCGTTGTGGATTTTTTTCAACAGGATTTAAGGCTCTAGCTATACACCATTTGAAACACTGATCGTCTTCATTTTTCATATTTATAATAGCCTTTTTATCAGCTAATTCTTCAGGAAGAGGAATGTAGGAGCTACCTCGTAGTGGCTTGTATTCTACAGTATTTATTTCTAATTTCATCACTCTGCGAAATCTCCAATTACTACCCCGCATCTGAAAATTAGCCATTGACTCTAGCATTTTACGTTTAGTCTTTTCATACACCTCTGCGGTATCTGTGGATGGTAAAATTATTTCAGTTTTTGAAAGAAAAGGGGCGTCAGACGATGTAATTTCCCCAGTCTTCAAATCCACCCTTTCCATTGTACATGTGAGTGTTAGATTAACTTTTGACTGAGGGTTGTTGTTTAATACATTTAACACTTTTGTCTGAACGCTATTGAGAAATGACACTGCATCCACTCCATTTCGACCATCAATGGTATATTGCTTAGTGAATCCCTTTAAAGCTGATTTTGTTTCTTTGATTTCATACGTATCCGCCTTAGACTTGTTGAATATGTTCTCAACTTTAGACTTTAGTGTCTTATACGATTCTCTTACTTTGCTTTTAATGTTGCTTGGTACATCGCTTACCAGCCAATCCCAATATGATTTGATAGTTGCCATTACTCCAGTCTTAATTGGTGCAAGAATCTCAGTTTTTATATCAGGCACCGGTGTGTCGAGCAAATTGCCATAATGTCTCTTGGGTGATGGTTTATATTTAGTTGGAACTAAAATCGGTTGTTGAATATCTGGTACAGGAGAATTGAGCAAATCTACAACACCACCGATTGTTTGTGATGTCGATGACAACGCATCAATAAGCTCTGCCTTGCGAAGAGAATAGTATCTTTTAATACCTCGTTGCTTCGCGACAAGTCGCAATTGTTTCACCGTTTGAGTTTCCATTTTATATATGTAAGAAAAAATATTTAAATAAAATTCATATATTTTTAATTTTTATTATATTTTCATTTTCTTTTCTATATTTATGTTTTTGCTATTCACGGAATGAGTACCACTCCACTACTGAAGCTCAACTTTCCAGCTGTTTAACGTGTAGGCTGCAGCAGAGTCTACTCGTGTATACTCTGCTGTCTAATAAAAAGATTATAGCTGCTGATGTGTAACTCAGTGTACCACGTACATTAGCTTAAGACACAGCGAAGATGGCTATGAATTTGATATTTGGGTAACAGTAAATATATTGATTGCTTCATAAAGTAACTACATTTATGAATTTTGGAAAGTATACTGTAGAAATATACACGTATAGGCTTTTCACTTTCGCTTTCCACAGAGTTACAACATCTGAGCATCGGCATCGAATAGCTGTGTCTTTTTACTAGAGCTTTTTACAGCGCTCAGTATATATAAACATCCAGCTGTTATTTTAAGCTAAGTATCTGAGAGTATACTCTGCTGTCTCGGGTATAGGCTTTTACATACATGTATAGTTACTTTAAGGTAGCTGAACAGCTGCGTTATTTTAACCCGACCGTTTACAGCTAGGCTAGGAGAGTGGTTATCATACTTTCAGTACATACGTTGATGACAAGGCTAATATAGATATAAGCTTAGGTATCAAGGCTAATATAGATATAAGCTTAGGTATCAAGGCTAAAGATGCCTGTTAAAATCATTTTGTCTCTGCCTTGTGGATGAAATGATGTGAATTGAAATGGTTTTTGTCCTCGTGAGCTGTGGGCGTGCTTGATTTTACGCTTGTGTGTTAGATTATTGATAGGCAAGGCTATGCTTCAATTGCAATGGTGTAAATTTTAAGGCAGAAAATAGAAATGAGCAAGACTCAAGGCATGTCTGTGCTTAATATTCATGGAACATTTATGCATCAAGGCTAAAATAGAATTTAGCTATGTTTTAAGGCTATTCTATTTTAGCCTTGAAATGATTAACGTTCATCTCAGTATGCTTAATCAAGGCAGGGCAAGGCTAAAAAGGAAATTTAGCTAGGTTTTAATCTTAGGTTGTGCTTAAAAATCATAATGTGCCAGCCCCCCAATAATCCTACTACTCTCGCCATTACTGACATTGATTTAGAATGAGGAAACTGACGTTAACATTAGCCTTACCAGCTTTTTTTATCTCTGTGACAACAACAACAACAAGTGCATACTTTAAGATAATCCTGTCTCTGCGACTGCTTCAATCGCTCCAGAGTCATGCATCTGCACGACTGCTCAGTATGTGCACAAGATCTGCACGACTGCATAGCATGTGCACAAGACTCAGTGGACGGCAGTATAGAGACTGAATGGCTGATGAAATGAATTATTACGTGGACCTGATTGAATTCGAAAAAAACTACAAAAGAACTAGAACTTACACGTCCTCCTCCATCTTGTAGTGAAAGTCGTCGTCGTTAACGTCAAAATCCTCTTCATCGTCTGATATCGGTGCAGCGGCACTAGCAGTAGCCATGCCACTGCTTTCTCCTTTCTGTCAATCAATCAATCAGTCAGTATGTCAACCACGTCTTTGCGTCAAGCAATCAATCAATCAATCAGAATATGTTAACCACGTCTTTGTGTCAATCAATCAATCAATCAGAATATGTCAACCAATTCTTTGTGTCAACCACTCAATCCAATTCTTTGTGTCAATCACTCAATCAATCAATCAATCAGAATATGTCAACCACATTTTTGTGTCAATCAATCTACCAGTTAACAACATATCAATCAATCAGTTCAACGCATCAATCAATTGATCAATCAATCAATCACTTGAATGTGCCAATCAATCGATTATTCAATCAATCAATCATCAATCAGCTCAAAGCGTTAGCAATACACAAATACAAGAGAACCAACCAGTAATCTAAACGATCGTTGCCAATGTAAAGGCCTCAAGATTTTAAGACACATTCTCAACTAAGAAGCCAAAGCAGGCTTTGATATAAAATATGCTAATAACAAATATTTAGCCTTTAAAACCTTTTGAGATAGATAGCTTTCAATGGCCTTTAATTCTTCTGGGAGAGGCAGAGACAATTGCTGACACAGATCATGGATCAGCATGTAAATCTGCTTACAAATCTGCAATGACAAAAATTGTCTTACGTTTAGTAAGATCTGTAATATGATATGAACGAAACAATCAGCATTTAAAACTAATATATCATCATCATAATCATCTTCCCTTAAAACTCAGTTTAACTAAGGTCGGGATACGAATTGACAGTTTATTTATTCGTTAAGTTTTGTAACAATTTCTGAAGCCTAGGCGCTCAACAACCGAATGCCCTTTCTGACATTGGTTTGAATTTAGTTTTTATGTCGCCTTTTACAACACGTGCATGTTAACACGGTTGGTCTATTCTTCAAGCAACCCTGACACAACACGTGGAAACATTTAAAACGAATATAATACGTTTAATTTAAAACAATCCGAGTTTAAAGCTAATGTGCTACATTTAAAACAATCCTTATTTTAAAATTTATTTAAAACAATCGACATCTAACCCAAATGCGATTCATTTGAAACCATCTGTATTTAAATTAAAGCAAGTTAGATACAGCTAATCTTACTGTATTTAATTTTGATACGGTTAAAACAATCTGCATCTAATGCTAATTTGATACATTTAATAGAATCTGTATTTAAAGTTAATTAGACAGATGTAACATAGTTGAAGAGATAATCTGCTCACTTTGAAACAATTTCGCTCAAAGTTAGGCTGGACACATGCTTGCAGCTACTACTTGTCAAACAAAGTTGCGAACAAATTTGCGACCAGTTAGATGTTCAAATAGTTATTTGCACTAAATTGAGCAACTTTATAAAAAGAAAACAACAAAAAGTAATAGCTAAGCGCTTGTAGTATGTAGGTAGGTAAGCATTGTCTGGAAGCGTCGCCGCAATTGCAAAGTATTAAATTATTACTTAAACTTGGGATCTTACATTAACTTCATAACTAGCTATATTTTATAAGCAATAAAGAGAATAAACAAGGTGCCGAATGCTCTTCATGTGGTGAAAGCACCCAGGTGAGAACACTCAGCCAAATAAAAGCTCGCTAACATTGTTATCGGCATTTGTGGTCTCAGAGAGTTTTTCAATGACAGAGGAAAGCGTCGAATCTTCTGATTCCGAGAACCAAATCGGTGGGGACTGCGGGTAGACTTCCTGCAATAAAATATATTTAGTAGTTACTTCATTAATAACATAATGAATAGTAATATAATTATAGATTAAATTATTATTTAATAATATTAAATTATACTATTATTTATTAATGATATTAAATAATATAATTATCTGCAACAAAATGCGACGAATATTGGGTCATAACCAAAACTAGTAGACAAATAGAATTCAATGCATTCAAAGCTTCATGTGTACTAGAAATTGTGGAGTTTAAGCATAAGCTAAATTATTTTTAAAAACTTGATAACTTCTTACTTTCATGGTACACCTACGGTTACATTACAAGTTTAATGACAGTTATAGATACAAGTGTTTACAAAAATAACACCAATAACCTTAAGTCTGCATAAGTATTTTAGTTTACAAAAGCAGCACATGCTCGATATGAATCAACCAATGGATATACTGATGCAGGTCATTGAAAGTAACTCAGAACTCACACGTCATTATTTTATAAGGCCTAATCCCATCATTATTATTTTATAAGGCCTAATCTCATCATTATGTATTACAGATCTAATCAACCATAGTAACGAGATCAACCTCCACACTAACAAAGCATTAATTACTATGAATACAGCACCAGCTGAACACTAGAGAATAGACACGTCACATAAGCCTAATATTTTGAAGAATTCACAAAAGGGAGAGTTCTAGTTCAACAGGTTTAAAACCAAGCATATGCTTTCAGATTCATACTGCCAAAACATAGTTAGCAAGATAATATATCACTTGGAAATTTCTGAGATTTAGTTGAATTGATAACAACATAGGCAGCAATATACACAATTTTGTACTCGTTGAAAAGAATTAAGCAAACTAGCTGATCCAGATACCACCTAATATTTTTACAGAAATTTCAAACACTATCAAACTGTTACAGATTAGTTTATACAGCAGTTGTTATAACGACTTTGTATACGGTTTTACAACACTGGATGGATTATATTCATGTTATTATATCAACATGATTTCAAATAATAGATCACTAAAAGCATTAACTTGATTATTTTAGAAAGGGTTGCTTGATCAAGAAGCCTAGCAGAACTTTACACTCCGAGGTATATAAATGCATTCTTTCAGATACAAACAGAAAACACAAGATCATTTGTTAAACCACAACAAAACCAAATACCGTAAAATTGGCGTGAATTTCAATAGATCTTTCGCCATTTCTCGGGATAAATTTACAACAGAGTTCATCAACAGTTGCTGATATAATCTGAAATCGTTCGTGCTGTTTAGCAGGAAATAAACCTTCAAGGAATTTCGTGTCCTCCTTCAGTCGAGTTAGGCAAGCCATTATCTAACCATCCAAACAATAACACAGGCAACCGTTGCCTAGACAAACTCTAGTAATTGCTAGATGGGATTATCCAGCGTTATTATAGAACCAGTTGTTAGTAAATTAGGCAATCATACTCTATTGAAATATAATAGTTAGTGAGAGGGAGATTAGGCAATGCTAAACAACAGATTTATTTTATTCGATTTTCTTATAAAATTATTTCTTATAAACTGGCTCCTATTTCCGGTTTACATATCTTTCTCGGACTTCATAGTTCTTCTTTCTTTTAAGAACAAGCATTAATAATAATAATAGCACACATTATAGTGAAATGATCAACTATGTTGATATTTATCACTACTAATACCACATGTTATATCCGCTAGGCAATTTAGTCCATTTTCCGTGTTGCCAGTCCAGTGAAATGTCCGATATTTTACTCTCAGATCAGCGCGGCTGGGATTCGAACCCATGAGGGTTCCATTCACCTCAGGGTCTGTCATTTGAAACTTCATGACGTTATCTACACCCTTAACCATTGCGCTATTGAGACATTCAATCTTTATATTTTGATATTGAGACATTATACTTTACCAACTGCACAACAACAAGCACATAACAACAATTAGAGTGCTACAGTCATCAATGACAACATCAAGCACTATCGAGACAAAATCAAGCCGGCGAGCATAAAGAAGGTCCAAAAACGGTGCAAATTCCAAAATCCAGATAATCAGTCTAAAGTAAAGGGAATTAAAGAAAAGGAGGCTTAACTGCAGTATAACATATATAACAGCAAAAACACATATTATAGTGAAATGATCAACTACGTCGTTATCCCATCAGTTTTTAGTACCACATTTGCAAACCGTTGGGCAATTTTTTTATTTTCCGTATAGCCAGCCCAGTGAATGTCGGAGATTTTAGATCAGCGCGGCTGGACTTCGAACCCACGAAGGTTCAATTCACCTCAGGATGTGTCATTTAAAAGTTCATAACGTTACCCCTACGCTATCGAGACATTCAATAAGTTATAAGTTAGTCAAGCAATCAATCAATAAATAGCGCCGATAGAACACAAATTAATTTCAGAGAGGCAATCTTCGCTGCCCCCCCCACCCTGAAGTCAGAAAGGCCAGTGTCATCGAGGATACAGGAACGCTAAGTGACGACCACGAGGAGGTGGTGCTTCATCCGTCACCAATCGCATTGAAAACACTCGTGGAGAGACTGGAGGTAGGCTTTCTACAGCTGGGTACGCCCTCGTATTCTTAAAGCTAACTATACTAGCTATTTCTTCTGTGCCGCAGGCATTGGTACTATAGCTGTTACAGTACCAATGCCTGCGGCACAGAAAAAAATGTCATAAAATTTCAAAAGTTCAATTGAAAAAGAATAATACAAAGAATTAACAAACAGATGTTATTCTCCACAATCTCCAGAGAGAGTACAAACAACAAATACACACAAGTACAATTTAGGACCTACATATGTAGTCAGTCGATCCATCATCGAAGTATAATAAGCTCAACAAAGCGCTCCTTCCTACACACTACTCCACAGATCTTCTCCTGACTGAGACCAATACGTAAACCTCGGATCCATTCCACTATATAGTACCCCTCTTTGGACCGTAATCTCAGGTTTTGGTTTGCACCCGTTTTGGACCACACACTCTGCTGATTGCATTGGATTAGGTGCCATAGTGTTCAATGTAGTCATGGACGACAGTAGCATTTTAATTTCGTTGTTGTTGTCTACAATTAGTCAGTAAAATGATGTCGAAAATTTAGACGACGTCTTCTGTACGTTCCAACTTTCAAGTACGAACCTCCTTCCATTTCCGTTTGATCTATACTGCGCTGCGTGAAAATAGAAATCACAAAACATTAAAGAAATATACCAGTCAACAACATAAATTAGACATTCAATAATGTATTGCAAATAATAATGATCGAACTGCAAATCAACAATGAACTGAAAATCAATTATGAACCGAAAATCAATACTTAACTTAAAATCAAATAATGAACCGAAAATCAATATTGAACTAAATCACAGAAGCATAGAGCCGCACTAACACAGAAATTGAACTGCAGCTTAATGTGCTAGTAAGAAATCTGGAATAAAAATTATATTTACTTTCAATTTACAAAAATTAAAAATCAAAGACATTGCAAAGAAATTAAAAACAGGCTTATTTTATTTTTCCAAGGATCATAATGCAAACCAGTTTTTATAGAGGCACTCTTCGCCGCCCCGCATCCCGAGTTCAGAGGGTCCGGTGATGCCACTCTGACAACTCGGGGATGCAGGAGCGCCCAGTGACGACCACGAGGAGGTGGTGCCTCAGCCGTCACCACACGCATGAACACCACTCATGCATGGGGAGGATGGGGTCCCCCTGGTGCAGGAGGGCCACCGGTAGCCCTTCTGAACCAGGGGGCGCTCCATCCTCCTAAAACCACTATGCATGCCCATGCGTGCGACATCTAAGAAATCGAATCAAGCAATAAGGCGTCCCTACATTGCTAGACGAAATCCCTCCAATGTCTAACCAAAAACCTCCAATAACCCCAAACCTCAAAAACCCAAGAAACCTCAAAAACCAAAGACCCAAGAACCAAAGATCCATCGAGAGAGCTGCGGGAAAACAGACAATGTACAAGTTAAATAGTCAGTCAATCAATATGAGTCACTACAGATTAGCGGCTCTGAGCTGCGAGCACCTACTACTTACTATCCGTAGAGGTTTCTTCTTTGCTGAGAGGCTTCTTCTTTGTTGCGAGTAAATAGACAAAACAAGTTAGATAGTCAGTCAAATGATATTGAACGAATAATTAATAGAAATTATTAATATTATTAATAGAACACGTAGCCTACCGCTTAATTTTCCACAGAGTCTTCTTAATTCTTTGCTGCGAGTAAATAGACAATCAAAACAAGTTAAATAGTCAATCAATATGAGCCACTTTAGAATAGAGGCTCTGAGCTGCGAGCACCCACTACTTTCCAAAGATGTTTCTTCTCGGCTGAGAGGCTTCTTCTTTGCTGCGAGTAAATAGACAAAAATACAAATTAGTTAGCCAGTCAATCAATAACAATACGCCAACAAAACACGACAACCAAATTCGACAACAACATTTAGCGACTAACATGCAACAAAACCTACACCATGCAAATACCATTTACGACCACGCAGAAAGGTCTGCGTGGTTACCCTGGCGCTCCTGACTGGTGCTGCTCCCGTGTGACGTCTGACCATCCTCTACTTTCTCCTTTCTTCTTTCTTCATCCTAAGCAAGCAACAACAATAAACGTCTAACAGGATACTTTTTCCGTCTAATCTTCACTATGTTCACTAACAGATTCCAATAGGAAACATATATAGAATACGAACGTAGTATATTAGTGCAGTATGTGCAATATATATATAATTATAATTATATATATATATATAATTATAATTATATATATATATAATTATATATATATATATATATATATATATATATATATATATATATATATATGAATCTTTATTACACAATAAAGACGTGGCAGCAAGTTACATATAATAAACAAACAATAAATACCTACAGTGCATTAAAACAAATACAACTGCATTGAAAATAAACAAAAATAAAATAAAAATATATAAAAATATATGGTATAGATGTCCTAATTATGTACCTAATGCATGGCTAGTTAGCCCTTTCGCATTATTCAGACATAATACGAAATATAGTCAACTGAATCCGAAATTGAATAAAATACGATAAAATGAATTACTAACCCAGAGAGAGTCCACCGGATAACGTTGCCGCAGCCTCTTCTCCGTCGCTGAAGCAACGTCACACCACTGCGTCGGACCCCGGGGTGGAGATCTGCGCTGCAGCATTAAACCTGAAAATATCAAAAATAGTGCAATACAATGTGTGTGCAACTAAATACTTGCTTCCACATATGATGAAGCAACATCAAGGACGATATTTCACGGCTACTATAGCAGACAATTTATGTTTAATAGTTACTAAGAGAGGGAAGGAGACGCGCTGCCGCAGCCTCTTCTTCGTCGCTGCGGCCACAAGAGTCCGTGCTGCAGCCCCGGGCGTCAGACCTCCGGTGCAGTGGCCCGGTGGAAAATCTACACAGAACAACCAGACTGGTAATGTATAAATCTTACAACAGGATAACAATGCTGTGCCCGTGTAGTGTCCGAACCATAGCAAAATAATAATAATAATTGTTATTATAATTTGTATTGCTATTATTCTAATTATTCTGTTGCTATCATTACTCTATACAAAAATAATTACTCACGCAGATAGATTCCAAATAACGCCGCCACAGCCTCTTTTCCTTCGCTGCGGCCAAAATCTCACCGCAGCTGACCCCGCAGGGCCAGACCTCCACAACTGCGGTCAATAAGATCTATAGCGAGCCCAATCAGTGCCGAAGCCTGAAAGACACTCAGATCTCTGTCTGTACGGCGCCATACAGACGTGGAGACAACCCAACGTGGACTGTCTCACAGAGTTCCGGCGAACCTTTGCTTATATACTTAGACAGTAATTACTTGTAGTAGGCCTAATTACAGTCCGGTTTTTTCTCATGGTCACTAAAGGTAGCCAACTTTCTGGAGACTTAATCAATAAAGGTCAATTAAATTAACGCCTTCAGTCTATCGAAAATGATTGGTCATTCATTGGTGACAGACTGTAGGCGTTAGTTATATTGACCTTTATTGATTAAGTCTGCATATTATAATCATATAATTTGATAGTTCGAGATCTCGAGCAGTCGGATGTTGCAAATCCCGAACGGGATGTACTCGTGGGCAAGATTGAGTATAATTTCACTGTCTAGACACGCAAGTTATTCTATCTTGGCTCTATTATATCTTACCATAATTATAGAATTCTCAGGAATTGAGTTGTCGGAAACTCAGACAGTCTGTTGTTTTATTAACAGATATAATCCAAGGCCTCATATATTGACCACAGTTGTCCTCCACAGTCACACACTGTATAGTGACCATAACTGTCTGACATGTTGCGTCGAGTAATGACTGTTTAACCGCCGATCGTATAAAGCGAAGATCACGACGATATCGTCGCCGAAATTCGCTTTGCGTCTTATGAACGAGATGTCGGTCGGTATCTGAGCTGATTACAGCTACATGCGACGGGAAAGATAAGTTCTCGAGCTCGGGCGGTTATTCTCACCAGTAGATTAAAATAAAAATAGTCGTCAGGGACTGATACTCAACCGTCGCAGGTGGCTCCAGCCAATAGGAGAGCGCGAAATACGCTTAAATGGTTAGAATTCTTGGAAATGTGACGTTACAGACTCAAGATAAAGGTGAGAATATAGAAGTTTCATAGTATGTAAAAAGCAGTTTGGTAGTTATCTCGAGGATAAAGTCAAATGATAGAGATTGATATCGGCGAGAATATCTTTCGGTTTATAAGATTGGGTAAGTACGGATTCTGTCAATTTCCGGACTCCCTTGTTCGTCAATGTGACAATGTCGACTACAACTTAATATCTGCCTAATAGACAATGAAGCATTTCTCTCTCTCACTCTCTCTATCTCTATTGTTTTGCAAGTGGCACGTCCCATGTAAGAGATGCATATTCACTCTCAATTGATATATTAGAGCCATTGAAAAGGCTGGTGAAATGCGCTATTTCTGATTAATGCTAATCTTATCCAAAAGCTTCAAAATTAATATTCAAAATCGTAACAGAAATGTTTAGAGAGCTTATAATTTGAGGCAATTAATTCAACAGCTTTTGTAATAATTTTACTTATTGAATCGCATTGCAGACCTATTCGTGGGCTATTCCGTTATATCATATGGTTTTTATTGAGTAGAAATGTCGAAATCTGTGATTTAGTATTATTTACGGATCTGTAAGTCAACACCAGATCTGTTATATCTGTCATCTGACTTTGCTCTAATTACTTTAGCGTCTTATTTACTATTCCAGCCTAGCTATAATTTCTTGTATTTGAATATGGACTCTGAGGTGACCAGACAGGTAGAGAGCATGGTTTTATGGAAGAGCGTTAACAAGTTTGACAGATCTCTGTAGTGATCTAGATATTATACCATAGGCCTAATATAACAATACTGGGTTAGAAAACCTATTTGCTTGTTTAAGACCCATACAAAATATAAAAATATAATACATTAATAGGTTACAATTAATAGTAGCATTGACTAATACAACATGCAGGCTTTTAACATTTTCAAACTATTGAATGCAAACTACAGAGATCAAATGTCACCATTATGAAGTAATATATCCATGCATGGAATGGTCATTCAATATCTTCGGCGATGGTTTCCCGGATATTGAGTTGCACCGTTTATCATAATCTACACGTAATCAGTTCTGTTCATCGGTTAGGAATGAGTTTAAAAATGTTCAATGTTGTCATGGGCAACAGTAGCACTTCGATATTGTTGACGAAAGATGATTTTCTTGACAAATATCTACCTACCAATCGCCATGATATGTGATATTTTTATACCAATTTGTATACATGTAATTATGAGTTTATAACTATTATTAATACTATTATTATACATTATCATATTATATATAAATACTAATTTATTAT
The DNA here is from genome assembly GCA_905160935.1 of Enchytraeus crypticus. NCBI lineage: Eukaryota > Metazoa > Annelida > Clitellata > Enchytraeida > Enchytraeidae > Enchytraeus > Enchytraeus crypticus. Next base: position 551,697 of record CAJHZI010000676.1, on the reverse strand, counting down.
TACGTAATTCTTAATAATTAATTATTAATTTCATCAACTCTTAATTATTAATTTTTAAATAAAAAATATTAAATGAAAATATTAGATATTAATTAGAAAGATTTCCTACATAATTATTGGCTAACTATTAATGTAAGCTGCAAGCTGATTGGTCAATAAATACCAGCCTACCTTGCACAATGTAAGCCGCTAGCTGATTGGCTTCAACCTGGGTACACAACAACCGACCATGATGGGCGTCCCTAACAAGCTGCTGATACACATAGTATCTGAAATACATTGCAAAACAACCATACCGTATCTGAAATACATCGCAATAAGTTTCAATAGTATCTGAAATACATTGCAATATGATCATATAGTATCTGAAGTTCATTACAATATGCCTACATAGTATCTGAAATACATTGCAATATGACCATATAGTATCTGAAATACATTACAATATGACCATATAGTATCTGAAATACATGGCAATACGACCATGTAGTATCTGAAACTTGCGGTTCCTCGCCATAAGGCAATGTCAAGGACGTCTGATGTGTGTACCTGATATGTATACTGAAGTTTTATTACCTTCCTCCCTAAAATGTAATTATTTTTTGTACCTCTAGAGTGCGTGGCTTGGGTTACCGGATGACTTGATGCCAATGCCTATCACAGGCCTCAGCATCAGAGATCATTCTCGTACAGTGGCTGAAATCTCAGCGACTACTACGACTAGCCGCAACATCAGCTTAGTCAAACTTAACTGTTAATGCACATAATATGATTAATATTAGTCCATGATATCTGTGGTTAGTAGTAGCAGTAGTTTTAATAGTTTAGTATCGTTTATTTGTTCATCACAGCACAGATTATACAAACAATAGGAACGTTCATGTAGTTAGATAAACAAATAACGATGCAAAAGAGGCTACCGTAAGAGAGCCATGGCTCTGTTCGGTATTACAATAATTAGTAGCTATAGCAGAGTCTACTTGAGTCTGAAATACAAAACTTTCTATTACATTACCAATTACTACAACCATTATTGTTTTATGGATCAGCGTCGTTAGAATCACATTTTGGAAGCTCTCAGAGAATGTCTAGGCTAAATTATTTAGTTTTCAGAAGTAGCCTTACTGGACATTCAATGATTCGTTAATTATTTTAGTAAAATTTGACGATGATGATGATATAGAGAAATGATCGACTATGTTGATATCTATCACATTTATTACCACATGTTTAAACCGTTGGGCAATCTATTCCATTTTCCGATTAACCAGTCCAGTAATGTCCGAGATTTTACTCTCAGATCAGCGCGGCTGGGATTCGAACCCAAGAGGATTCGAACTCACGAGGATATATGCAACGAAGTACTAGTTTAAAAATTTGCATATAAAAAATAATTTATTGATGATGTATTGATTATGATCAAATTGTCCAGTTGCGCACCTAAAACACTTCAGATCGGCGTTTTATTTGTTTTTCTACTTTGTGGCATTTAATGTTTGTCTCGGGTTATTTTGTTACTCCTGTGCATTGCAATTATTTTGCCTCGAACGAAATTGTACTAAGATGATCTGCCGCTGCTCGCAAGATCCGGGTTTATAATAATCTGGGCGAACTAAAACATGCAAACCAAGTATTTTACTTCCTCTCTGTCAATAAACTATACTCTCTTCTTCTCTTCTTCTCTCTCTCACTCACTCTCTCTCTCTCTATTGTCAGTTCTGCCTGAAACACAGAATGACGAAATAAGCCCAAGACACAAATCAAAAATTACACTTCGTAATAGTATTGAACTTACCACAAATGTTAATCTAGCCTTGCCAATCTGTCAAAATAACTGTATCTCAGCTTGATTTGAGATATAACTGATCAATTAATCAATCAATCAATCAATATATAGAATTTAACGTCCGGTTCCTCGCCATATGGCAATGCCAGGGACGTCTGATGTGTGTACCTGATATGTATACTGAAGTTTTATTCTGTTCCTCCCTAAAATGTAATTATTTTTGTACCTCTAGAGTGCGTGACTTGGGTTACCGGATGACTTGATGCCAATGCCTATCACAGGCCTCAGCATCAGAGATCATTTTCGTACAGTGGCTGAAATCTCAGCGACTACTACGACTAGCCGCAACATCAGCTTAGTCAAACTTAACTGTTAATGCACATAATATGATTAATATTAGTCCATGATATCTGTGGTTAGTATGGTCAGGTCTTTCTATGTTAATCCTACATATTATACCAATCTGATGATAATTTGTAACCGTTTAAGCTAAATAAGTTAGGCGAGATAAGTAATTTAGCGAGCTGATTTTGAAGACAATCTTAAATTCCTTTGGAGTTTCATTTATAAATATTAGAACTTATATGCTACAAGACGCCAAACGATGGACCAATTTTGTTCATTTAATGATATTTAATTCATTAATTCCAAGCGTCCCAAAAAGCGGTACGACTAGTGAACTGATGGTTTTATGTAACCTAGAGTGTTTGGCTTATTTCAATTCAAAATTTTATTGAAAAGTGCAATAATTAAGGCAATGAGAAAAAGTGTAATAGGATAATGTACAAAAAGATGCAAAGGTATCATATAATTTCGCCGTATTTAGATAGAAGCTTGACACAGGAGTTTACGCTAACTAATCGATACAGAACATCGACGAGTGTAGCCATTAATGTGACGGTGAGGCTAAGTCTTCACAGATACCTAATCGTTAGATTTAGAGGTTCTTATCTACGCAGTCTTCTGAAGTAGTCACCCACTGTTAAGACACTGTGTGTTAAATAGTTCCCACGATCAGGGACACAGAGGGATCAGAGGGGAGGGAGGGGAGAGATCAATTGATCTGTTGTGTCTTTAATGGTTTAATATTTAGTAGAAACTAGTTGAAAGATGTCTTGTAACTTTTTATTAATTTTTTATAAATGTATTTAAACTGCGATTAGTAGCTACGCTACGGGATTCTATACTATGCCATGCTATTGATTAATTTTCCTGTATAGAATGTGTATTGGCAGATAAGTAATTTTAAAAAGTCTTCATTCTAAATAGTGTAACTGCTATCCTACAGATTGCATGGTTTTCCGTCGTAAAGTACTTTTTAGTCGCAGTAATTCAAAACTAAACTTTTGCGATTTATTAGATTAAAATTATTAATCAGCAAATTGAAGAGTTTAGACACATTTCAGTGAACAGACCGTCAGAGTCCTCTATGATATCTATTAGTTATAGTGTAAAATATGTGCACAATCCAAGCTTGGTCAACGATTCATTTACCGGTTCATGAACGTAGGCCTACGAGATTTTCCTCTGAGTAACAAGATCTAGGTTCAAATCCGCTTCAGTGCACGCAAGGATCTGTCATATCATGACGTCATCCGCGAATAATAGTGTAGTGGTTACTCTAATTAGATATTAGAAATTCAATTAAACCTGCAAATGTAATTTCTAGATGGAGAAATAGATTTAAAGTAATTATAACTTGCAATTGTACTCAATATACTATACTTGCATTACATTTTACAGTTACTTTATATACATGTACATGTATTTACATTTTACAGATACTATGTATACATGTATTTATATTTTACAGATACTTTATAAACGTATTTATATTTTACAGATACTTTAAATGCATGTATTTATATTTTACAGATTATATTCTCGTAAAAGCGGAACTGCGTTATAGCATAACTAATAACAGAGACTGATCTCATTTTTTATTTATATTTGTGCTACGCCCAACCTTCTCACCAGTGAATCACTGCCTGGGTGTATGTGTTAAATCCTATACGGGTGCGCTCGACAGGATTGCGGAACTAAGTGTCGGCCGGATCAATTCCGCTATAATCTTCTCTCAATCAGGTAGATATGCATATATATTATATTATCTAAAACTTGTACCTAATCCAAGTGTCGAGTCGCCAGTCGGTGGCGTAGTTGGTAACACGTCTGCTTGATAAACAACGGGTCACTGGTTAATCAATCAATCAATCAATCAGTCAGTCAGTCAATCAATCAATCATTTAATCAATCAATCAGTTAATCAATCAATCAACCACTCAATCAATCCATCAAATATCATCATCTAATCACCCATTCAATCAACCAATCAATCAATCAGATATCAACACCCAACCAATCAATCAACCCTACCAATCAATCAACCAATATCATTAATCGATAAGAAGTTAAAGTCTTGGTCTCGCCAAGTGGCAATGTCAGGGACGTCTCAAGCAGATTCTGAATGTAAACAAACATGGCGTCCGATAGGTGCGTAAAAATTAATGCGTTGCTATGTTTTGCAATTAATGCCTATAAAAGACACCCACAGAAGTTAATTAAGTCAATGATAAGTGACTTTTACAGCACAGACTGTATAGGCAATGCGAAAGACCTGCTAATTGCGGATATTGAGGCGTTGCGACTGGATAATTTTAAATCTCCTCCGAATCGAAGAGAAAAGGGCGACAGAGACAATAAAGCCAGACAGGAAGTGGACGATATATTGTTAGCTCTAACATTCGTCGATGAGAACGCTTGCTTCGCTCAGCTACCGCGTTATTCGGTGGACAACATGGGGGACATCCCCATAATGAGAATGGAAAGTGGAGAATTTGCCTTGCTTATGGCAAAATTGAACAATATCGAGGATAATTTGTCCATGTTAAAATTAGCATATGCTAATGAGGAAGCAGCTAGATCGCAAAGCTCAAAGGAGCTGGCTCGTATCAGCTCTATTGTTAATCAACTGACCGGCCAGTTTGCACGTGTATCTGATCAGTCACGTGCACAAGCAGTCAATTGTTCACTAGTACCACCTGGTCAAGCAGCTGATCCGTCGCTACTTACAGCAGGTTCTAACAACCCGTCCACTCGTCACCCCCCTACTAGTCGTGCCACTCTCCAGTCTATGGACTACGACACAGCTGACTGCGAGTCAGAAGGAGGTACGTGGCACAAGGCAGCAGCCCGTAAGAAGCGCAGGGCTACCGAGGCCCAGCTGTCGCCTCCCACTCCAAACGTAAATAATCCAACAATAAACAAATCAACTGGAAGTAAGCAGCTTTGGAGCGATCGAGTAGCCAATTCACCGGTCATTAAACAACAACCGCTTAAGAAAAAGTTCGTCAAGATCATTGGCAAGTCAGCACAGCCGTCAGACAACAGCGATCTCTCCATAGCAAGGGTTAAATCTGCTAAGCCATATATTAAGAAAAGGGTTCTCGGAATCTATAACGTGGATAGTACTGAAACCGTATCGTCACTGGAAGCTTCAATAGCTGAAGCCTGTGGTTGTAATCCTATCTCCTGTTTCCAGGTGAAATCAAGGGACGAAAACTCAAATGCATTCCGTGAATGCATTAGCGACAATATTACAGAAAAGTTTCTCAACTCCACACAGCTTTGGGCTAGCGGTATAGTCATTAAGCCATGGGTCTTCAAACCGAAGGAAACCACCCAAGCAGCTGCAGCTGCTACCAAGGATGCTACTGCTGCTGCTATGGTTACCGATAACGCAGCAACTGGTATTGCCACTAGTTCTAATTAAGAGATGGCGAATCCGGACTCACTTTCTGATTCGCAAAGGCTATCTGTTATAACTTACAATATGCATGGTTTTAACCAAGGATGTACATTATTGCAAGAGTTGTGTAATTCTAATTTATATGATGTGATATTTGTTCAGGAGACATGGCTAGCTCCTAGCCAGATGTATAAAATTTTAAATTTTAATCACAATTATGTTGGATTTGGAATCTCCGCCATGGAGCAAACAGTTGAAAAAGGTATTTTAAAAGGGAGACCCTGGGGTGGCACAGCTACTTTAGTAAAGGAAAGTCTAGTCAAACTGAGTAGTGAGATCAATACGTTTGATAGAGTTGTATCTTTAACTATAGGAGATTTGTTGTGTATAAATGTATATTTACCATGCAGTGATGGTTCAGACAATAGTATAAATGAGCTAAACGAAATTCTGGCAAATGTCAGTACCATCATTGAGGAATCGGAGGCTCAATATTATATATTTGGAGGTGACTTTAACGCAGACTTGCAAAGCAGCTCTGCACATGCATCAGTAATTAATGCCTTTATGGACATCTATAAAATTAAAACGTTAGTTTTTGATGCTCACAGTAATGATATGACTTATACCTTTTCAAACAGCAAATTAAATCATTATAGTCTAATTGATTATGTCTGTATATCCGAGTGTATATCTACTTGTATAGCCACTTATAACATAGTGGACCATGCTTTAAATCATTCTGATCATTTGCCTGTAGCTGCTGTGTTAAATATGCCGTCATACACTAAGTATTGCTCAGCTGTAGTAGCGCCCTGTGCATCATGTGGATTCACCTAATGCTCATAAAAAGAGAATACTGAGATGGGATAAAAGTAACCTTAGTAATTACTACGATATGACTAGACAGTTGTTGTATCCTGTATATGATGCTATTGTTAGTACTTTGTGTGTTTGTGAATGCTTGTCTAAACTGCAAATAGAAGAGTATTATTCAGCTACTGTGCATGCAATGCTGACAGCATCTGAGCAATGTATATTTTCTATCCCACAAAACACCCTGAAACATTGGTGGAGCAGTGATTTATCATTATTAAAATCAAAATCTTGCAATTCCCATAAAGTATGGCTAGATGCTGGCAAGCCTTTACATGGTAATTTGATGGAACAAAAAACCAAGGACAAGTTGCTATATAAACTTGCCATCAAAAAAGAAAAAGAAGCGGCAAAGTACATAGTATCGGACAATTTGCATGAGGAACTAGTCTCAAAAAATAATGTTGCCTTCTGGAAGACTTGGAAGAGCAAAGTTAACAGAAAAGCAAGCACAAAACTTCACTTGCGAGACAATCTAACTCCAGAATTAGCTGCAGAAAAGTTTGCAGAATATTTTGAGGGGGTATGTTCTCCAAACTCTGATAATTTTAGCAATATTAAACTACAAGAATTTAAAGAGAAAATAAGAAATTATTCGGGATGTGCTCATAACGCAAAATTCGATATAACTGTGCAGCTAATAGAACTGTCTTTAAAGAAAATGAAAATGGGCAAGTCTCCTGGCATTGATAACATTACTACTGAACATGTCGCTTACTCGCATCCAGTGCTATTATCATTGTTAGCAAAGTTGTTTAACTCGATGCTAATATCGAGTTATGTACCACGAGATTTTGGAAGGGGTATCACTATACCCATTCCGAAAAATGAAAAAGCTCACGGTCCTCAAGCCATTGATACTTTCAGAGGAATTTCATTAAGTCCTATTATGTCAAAATTATTTGAACATTGCTTAATGATAAAATTTTCTAAGTATTTTATTACAAGCTATAATCAACTTGGTTTCAAACCCAAGTCTGGCTGTCAGCATGCAATATATACTGTGAGAAAAGTAATAGAACATTATACTGAAAACAATTCAACTGTAAATGTATGTTGTTTAGACATAAGCAAGGGCTTTGATAAAGTTATTCATTCAGTGCTTTTCCTAAAATTAATGAAAAGAGGAGCCCCATCAGTGTTGATTAATATCTTGTTCTACTGGTACAGTATATCCTACAGTTGTGTTAGATGGGAAAATGTTCTCTCTAGGCCTTACCGATTATTGGCTGGCATACGGCAAGGTGGAGTCTTAAGCCCAGTTTTATTTTCTATCTATGTTAATGATTTGCTAGATATATTCGCTAAATATGGATGTTATTTTAAGGGTATCGCTGTCAGTGCAATTTTGTACGCAGATGATCTATTGTTGTTAAGCCCGTCTCTTTGTGAAATGCAACGTATGTTAGATATCTGTAGTAGTCAGCTAGAATTGTTAGACCTGCAGATTAATATTAAAAAATGCTCATCATTACGTATTGGCAACAGATACAACAAGAAATGTTGCAAACTATATCTAAAAGATAGCTTAGTTCCTTGGACAGACGAAATGAAATATTTAGGAATATATATTTTCAATGCACCTAAATTTAAATGTAGTTTTGATGCTGCCAAAATTAAATATTATTGATCTGCAAATGCAATATTGGCTAAATTAGGAACTTCTAACAATAAGCCTGTAATTCTGAAATTAATATCGACCATTGCTCTACCATGTTTAACGTACGCATTGGAGGCTCTGTCCCTTAATAAAACAGAGTTAACTACTCTAAATAGTCCGTGGACTAAATCTTTTCAAAAGGTTTTTAATACATATGACACAAATACTATAAAACGTTGTCAGTTATATACTGGGTTTAAATCAATTTTGCACATATATGCATTAAAGGTAATGTCCTTCTTATCGTATCTGAATATGTCGGAAAATATAATGCTAAGATTAATATGTACAAGTCTGTCTACGGGCGACTTAGACAAGCTGGCAGCTCACTTCCATACTAATGCTCTGGATTTTAAAAATAACTACAGAGATGTAATAAATCTAAACTTTCAGCAGGGTTGAAAGAAAAAATTGGTATATCATGCCAATAAGTATTGTTGTGGAAATTTTGACAAATGTAACCTATGCGGTTTCAATATTGATGATATTGATGTGCTTATATTGCATAGGCTACTTTTTCGAAATGCAATCTATTGTTTTTCTTCATGTTCTATTTTCTTTGTTTTGCACATTTTGCGTTTATTTCTGTTTCTGTTTTGTGTGTGTCTTGGTTGCCCAAGTGGCGAATAAAAGGTATATATATATATATATATATATATATATATATATATATATATATATATATATATATATATAATAACAACAATTAGAGTGCTACTGTCACGAATGACAACATCGAGCACTATTGAGACAAAATCAAGCCGGCGATCAAAATGAAGGTCCAAAAAACGGTGCAATTTCAAAATCCAGAAAAATACTGCTCACTACTCATTGCTGTAGCATGATAGTTTAGAGTTTACTTAAAGTAGGTTTAATAAGCTTAAATGGCAAGCTTAATATGATAAGCAAAATATAGTATGTTAAGCGTGATAATCTTCTATTTGTGTAAAGAATGTAACAATAAAATGATGAAGTAGATCTAATAGAAAAGAAATACTGAAATAGATGTGAATAGTGTCCCACTGGACTGGAGCCGAAAGACTAAAGCAGGATTATCGTTTAAGGAATAATATTTTGTTGGATACTTAAGTGAACTATAGTTAGAAAAAACTTACCTGAAAGTTAAAACTAACCATGGTCATTTTCTGACTAATCATTATAGTAAAATCCGAAAATTAATTTGCATCATAGCAATTTAAGTTTTTAGAGTAGATTTACCACCATGTTTGATTTGTATTTTTAAAATTTTAAGTTCGACTCTTTTGATCTTGTTTCCAGCCAGAGTTCAATGCATTTCCTCGGATACTTGATGGCCGTTTTGCCAATAAAGCAATTACAAAAGCCGGAAATACTACAGATAATTTGATAAACCAATAGTCTATTTGTGATGTCGGCTTGCTAAAGTGGTAGACATTGTAGAATCCTGGAGAAATAATGGCAATTAAGCCATTGTCCATGCTAGGTGACTACCGTAAAAATCTGTATTTTTCTCTTGTTTATTCGCGCATTCAATATGGTATAGAAATTTATGGAAAAACAACCTCTAAGTTATTACAGCCTCTGCACTATTCCTGTAATAGAATTTTACGAACTCTACAAAATAAATCCAGGTTTTGTAATGTCAAAGAATTATATGCTAATTTCAATACTTTACCTGTATCTCAACTCTATATACTCTCTATAAGTAAATTAATTTATAAGTGTATTAATTTTGACGGTATTATGTCTACGGCAATTCGTGACATCATTAATTCTCTCCATCAAAATCGTTATTACAATACTAGACTGTCAAGCACTAATTATATATTTTCTAATAATAGCAAGCTTTTCTTCAAATCTTATATTTTTAATTGTGTGATGATTTGGAATAATGTTCCCTTAGAAATTCGTAATAGTAAATCTTTGAATTTATTCAACAAGAGATGCAAAAGCCATTTAATTAGTATTTTGTAATGATAAATATATCTTAATGTTGACAATTATCGTGCTATTTCTGTCTTTACTTAGGTTGCTTGCTTCAATAATTGTGATTTCATTTTTATGCCATCAATTGTTGTACAACAGTTTTTCGAACTTGCACGCCGGTTAGTCGTTACTGCTTTTTCGCTAGTAACTTTTGCTAATTTTAAATGTACATGTATGTTTGACTGTTTTTTTGCGTGTTTGCTGGCTGTCAACTAGATAGGGTATATATGCCCTCTTTGATGACCTTGTGATTGTATGTATACTTGTATATGTACTTCAATAAACATAGTTCTCTCTCTCTCTCTAAGTCTACTAATGGTTTAAGAGTTGATTTAATAGTTTTTCGCAGGCCAATTAATGCATGTAGTAGTCCAATACCACACAACTAGCAAACATAATTATATTGGAGAGCTGGTACTCTTAAAATCCTTCCATTTAGCTATAAGAAGGGCTACCTCAATGATAGATGGAGGAAAATATAATGTTTTGTAATTGTAATACTATCAGGATCCTATTTTATCCCGACCATAGTTAAACTGTGCTTCGTGGCAGGAAAATGATGAGGATCTAGAACATTCTAACGACTTAGTCTATCCGTAATCTAGTCATATTTAAAGATTTCCGCTTACGCGGTTCTTTTAATCTATATTAACTCGAGCATCGTAATTGAGAAGTGATTTAAGAAGTTCTCTTGCCTTTTAGGTTTTGTTTTAAATCCGCTCTTTTACACCAAGTGTAGAAATCATATACAATAGACCGTGACTTTAAAAGCATCAATAAAATTGCATTGGAGATAGCCTATATAACAAGCTTATTACTGGACTGGCAAAGATCTAATTAGTAGAAGTCTAGTTGTGAAAATTGCTATAACTAGTTAAGGAAAAATATAAATTCATGCATAAATAAAATCATATAATACAATAATGCACATTACAATCGCTAATAATGTTTTATTTGCTTGCAGATATAGTCAGACTGAAAATAAATAAAAGAAGTGCAATCGTTGAATTATCTTATCAGCGTCCTATTAAGAATTGTTTAAGATGAAGAAGGGATCAGCACTAGTGGTACTTGTTCTAGGAATACTGTCATATTGTGGAGCTCAGTCAGACGGTAAGCGCGTCTATCCTACTATCCAGTATCATCTGCAGTCCAATCTCGCTTGCTGCTACCATTCCTTGCTCATCTGCAAATTTTATATCTCGTAACAATTTTTATTACTTCTTCCTTGTTTTCCTTGGCTTCCTCCATCATAGCCTCATCGTAAATATTAAACATCTCATATATGTTCAAAGTTTAGAGCAATGTTTCATCCCTGTTTACGTACTATTTTGTTATCAACCTCAATCATCTAACATCGATTGCCCTTTTACTCTTTTCCAATGCATAGCTCTTTCTATTAAACATGTTGCAGTAAGATAGTAAAGCTTAGTTCATGCAGAAGATTGTCCTGATGTTGCAGTAAGAATGCCTCCCACTATAACAAGGAGCAGTCAGGGAGACAGGATCTCAAGGGCTGACGACAGGGTCGAACTCTCCTGTGAGGCTACGGGTTCTGGTGATGTTAGGTAAGTATAATAAAAATAATTTGTTTATTATCACAGATTTGTTTAAACTGTTATATGAAAACAAAAGCGAGAGTAGAAACTACGGAAAGACCAATAAAGGAAAAGAGATAGGGAAGAATAAGTCTAAAAGGGATATAGGGAAGTTTTAATAGGGAAAAGAAGAATAAAGTTCGTCGCAGTTAAAACAACAAATCATATAATTAATTATATACTACTACAAGTTTGAAGACTAGGAAGCAGGGTAGAAAATCAAACCGTGATCGCCCAAGATAACGCAGACGCTTCCACTACCGATTCGGGTCACCATATCACTTCGCCCCGAGAACCACGAATATCACGGTATAGAATCTACCAAGGGAGCATGGAAGAAACTCAACCTTCATCGTCTAAATACGTAGAAGACGTGGAGTACGCTTCTACTCCCGACTCGGGCCAGCGTCGACGCTGTGCACCGGGTTCCCGAGAACCAATTACGAAGTAGACAAGGGGGGTTGGACCTTGGACTACTCAGACGGAAACGAACAAGAAAGGCCTATCGAGACGGATGATACGCGGAAAGAAGTATCTGAAGACGCAGCACCTCGGTTCCTCCTGAAAAGCGGTACCCTTAATAAAGCATTCGACGAAAAAGCTGCCGTCTCGAAGTACTGCCGACCGTCGAGCGGGTCCAGAATTAGACAACCGCTCGAGGACGAGCAGGCAGTAAGGCTGTTCGCGACAATATCGCAAAATGGATCAAGTGAATGAGATGTGAGTGAAAGAGACGTTATTACACTGTGATTTCAGCTATTCAAAAATTCATCAATTTTATATTGCTTGAATTATCCATGTTCTAGGTATTATTATCATTATTATTATTATTATTATTATTATTATTATTATTATTATTATTACTATTACTATTTTTATTATTATTATTAATGATATTGACTCATTCAATACCTTTAAAAAACCATATACAAATCATCATAATTATGATAATAATAATAATGATAATAATAATAATAATAATTATTATTATTATTATTATTTTTATTACTATTATTATTAATACTACTACTATTATTGCTTCTATAATGCTTTAATTCTCCATGTCCCAGGTACTTATGGAAACGCAACAACGTTGTTGTGAACCAGAATCCTGGTTTTCTAGAGTTTGAGCGAGATGGACAGATCTTGTTCATAAGGCAGGCGGCCCAACTGAACAGCGGGTACTACCATTGCGAGGCCTCTAACAACTACGGCACTGCCCTGTCCAACGTCACCCTCTTCCAGATAGCCACGATAGGCGGGTCCCCGTCCACGGATATAGCGGACCGGAGAGTGGACGAAGGGAAGCCGTTCAAGATATTGTCCCAGCCACATAAGAGCTTTCCACGTCCAACGTACAGCTGGGAAATGTTGGTACTAGCGTATTAGTTAATTAATTAATTAGTCATCTGGACATGTAGGTGATTAGGCAATTAGTCAGCTAGATGTATAGGCAATTAGTCAGCTAGATGTATAGGCAATTAGTCAGCTAGATGTATAGGCAATTAGTCAGCTAGATGTATAGGCAATTAGTCAGCTAGATGTATAGGCAATTAGTCAGCTAGATGTATAGGCAATTAGTCAGCTAGATGTATAGGCAATTAGTCAGCTAGATGTATAGGCAATTAGTCAGCTAGATGTATAGGCAATTAGTCAGCTAGATGTATAGGCAATTAGTCAGCTAGATGTATAGGCGATTAGTCAGCTAGATGTATTGGCAATTAGTCAGCTAGATGTATAGGCAATTAGTCAGCTAGATGTATAGGCAATTAGTTTCACATCAACGTCAATTTTTCGCATCGACTTTTCTAAAGAAATTGAACTAGTTGGAAAAATTATTGTAACAATATTTTAGTTAAAGTTTTTAACTAAAACAGTAGTTAACTTATTAGTTAAAGCTAACTAAAAATTAGTTAAATTTTTGCTCAAAATAAAAAATTAGTTAAACTAAACTAGTTTATCGGAACTGCTTAACTAATGCCTGCCAATGAATATCAATCAATCTTTCTCGAGATTGCTGATAATTAACAAATCAATTAAGCCCGTCACTGACATCGCTTTCGAGTGAGGAAACTGCCGTTAACCTTAGCTTTTTAATGCTGCAGCTGTGGAGAAAACCTTAAAGAAATTATTATTAGCATTTTATGGTCGTATGCGCTAAAGCTCATGTTCCAGTCGCTAAGCTAAAGTAAGTAAATACTAATTAACAAGTCAATTAAGCATGACCTTCAGTAGCAAGTATTTACACATCTTTTCTATTCTACAGTCTCCCTCTCCGTGCACTGCCTACTGGCAGGTCCATGGTATATAACGCCTCCACTCATCTCTGTCTTACCTTTTCCTCTTCATGTCCACATTCGAGTGGATCTTTAAATCATCTAACATTCTTAATCTCGGTCTGCCTCTGCTTCTCTTTCCTCCCATTTTCTCTTATATGACTTGTTATAAACCATCTCCCCTTAGAATATGTTCTATCCAATTCTTCTTCCAATTTATTAATGCATTTATCTTATGACTATCTGTATCAACTCTCTCCAGAAACTCTGAAGTTCAATAAATTACCGAAGAGAGAGAGAGAGAGAGAGAGAGAGAGAGAGAGAGAGAAATATGTTTATTAGATAGAAACACAGTACATACCACACAAAATGAAAACAATCACATGAAAATAGTAAAAAATTGAATAGAAAGCAAAATAAAAAATAGCATCAATCAAACAAATTAAGTAGCGGCAGAAGCAATAGGCCATCAAAGAGAACGAGAAGCGTTCTATCTAGTTGTACACCTATTTATCCAGAGTTATTAGACAAACAGAAACATACAATAAAATAATAAAGTAAATTGGCGTAAACTTTTAACATTTAGATAAATTTGAATTACATAGATTGGTCGAACAGAACAAGTAGTGTGTAAGGAATATTCTTACCAACTATTTATTAACTGATGATATTTCAGATATAACTTTTAAAGTTATATATGATATAACTTTACAGTATAGTAGATTAACTGATGATGTTTCAGAGCTGAGAACAGAGATGCTAAATTTGCCGCTAAACTGATACTGAGCTCAAGAGTTCAAATGGACGAAGAGGGTATACGAGACAGCGTTGCTATCACATATTTAACTTATTAATTGTTTAACTTACTACTTGTTTAACTTAATACTAAGCTAAATTGTAACTTTTTTAACTTATTACTTGTATAACTTCTTACTTATTTAAATTATTATTAATTTAACGTATTTAAGCTTATGTAACTAATTAACTTATTTAGTTTATAACTTATTGAAGTTATTTCATAAAAATATTGCGATAATGTGATATAATTATCCGCTGTTTTCCAATCAATCAATCATGCAATCAATCAATCAATCAATCAAGAACCAAAGAATTAATCAATATATGTATGCAACGAAGCTATGTATAGGTTGACCAAGCAGTCTGAAACGTAAACCTCCGCTCAACTGGTACCCTTCCTCGGACTGACTTTCCCAGATTTTGGCTTGCACCGTTTTTGGACCCCACACTCTGTTCATCGGATTGATTTGGTACCACAATGCTCAATGTTGTCACGGACGACAGAGTACTCTAATTCTGTTGTTGTTGTTGTTGTTGTGGAAGTTTGACTCAATTTTCTCTTCAAAATATACTTGTAGTTGATGACAAGCGAGTCAAAAGAATTGATTGATTGTTTGATTAATTGAATGTTTGATTGATTTCTTGATTGATTGTATATGACGTAGGTAACCTCTACTTTGCCTACGCCACTCCAGTCGATTCTCTGAACGGCTTCATCTACAAGCTGCTTACCTTCAACCAGTATCTCGATCAGAAGCTCGCCGGATCTTACACCAAAGTTACTGTTTTGCGTGAGTTAAAAGTATTTTATAATTTCAAAGTATTATTAATAATATTTCTATGGTTTGTTAATTCCTTTCCTAGGTCTGCCAAATTGCGTCTTTGGACCTATTTAACGTTTAGTATTGTTATAATAATATTTAAACATTTTTTTACATAGCCCGGGTGTAAAGAACCCGAGGTATGATAAAAACGATTCGCGCAATACATGCTGAATCGCCGCCCGGCTACTCGAGGTCATCTAGCTGCTTAAAAGAATTGCTGAAGCAGACAGCATTATTATTATTATATTATTATTTTTAAATTTCCCTGGGCTGTATAAGGCCCTGCGCTAAAATATAAGATAAAAAGACTTTATTTAATTAAAAGAAAGATGAAAAAATATTTAAAATAGTTCCTCTACGCTCTGGGAGGCCGCATTCGCCAATGTGCCACGAATGCATACAGCATTAAAACGCTGGAGTGCGATAGATAGGCGCTGCCATAGAAAGGCTTTTTCACGCTGGTCGCCTGTAATGGCACTGGTTCTCCTGCCTAATTCGTTTAAGAAGTCAGACGCGGCAGAGTTGATGGGGCCCAATGTCTCAAAAGCAATTGGCAGGAAGATGTAGCTGTTAGAGACTGCGGCATATTTAAGTGTCTTCCTATTGGCAGCGGCTTCAGCAGCTGAGCCAGCAGCAGCGCATGAAAGGCTGAGAAAACTTATTATTATTATTATTATTATTATTTTTTTTTTTTTTAATTTTTTTTTTTTTTTACCCCGGTGTAAAGAACCTGGGGTTTGATAAAAACGATTCGAGCAATACGTGCTGAATCGCCGCCCGGCTACTCGAGGTCATCAATCGGCTTAAAAGAATTGTTGAAGCAGACTGCATTAAATCTTTGCAAAGTCATGGAAAGCCTTTGCCAAAGAAAAGATGTCTCTCGCTTATCGCCGGTTTGCTCTGCAATAAGTCTGCCTATGCCATTAATAAAGTCAACTCCTTCGGGATTCATCGGGCCCATGGTTTCAATAGCCACCGGAACAACTTCATATCCTAAGGACAGATCACGGTATTTATCCAACTTCCTAGAGGCGGCATGAACAGCAGCACCACCGGCTGTGACTGAAGTCGTATTCAGGTAGGAGTTTGCCATAGTGTCAATGACCGTGACGTCCCAAACGGCACATTTACCGTTGCACCAGGGCACTAAAGTCATGCCGTCCGGACGCTTGCCGTCTGATCTGGACAACCCACTTGGTTCCTTATAGGAAGGGATGCCTGCTCTCGAAAGTGCTCGCCATATTATGTCATTTAAATTGTGATGGCGAGACATTCTACCTGAGCTTCGTTTGCAGGAGAGACCGTGGAGACCTAAAGCGTCGACTTCAAGACCGCAGGGGCACATGTGAGGCTCGCAAGTTTTCGCCCCTAAACGGAAACTAACAGCTACTCGAATCGCCTCATTGTCTAAAAATAGCCCACAAGAAGCAACAGGGAGAGCGTGAAGCCAGTCGCTGCTTCTTTTAGTTGATACAGCTAGGAGTCGTGCTCTGTCTACTGCATTGGACTGGGATTCTAACAGACTGTTATAAATCCGATCCACTATAGGACGGTCCCATGATTTCTGGCTACTGACTGAGGTAGAAGGTGGAGCACTGGAGGTGAGGCTTTTGGACCAAACTGACAACGCAACGTCAATGGAACTATCGGCAGAAAGGGAGCACTTATGAAGGATGGCGTCTTGCAACTGCCTCGTTCCCATCGCTGATGCCAAGAAGGCTGAAGGCGCGATATGGGAAACAAGACGAATTCCAAGACCACCCATGCTCACCGGTAGACTGGCTTGCTGCCACTGCAAATCAGACAAATCTGCGTTGATAACGGCGCACAAGCATTGCCTAAGAGCCTCGTCGTAGTCTAAAAGCCGCGGATTAGAGAAGCTCGGACTAGAGCGCAGAACGTGCATAAGTTTAGGTGCACTTAAAGAAAAGCGAAGGATTGTTAAAGCATCATGAGCGGCTAGCGACTTCAAGCGCGATGCTGTACGTTTGAGGTCTTCAAGGCGACTGGATAAAGCGGTGGTAGTAGCTTCTTCTCCAGAGAGTGGCGCGCCGAGTAGAGAACTATGGGATAGGCACATTGGCACAAATGATGACAAAACTGAGTTGCCCGGAGATTTGCAAACTGATGATATGACTTCGCACTTGGTACGATTCAACTGAAGCCCAAATTCTTGGCCTCTGTCGATGATAGTCCGTACATCATTTGCAATCGACGACTCGCAACCACCTAGAGTAATGTCATCTAGGTATCCCACCGTGAGATCGCTAGAGAGAGAAGTAAGGAGAGGGTGAATGGTCAAGCAAAACAGCATGGGCCCTAAGGGATCCCCTTGTTGGACTCCTTCCTGTGACTCAATGCACCAGTCTCCGAACTTCAACCACGAAGGGCTTGAGTAAGCTAGATGGCAGAAACTATACAGCTCTGGTATCCTGTGATGTATTTCGCTGAGCATTCGTGATCTACTCAAGCAATTAAAAGCATTACAGAAGTCTAGCTTTACCACGAAGTGATCAGCTGGCATTGACTCAGCGAAACGGCGAGTAGCGTGAACAGCTGCCTCACAGCCACCTGGAATACCAGCTCCAAGTTGAATTGGGCTCAAGTATTCGCTGAGAGCAGACACTGCATAGCGATTTGCGCATTTAGCGGCTAAACGACGCCAAGTGTAACCCACTGCAATGGGGCGAATGCCGCCAGATTTCTTATTGAGTGCGAAGAGTTTACCACCAAACAGCACCGGTTGGACCTCAGGGGGGCAAACACCTCTAAGAAGGAGATTCACGAAAGAAGTCAAAGCGGTCAAAAATGTCCCAGCCGACTCTCTACAAGTCACAAGCTCCAGAAGATGCTGAGGGCGAAGGCCATCAGGACCACCTGCTGAGCCTGCTGGAAAGCTACGTACAGCTTTGACAACATCCTGCTCTGAGACTTGAATGGGCGGAGTCTCCATTGAGTCCGGAAGGGGTGCCATTATACTGCTACTAGCTGCGGGTGGGTGCTTGGCCTTCAGGATATTGAAAGTGTTTATTGCATTGCGCTGGACTTTCGTCTGAACAGAGGATGCGCACAGCTGCCGAAACATTTCCATCTTCCATTTTGGACCTGACTGCTGAGGCACGGGAGTCATGAGAATGATGAGCTCTTTTAATTCTTTCTACGACCGGCTCAGTGGGAGCACTAGTACCTAGGCCCTCCAACCTTTTCTTAATTAAAGAGCTTAGATTATGCCTTTTACCTGTGCGAGCAGGGACTTGCAAAACCGAAGATGCGAAAAGCAACAAATCTGACCAGTATAATAAAACTGAGGGATCGCTTTCGATCTTACGGAAGGCATCAATCAAGGCTGCTGAACAGGCAGGTCTGGCTGATTTGGGAATGTGTTTTATTGTTGGTCGCGACAAGCAGGGATGTTCAAGAATGAGCGGCTGAGAGGAAAATGAATTACGAGATAAGTTAGCAGAATTGGGAGCAGCAGTGGGAGGAGAACTCTGTCTAGCCGAACCAGAGTCGCAGCTCCGATTCCTGATCTTATTCCTTATATCAGAAACTGCAAGACCTGGTTGCGAAGCTGCCGCCTGTGCGGAGATCTTCAAGGGAGGTTGGTTGGAACCCGGGCAACGATTATCCAATGGGCCATGAAGATGGACCCTTCCGTCTCCCGAATGAAGCTGACGTTGAGCTAGACACACCGAACAGATGCCAGTTTTCTTGTTGGCAGTCTGAGACAGTGGCCAAGTCTGTCTGGCAGGCATGTGGCAAACACGGCATAGCAAGCGAGAGATAAAAGAATTACAACTGGAACACTACTGCAAATAGCTGCAGTTCAATAGTCCAATGCAGGTGAAAACTAAAGCATAATGCAGATTTAATAAAAGGTAAAATAAGCCGAATGCGCACAAAAGAATAGAAATAAAAGGGCCTGGGCGTACAGGGATATATATAAAAGCAGTATGACAAAAGACAAAGTGAAAAAATTAGCAGAAGTGAAGAAAAACGATAAAAAGTGCTAAAGAAAAACACAGGTGTGCGTAAACAAACTAACCACCTCGAGCGCCTCTAGCGAAACATTATTATTATTGTTACTATTACTATTTTAAGAATTGCTGAAGCAGACAGCATTACTATTACTATTTTAAGAATTGCTGAAGCAGACAGCATTATTATTATTATGATTATTACTATTAATATAATAATTATTAGGTCCTAGAATGTTTGCTGATATGATAAATATAACAAGAATGATCTTTCGTCTGATTCTTCTTATACGGATGATACCAGGACGATTATAGGTGCACATCTCCAAATTATTAAGCAATATTTTGAGTGAAATATATTATTCTATATTGTAGTAAACAACTTTGGAACGCCTCGTGGCGCAGTGATGGTAAAGAGCTCGCTTCTTGAACGAGAAGGTCGCTAGTTCGAGACTGCGTTGCGACGTGAGTTTTCTCTTCCTAGGGGCGAATAAAAACCTAGTCGTGAACACCTGATGTTGCCAGGTCGATGGATAGCCGTCCTTAATGTTCTATTTCCTATCCATTCCCCTCCGTGTCGACCCCGAATAGGGATATAGCGCTCGCTAAACGACGGTTGGGTAGTAAACAACTCTTAGCTATTGTGTGATTCTGCTTCATTGTGGTTTATAAAACAGCATCGACCGATGGAAACAGAGATTTCGCGCCAAATCCAACGTTCAGCTTTCCCGCCTCAGACATGAGCTACGTGGGCGTGGTGGGGAGGAACATCTCACTGCGCTGCTTCTTTTCTGCCAAGTAACATTCACGTTATACCTCTAGCCTGCCACGCGGCAGAGCCTTGAAATCTAAATGATCAATACATCTATAGTTTGTTTACAATAGTGATTATATAATATAAAATATAATTGATTGATTGATTGATTGATCTATTCATTGATTGATTGATGATTGATTGATTGATTGATTGATTGATTGATTGGTATTACAGGCCGGAAGCGCAGTATAACTGGAAGTTTCCGGACTCTTCCAGGCGCTACAAGGAATACATGAAAGAGAAGACGGAAGTCATCATCAGGGACATCGTGCCCACGGATGCGGGACAATACATCTGCACTGCTTCTAACGCTGTGGGAGAAGCCAAGAAAACTCTGACGCTCGTTGTAGAAGGTAGGTATAGAAATAGTAAAACTTACCAGCTGCGAGAAAAGTCTCTCTCTCTCTCTCTCTTAGTGCGCTGCCTACTGGTAGGTCCATGGTATATAAAGCCTCCACTCTTCCCTAACTTCCGAAATTCCACTTCTTACCACCCCTCCCCATTTAAAGGGTCCATTCATTTGTGCTGTGATAAATCATTTTTTCTTGGGGGGATTCAGAATGTGACGAGGTGGGCCCCCTATGCCTTCCTCAGCTTCGACTAACATTTGCAGTGCAAGGGCGTCATTCTCTAAGAAAACTATCCTGTTTACGCAAGAAAAGTAATTAATAATAATAATAAATAATAATAATATTTTGCAAAGATTTAATGCAGTCTGCTTCAACAATTCTTTTAAACCGATTGATGACCTCGATTAGCCGGGCGGTGATTCAGCACGTATTGCTTGAATCGTTTTTATCAAACCCCAGTTTCTTTACAATGGGGTAAAAAAATAATAATAATAATAATTGATGATTGATTGATCATCATGATCCGGTCTAGAGCTCCTTGGAGTGAGGTCCTTCCCTCACATGTCTAACATATTTACAATTATTTATTAATATATTAACAGGTTAACAGGTTAACATATAATAATAGTAATATGATGAAATAATAAAAAATAATATCTAAAAATTACTGATATTAACAATATTAATAAAAATAATAATAATAATTACCGCATTGGCGAATGCAGCCTCCCAGCGCGCAGAGGAATTATTTTAAATATTTCTTTTTCATCTTTCTTTTAATTAAATAAAGTTTTTCTTTTATCTTAGTTTTTAGCCCAGGGTCCTATACAGCCAAGGGCTATAAAATAAATAAAATAATAGTAATTAGAAAATTTAAAATTAAAGATTAAATAAAGAGTAATAATAAGCTACTCGTAATTATTAGATTACGCACGTATATTATAATATCAATAGGCTTACAGTATGATATGAGGAAATACCATGAAATATGAAACAAATATAGAATATAGCAATGATAATAAATACAATGATAAATAATGGATAAATTGATCAGCATTAAATCAATTGATATATATTAGAAAATATTTATTGATGAAGAATAAATTGTTCTTTAAGTTAATTACATCTTATTAAGTTAGAAGACAGACTTATAACTAGAATTTTCTTAAGAAATTTAATCATAATTATAACTAGAATTATCTTATTATATTTAAGTGATACAATCTCTGGTAGAATCATAACACGGGATGTTTCGTAAAATTTATACTGTAAAACAAAATTACACAAATACGCATTTAATTCAATTAAAAATATTTACAAATATAATGAAAGTAAACATGCATTATAGTGAAATGATCAAATATGTTGATATATATCATTTTTAATACCACATGTTTCAACCGTTAGAAATACAATTAGATACACGCTTTGTGCTTTAGCCGCTCCGGAATTCAAAACCCCATTGGATATGCCGAGAAGTCAGAATGTCACGGAGGGGAACACGGCCACTTTTAGATGCAAGGCTGAGGGAATACCAACTCCAACAACTGTGTGGTATATAAATGGAAAAGTACTTGATGGTTTGTATTGTTTAATTAATCTAATTAGATCAGAAATCAGTTTGCTTAGTGATTCTCAACTCGACTCTCTAAGTCTGTTATCGGTCTACGTTAAGATCCCAGAGACTCTTTAAACAGGGTCTACTTTGATTGATACTCTTTTTAAAGCGGGTGTAAATTCTTCTTTTTAGTCCAAATTTAAAATTTCTTCAACATCTTCTCTTGCTTTATACAATCTAATGGTCGTATTTGATAGAATACTTGTGTCTTCTGTCTGATTGACTTCTTTCTTTCAAATCTTTCAGTTTT
Source organism: Enchytraeus crypticus (assembly GCA_905160935.1). Lineage (NCBI taxonomy): Eukaryota > Metazoa > Annelida > Clitellata > Enchytraeida > Enchytraeidae > Enchytraeus > Enchytraeus crypticus. Next base: position 529,154 of record CAJHZI010000676.1, on the reverse strand, counting down.
GAGAGACACGTGATCTTTCATGGACATATAAGTCCCAGCTGTTTGTTGGTTCAGCTCTTCAGACAAATAGATCAATGTGCAAATAGCGCACAGGTTATGTATTTCTTTTATTTTTTCTATATGTACAATATGTGCTTGTTTAGTGTCTTGGTGCACTTAATAGTGCTCAACCCTTCACTGACTTTTGAGAGCTCTACAACAACAAAAACAACACTAATAATAATAACAACAAGATGCATGGCTACAAGCTTGGCACTAGATATCTCAACACCGATCTTTTGAGAGCTCTACTACTGCATTATTTCTCTGCATTTTGCACATTTAGTATCTTCTTGTATTTTTAGTGCGCCACACCCCAGCAAGGATTCGTTTCACTGGTAACTACGAGAACCTGACCGTGGAGAACGTGTGTAGGGACTGCACGGACAGGATGGAGACAGACACGGATCTCATGGTCATCCAGTGTAACACGAGCAACGTACATGGATACAAGCTCGGCACTGGATATCTCAATGTGCTAAGTACTGCTTCTATCAGCAGCAACAACAACAGCAACAACAAAAACAACAATTACAACGTAATAACAATAGTAACAATAATAACAACAACAATAACAGTAACAATAACGTGCACGGATACAGGCTCGGCACGGGATATCTCAACGTGCTAAGTACTGCTCCTATAAGTTACAGAATCAACAAAATTATATATGACAAAAACAACAACAATAATAGCAACAACAACAATAACAACAGTGACAACAATAACAACAGCAACACACATGGCTACAAGCTGGTCACTGGATATCTCAACATGCTAAGTACTGCTAACATTAACAACAGCCAAAACAAAACCAACAACATCAATAATAACAGCAACAACAATAACAATAGCAACAATAATAACAACAGCAACAACAGTTAGAGAAAAACTGTTGTCAATTTTAACATTGAGCACTATTGAATCAAATGCAAGCAGGCGAGCTGAAAACACATGGATTCAAAAACTGTGTTTAAATGAAGAATCAAGAAATCCAGTCCAATCTATCTACATATCTTATGCTCTGGAATAACGTAATCTCCACAAATTTTTAATATGTTATTACATTATGTCTAGAATATTAAAAAAATACAGGTACACATTTAGTTTGAAATATATTGCTAATAAATTGGAAATACTTCGCTAGTCACTCTCATTAATGAGCACACGTTTAGATGATTTCAGAATAAGGCCACTGCCCTCACTGCATTTCAAACATTACCTTACAAGGAAAAATAATAACTTATGGAGTGGCTTTCCAGGGACTTCTTCAAAACTTCAAACTTTTGGCAAATATTTTTAGTTTGAGTGTTTTTAAGTTTTTAAGAATCAAACGATGATGACTTTTTCTCGCTCTTTATAGTAATTTTTAAGTATGCAGAGCAATTCAAGTAGTTTAAAAACTTTCTATGATTACAATAATAATATTGTTTGCTATTTTAGAAAAGACCAAAGTTATCTCAATGTCAGAAAGGGATTACGTTGAAGTTGATTTGGATGAACCCAAGGTGGTTGTATTCAGGTGCAAGGCAGAGTCAGACCCAAGCACTCCCGTGTCTGTGGAGTGGAGGAAGGTTGTCATTCCAGCTATACAAACTACTTCTCTTCCTCTCTCTCTCTCTCTCTCTCTCTCTTTCTATCTCTCTCTCACTCTCTTCCTCAGTCTCTTTCTCTCTCTCTTAATCTATCTCACTCTATCTCTCTCTCTTTCTCTCTTTCTCTGTCTCTTTCTCTCTCCATCTCTCCCTCTGTTTCACTCTCTCTCTCTCTCTATCTCCCTATCTCTCTATCTCTCTCTATCTCTCTCAATCTTCCCCTCCGCTTCTCTCTATCTCTCACTTTTTGAAGCTACCATTATTCTCATTTATCTCCTAAGGTACTGAATGAGGTACTGAATCTAGTTGCAGGCTTATAGAATATTTCTCACCCATAACAAGTAATATATAAATATTATAATAAATAATTGTTAATTAGATATTAAATAATTAGCTGATTGATAATTTGAAAATTGCTAAGTTGATTATAAATAGAAATAGGTAATGAATAAATAAATTAAATAATATATTTATGAATGTGTTAAATGAATATATAGGTAAGTATATAAATAATTATTCTATCATATTTAATGTAATTATACATTTATTTACTTATTTATTTAGATTTGAATTTTTCTATATTTCTTATTTATTTATTTTATTATTTATGTATTGATATTCTTAAGTATTTATTTATTTATACTATTTACTTATATATATATTTTAGTTATGTTCTTATTTATGTATTTATTTATTTACGTGTATTTTTATTTATTTATTTATTTATTTAAACAATTACTAGGTGGACCCTGCCGAGTCTGAGAGAGATAACCCTGTTCATCCGGACAACAAGTTCATTGTCATAGATGGAGATGAACTGAGGTTCAACGTCGATGTGAACAACACGGATAAGTGGCAGGAAATAATGGGCCAATATCGGTGCAGGGCCAACAACTCCTACAGCTTCGATACGAAAACCATGACAATATCTCTCATTGGAGAACCTACCGGTAGGAACTAATTATAATACTAATTAATTATTATTTTAATTATGATCATATTCCAATTACTTCTTATTATATCTGTGGACGATTGGCTAACACGCCTTCTGGATAAACAGGAGACTATCGGTTCAAATCCCAGCCGGACATTTTTTGGCAGTGTCTTTTATAACATGAAAACAGACGGTAAACTTTGCCACATGGCCTCATAGAAACTATTAATTACTTAATATTTCTATTTTATTATTAACTGTCGTCTATTTTAGAACTTTATGAAAAATTTTCGCAGACTAAATCTAAATTAATTAATAAGTCTAATCCCCTTAAACAAATTTCAGAATGGAATTTAAATTAATTCAAAAGCAATTTTTTTAGTTACAAATTGTGGCCTTGTCTTGATAATCATTGCCTCTTGTATATTGTTAATGTTGTTATATGTTGTTAATGTTATTGTAAGTTGTTAATGTTGTTCTATGTTGTTAATGTTATTTTATGTTGCTAATGTTGTTGTATGCTGTTAATGTTGTTGTATGTTGCTGTTGCATGTTGTTAATGTTGTTGTATGTTGTTAATGCTGCTGTATGTTGATGATGTTGTTGTATGTTGTTGTTGTATGTTGCAGCTGTTACAGCTGTTACAGCTGTTGCATCTGTTTCAGCTGCCAGCATGTGGTGGATATTCCCTCTGATAGCTGCCTTGTTGCACAGACACGCAAGTTGTTCATCTTGGCTCTATTATATCTTAACATAATTTTAGAATTCTCAGGAATTGAGTTGTCGGAAACTGAGACGGTCTGTTGTTTTCTTAACCGATCCGAAAACCAAGGCCTCATATACTGACCACAGTTGTCGTCCACAGTCACACACTGTATAGTGACCGTAACTGTCTGACATGTTGCGTCCTATATAACTGTTTAAGTACGGATTCTGTCAATTTCCGGACTCCCTTGTTCGTCAATGTCGACTACAACTCAATATCTGCCCAATAGACATTGAAGCAGTTCTCTCTCTCTCTCTCTCTCTCTCTCTCTCTCTCTCTCTCTATATATATATATATATATATATATATATATATATATATATATATATATATATATATATATATATATATTATATTGTTCTGCAAGTGACATATCCCACACATGTGACTCATAGTCACACTCAAGAGTCTGTAGATGTGGGAATTTGATCGTTCTTTCAATTTTGAAAGGCTAGAAGGTGGCAATAATATTGACACTAGATCCAAAACATTCTCAGAGAAAATATAAAATAATATAACATAATTCCATCTCTAAATTTCCATTTCTAAATTTACACGACTGATTGGCTATTGCGTAGGCCTTTATTAACCATAATTACTTAAACGAGCAGTTAACTTTATTGTTAATTGCTTAATTTTAGTGTTTCATCCTGATTTGTTAAATTAATTACTCAGAGGGTTAGTTCAATTAATTACTTTGTAACATGTACGCAGTGATATTATCTTCGCAAAAAGCAAATTTCCCATTCAGCTTTCAGCTTGGCATGTTATCAAAGTTTTAAAATCTATCATATGCACAAAACAACAATTAAAGTAATTTGGAAAGCATTTTGAATCACGTTGAATTATAAATGCAATCACATTCCCAAACAATCGCTTCTATGATCACGACATTCGAGTTCCTAAAGCTAAAGAGTGTTCCAAATCAAAACATATCCAACTCATGTAAGATCCTACTGTATTTCATCGCTAATCTGCTTTATAGGAGTTTATGCTAGTTAAAGGGTTAGTTATAGCTTGAGATCGAATGTCTAAATAGCGAAAGGGTAACGTCTTGGAAGTTTTAAATGACAGACCCTCAGGTGAATTGAACCCTCGTGCGTTCTAATTCCTGTAGCGCTGATCTCAGAGTAAAATCTCGGACATTCACTGGACTGGTCATACAGAAAACGATCTAAGTTTCCCGCTTAAACATGTGATATTAAAATGATTGATAACTATCGACATAGTTGATCATTTCACTATAATGCTTGTTTACATTTTTTATCGAATGTTATTGATATAAAGAATTGTACTATTGAAATTGCAATGGGCTGTTTAATAGTAAAACTGTGTTCAATAGTGTTTACTCTAATGCAGATAGAAACTTAATAACATTTATTTAATTTTACAAATTAAATTAAATGTATTTTATAAAGTTTAATTAATTATATAAATAGCTAAGCAATCACAGTAGCGTTGCTATGGCTGTTGTTGTTGTAAGTTTGAGCTAAAATTATTAGGACTGCATGAATTCCTTGAAGCTGTTCAAACTATCGAGAAACTGAAAAAAAAAAAAAAACGTTTAATAATTAAATGACACTGAAACAATAAATGTTTAAACAGTTGAGAATTCTTGTATTTTATTTCTAGCTGATTCAGTTAATTTACAGGACACTGCTAAAGTATATCTTAACGATCATGATCCACCGGCCTTTGAAACACTGTAATATTTAATTTAACATTTCAATTGTACCATTTCAGTTTAAATATTAAATAAAGCACTATATTAAGCAACAGAATCAAGTGCTGAATGAACAAAACAAAAAAAGTTAATGAGTCGATGCGAGTGACCTGAGCTACGGATACCCTTACTAGCCTATAATATGACACCATCTTAAATCTATAACAAAAACACTAGTCCAGTGGCGGATCTAGAAAAAGTTATGGCTTCATTAGCGTAACTAGGAGTAAGAAAGGAAGTAATTTAACAAATTAACTCCATCTCAGAGAAGGCGTGGGTCTAAGTAAAACAAGTGGCCACTGTCCAAAAAATGATTTCTGCCCCTTGAAAAATTTCTGGATCAGCCCCTGGAGATAGCTGAAGTTAAAAAAGTGTATTAAGCACTTGAAGAAGTGTATGAAGTTAAACGGATATTATTTGCCAACAAAACTGTTCACAATACCCTACACAAAATCTACATGTAGAATAGACTGGAACGATAGAAGCTACAAGCGTTCAGTACTCATCCTATACTCTTCGCAGTGACTATGCAATGCTGCTCTATACATTTAGTTAACAGAGTTCAAGACTTCACGTATAGTTTCACAAAAAAACATAAACATAGTGTCACGATACTATGAGGTCATCACCATCTTCCCTTCAATCTCAGTTTAACTAGGGTTAGGATACGAATAAACTTTCTCAAATTCTCTCTGTCCTACATCATTTCATCCATCAATCAATCCCCTATTTGAGACTTTCCGTTCGTTTAAATTATGATACTACGAGGTAAAGACAAGTTAACTCTGAGACGACCATCGAAGTACTTACATCATTACACAGAGCACGCACGTTTCAAACCCCTCGCACATCACAACATCACACAAAACATCGGTAATATAGAGAAAAAAATACCCCGCAACACAAAATGTCATATAACGGAACTCATGGTGCAGTCTTTGATATAATTAATCTTCACTCGCTGTTTATTAGAACTTCTCCTCGGCGTCGAGTATCTTGGCCTCGGTGAAGTGCTTGAAGCGCTCCAGCACGTGCTCCAGTTTGTGCTCTCCGTGCACCTTGTTGTCTCTCGTGCGTACGTTCACCGTCCCGTTCTCAACCTCCTTCTCTCCAACAACTACACACGATAAACGACAATAAACGATTAGATCTCTCTCCCACAACTGCACACGACAAATTAATCAACGATTAGATCTCTCTCCCACAACTGCACAAGCCATATTAATCAACGATTAGATCTCTCTCCCACAACTGCACAAGCCATATTAATCAACGATTAGATCTCTCTCCCACAACTGCACAAGCCATATTAATCAACGATTAGATCTCTCTCCCACAACTGCACAAGCCATATTAATCAACGATTAGATTTCCCTCTGTGTGTTAGATTTATTATTTCTATCTCTACAGTATTTAAGGACTATTTTTAAATTACTTAATATTAATGAAATATATTTATTTTACAACATGTTTCTGCACAATAAATATAACCGTAGTATCAAAAGTAACAGTCTGCATTTCATATTATTTATCAGAACAACTACAACCATTTAAATTTCTCAACCACAGGATTCTCGCTGCAAATTAAACAACTTTGCCAACTTTTCAACAAAAAGATTTTAAAAAAATTAAGATTAGCTTTCGTCATAAACTGCGACACGCACCAAGGATGAAGTTGAACTGAGCTAACTGAGCATTCCTGATCTTCTTGTTCATCGTATCGCCAACATCAGCGTCAGACTCACACATGTAGCCAGCACCAAAGAGCACGTCCTTGACCTGCAGTGAAAAAAATACCTGAATAATTATAACAGTATTGTATCATCATCATCACCCTCCCTTGAATTCCAGTTTAACCACGGTCGAGATACAAATAGACTGTCTCAAATCCTCACTGTTCTACACCACACCACCACTCACCAGCCAATCCCTATATGAGACTTTTCCACTCGTCTAAATTTGTGTAGCAATTTCTGGAGCCTAGGTGCTCACCAACCGAATGCCCTTTCTGACATTGGTATGGATCTTAGTGCTTTAGTCGCTTTCTATGACACGTGCAGTGGTTGGTCAATTCTTCAAACAACCCGGACACAACACGGGGACAGAATTGTATAACTATAATAAAACCACAGCAAATTTGAATCCAATGATATGACTACCGAGATATGACTCTGGTGCAAAGACGCGAGACGCCACCTGACTAAAAATGTAATCATGCAAGTGTCTCAACTGCAGCTAATTGCAAGTCAAAATTACTGTTCATTAAAGAAAGACGAAGAATAATAAGCACTACGGAGTCGAGTTATAAATATTGATTTAAAGTCAGGTTCATGGATTGACAGAGATGCCACAACAAGTCAGACAGGCATATCTAAATGCCATAGGTCTAAATTTTGCCCCGCTTGCCTTGGATCTTGGACTAGCACTGTTTTGATTTCGCTTTCTCTTGTGGTCTCTGTGTACTCAGTCGTCATCGTGTGGCGCTTTGGCGCCCGTTTGTGTAGAGCCTGCAAGAGACGTCCCTGACATTAGCGAGGAACTAGACTTTAAATTCTTATTGATTGATGGATATCATTCAAATTCAGCTAGCCGAGAATACTTCATCCGCTATCAACAAGTCGCGTGTTTTAAAATCAAGTCATCAAATAATGCTTTGAGAGCCTCGTAGAACTGACCTTGTTGGCGTAGTCATCAAATGGAGGAGCGACTGGAACCACCATGCATTGTCGTGGTGACAACCAGAATGGCCTGAACACAAACAATACAGTACTAGTTTAACGTCCATTTCCTCAGCTGACGATGATACCCGTCGTGTTCTAATGCTGTCTTTTAGATTATATTAATTTATTATTATTACATTATATTAATATTAAATAGGTAGCAGTCTCAAGTATTGACCACGATATTAATGCAGATTAATTCATTTGAGAAATGGCAAAATCAGAAGAATCAATCACTTCAAAGCTTTTTATTTCGCATATTCAGAGCTTTTCATACGTAGGTTAAAAAAAGAGGTTTAAATTTGAAAATAAATCAATTCTATTAACAACACACACTAAGTAGAATGCCTACATGATGATTTACATATGAGAAAAATATCATTGATTAGCTAAAATATCTTTAATTAAATTTACTAATGCCAACCATTTTCCTCCATAGCTTTCACAGAGTATAGCAATCATTCTCTCTACAGAGCCGAGTATAGCACGATGTATGATAACAGGTCTCTTCTTGTCACCCTTCTCCTCACCACTACAATAAAATGATACAGCCAATACAGTGACACACCCAACGTTATAACGCCGTTTGAATAGTGAGCGACATATTGCTATATGAACAACGTATAGCCTATGATATAGCGCAGCACGAACAATCAATCAAGTGTGCTATTAAAGCTCTATAACATCACAGTCTTAATAAAGTCAATTCAAGCCATGGGATATATGTACGTAAAGCCTGCTGTATCGGATGTAACTAAATTTCCATCAGTTAACCAATAATTAATTAATTAATTAATTAATATGATAATTAATTAATTAATTAATTAATTAATATGATAACATTAAGTTGTTACAAAAAAGTGAACGCAACAAATTAGCATCTTCAATTAATAAAGGTTTAACGTCCGTTTCATCATCCAGGAATCATATCAGGGAAGTAATTAAACATACATGAGATCCTAGCGTAGAATCAAATATACATGAGATCATGCAGTTTCTTTGCGTAACTGACATGAAGCAGGTAGGTTCTTACTGCAATGGGCATGAAACTGGTTGATACTACCAAACTTCTTTGCATTGACTGATAACGGCAACAACAAGAAGCTGACAAAAGTTCTCTACCTGACATAGGTGAGGTTGAAGCGTTGCGGCAGTTGAAAGTCGAGCTGAATAGTGGCACACTGGTGCTGGCGCTTTAGAGCATCCATGATGGTTATGTCGATCTAAGCACAAACGATATGATAGATATAACTACAGAGATACGATTAATCAGCAGAAAATGGATGCAGTCAATACGTAGTAAAGACGTCCTGTGATTTTATTCAAAAGTAAAAAAGTAGTGGTTTTACAATATCTATACACTACCCTCCAGTATTACTACAATACGTATTACTTATTGTAATAATAATAATAATAATAATAATAGTTACCATTATTGTAAGTATATTATATGAAATCATTTAAGTGTTTAAAAGTAATTACATTAATTATAAGTAGTATTATATTAGCATTATAAGTAATAAATTGGATTTTCCTGGGTGCTTGAATATAAAATATCTCAGTGAGTAAAGTGTTAAAACCTTAGGTCCATAGAAAGCTCCGTCTCCTGGGTTCAATTCCCACTTCTGCCCAAACTGATCCAAACTCTCTGCTAATTGCTGCAATCATCAATTATAATAAATGATAATAATTTAATAATTATTAAATAATTATCATTCCAACAAATGAATAAATTCAAAGATCAATTTGTTTGAATTCTCAAAGCATTTACGACAATAGTTTTGAATCATAACCTAAAATTTGTAAGAAGTTTCAGTATCTTGAAAAATACTTTTTAGACATTGTACAGTACTTAGTTACAATATTTCTAGAATATATAAATATATTTTAATATCACAAATATATTTTAAGTTAATTAGATGCCGAAAGTTCCATAATATTATTTCTGATAATATTATATACTAATATAATATTATACAATATAAAATTTATTATATAATTTAATATATATTTTATATTATTTAAAAAAAGTCTGCTGCTAATACAACCTTCTAGCTTGATGACCAGAATATAGAAATTTAATGACGATGCAGTCTTAGGCGTACACATAGTACAACAATCATTGCCATTGCAATGATTGTATCTTATACTAGAATAATATAATATTGCTAATATTATACTATATTATTGCTAACTTTCTCCGCCTCCTCCCAGGTCTGCACTTCTCCGAGGAACTTCTCTGGTCTGGTCGAAAGCTTCAGGTTGAACGTGAAGCCAAAGATGCCATAGATGGCTTGAAGGAACTCGAGACAGCCAACCATTTCTTGTTTGATCTGCAGCAATACACATGAAACACACAATAAATGGACAATAATTTATCTGTGCCATAGAAAACAAATTTACAGACAAATTTAAAAAGACTTCCATTATCTGTATATATCCACCTTAGAATCCAACATAAGTGAACATTAGCAGTCAGTGGTACATCTATATATATACTAATTAAGCACATGTAGGTGCGTATAGCGCCTGTATCTGGATTATAAGGATATTCAAGCTAAAACTTCCCTTACTCCACATAATCTATTTATGATAATGAGCTTCAATATTATTCCCTTGTGAACATGAAGAATTCCATAGTCTGCATCCTCATTTCAGAGATGTCTTAAGTGATTCGGACTATTGGCCTATAGATTCACCAAAGAAATTAGCACAAACTGAAATATTAAACATAAAAACAAACTAATTGATTGACATTTTTTTCACTCCACGGACCTGATCAGGGCGGCAGAAGATGTGAGCGTCGTCCTGCTGGAACCTCCTGACTCTAGTCAGGCCTGACAGCGCTCCTGACAGCTCGTTACGATGCAGGACTCCAAAGTCAGCCAGCCTCAGGGGCAGCTCCTTCCAGGAACGTGGACGATGATCAAACATCAGGCTGTCGAACAAAATAACTGAATTACTGCAGGTGATCTTTCCTTTACTTTATTAATTTATTTCATTTCATTTTCTTTATTAATTACATCAAATAATTATAAATGAAGCCTACCGCATGATCATCAGGCAATTTTTAAGTTTTGCTGTCTGATTAAAACTGGCCGTAATTCTGTTACCACCAAGCACAATGCGGTAACTCAATTCTGTTGTCATTCAATTGCACACAAGGTGTCACAAAGTACAAGTATTTAAAGATTACAAAATTATATTAAAGGCTAATTTAAAGCACGCGACTTAATCACACACATAATTTATATTTTAAAAGCTGAGAGTTATATGAATGTAAACCGAATTTTGTGCAACTTACTACATTAGCCAAATAAAGTTACTGCAAACAACAAATGACAAATAACTGAACAGCATTCATCTGTCCTTAAAAAGCATCTGTGCTTCCTGACCCAGCGTGCCATTATTGATATATTCCCAGCAAAGAAATGCTTTGCCAATAACAAATGAATGAACAACAGTCCTATAGTAGAAATGTCTAACCAATGTCCCGGACAGTTCATGGGCTTCAGGGCAAACTTTTCTCCTTCAACGTCAAACGCAAACATGTTCTCCTACAACATGAGAAAATGCACGCAGTTACCTCCGTGAGAAATATATAAATTCAATCAGCCAGAAATTGAATCAGGAAATAACAATAACATCTAAGTAACAAAAGTTACATTCATTTTACTAAGTATGGTTTATTAAAATACATTTTGCACAAGTCGCCAAAATGTTATCAATGTTACCCAAAGAATAAGAAAATATATAGAAATCATTTCAGATAAAATAGTGCAATTCAATCATGTTGAAATACAGTAAGCGGGTGGAATAATAATAATAAAATCTCATCTACAACATTAATTTACACACACAGAAAAATTACATTATCTTACACTGTCCAATACAACGAAAACATAAAATAAAAGAGCTTCAGAAATTAGCAATAAAATCAATAATTAGACTGATTTACAGAAATTTTGCACAACTTACAATATTATACTTTTCTTATGTAATTTTTTGCGCTAATTTCGAATCTGCTTTTGGTTTTGCTCCATCACCCTCTGTTGCTGAGATATTGAGACGTATATCATTTTAAAGTTTTTCCTAATTAATAATTTTTGAACAAATATTTTAATGATAATATGTATTCTATATATAATTGTAAACTTCAATTTAGTAATATAATATTTTTATAAAACTTGTATGTTACATAATACAGTTAAATATTAACTTAGTAGAATTGATTTTTACGATTTATGTAATTTCAACGGTCTAGTAAGCATTACAATGAGAGAATTTAGTAACTTAATTAAACACCACAATTTCATTTCGCCTGTAATTAATAAATACAGTATATGCCAATATTTATTATTTAGCTAGTCTAATTTGTCAAGTAATAGTCAGCGTGTAAGAGATATTGTGAAAGTAGCTCGAGTGTGTTGTATCGTCCTGAAGAGCCTTGGTGAGCTTTTGAACATTGACGTTAAGCACAATACCACCTTCCTACCTTCTGTCTCCTGTAAAAATGCCTGAAACGTCAATGTCTATTTCAGAATGCATTGGAGGATCATCAAAGTCTATTACGTGTTGTTGTGTGAACAATCCAGACTAGTTCTGCTACGTCTGTGGAGAGTTTGTGCCCAAGAAACACATGAGAAAGATCGCAATCCATGATCGAGCAGCATATCATCTTTACTTTGGGTGTAAAATGGGCAATCAAGACAAATATTGAGCTCCACATTTAATTGGTTGTACATGCTCAATATCGCTCGGTAAATTGTTGCATGGTAGAAGGAAGTCTATGCCATTTGCTGTGTCCGTGGTGTGGCGTGAGTTTCTTGATCATGTCACTGACTGCTACTTCTGTTTAAGCAGCATAGCTGGCTTCCATGTCAAGAATCGTATCACATATCACATATCCTGATATTGCTCCAGCCAGGAGACCAGTGGTATCACATATCCTGATATTGCTCCAGCCAGGAGACCAGTCCCACATGGTGAGGGTTTTCCAGTACCTCAACCACAAGTGTCATATGTTCCTGAAGCTGAGAAATAACCTGATATGAATTACGACAGAGATATATATGACTCAGATTACATCCAGGATGACAATAGCGAGCCTCACATGATAACAACTGGTGAACTGAATGATCGAATGCGTGAACTGTCTCTGTCAAAATCTCAATCAGAACTTCTGGCATCAAGATGGAAGGAATGGAACCTGCTGCAGAAGAGAACCTTTAAGGCTGTGGTTAGTAGCTTTCTGGGAAAATATCGCGCTCCTAAATACAGATGATGTGTAAGGAATATACGGGAGTGCTATCGGCTAATGGGATGCAATATGTCACCGAAATACACTTCTTGGATTCCCATATTCACTTCTTTCCAGAAAACCTCGGAGCTGTTAGAGATGAACATGGAGAAAGATTGCATCAGGACATATGGGTCACTGAGTCAAAGTTACCAAGGTAAATGGAATGCCTCAATGTTCGCGGACTATTGCGGAACGTTGTATCGTTATGACTCCGATGCTGAACATAAGAGAAAGTCAAACTCTAACAGATTATAGAAATTATAAGTAGTTCTGTAGACGTATTTATAGGCTGGAGTAAGTTTACTTAAGGTTTTTACCTTATCTGAACGTTTTACTAAGATTAATAAAAATTTGGTTGTAAATGTTACAGAATTACATATTAAAATACAGCTTATTTTGGGGTGTAGTTGTTAAAATTTTAAACTGATATACCTCAAAAACTGAGGGTGATAGAGAAAAACGGAAAAAAGATTTGAAATCAGCGTATAAAATCTATTAAAGACACTCCATGCTCCAAAAAATTCTTTTGTAGACCAGTGAATTATTAAAGTAGAGAGATTAAGAAACAATAACGGTGGATACTCACAGCATAGTGTTGCCAGTGACCAGAGATTTCCCACAGTTTTACATTGTAGACGTTCGGAGATACAACTTCCTGAAAGCCCCTCTTCAGATATTCATTCTGCAACAATTTAAATAAACAATAATACAAAACGACAATATAAGCAAACAATAAACACAAAAAAGAGTTAAATCACTTAGAAATAAATAGCTATAACAACTTTCTAAAGTTAATTCGCAAAAAATTTTTTTCATAACGGGTACGCAAACATCGTACACGTAAACAGTATATTTTAAATAAACAAGAAAAAATATAAATAATAAATAAAAAAGTAAACACGCATTACAGTGAAATGATGAACTATGTTGATATCTATCACTTTTTAATACCATATGTTTAAACCGTTAGGCAATTTATTCAATTTTCCGTGTAGCCAGCCCAGTGAATGTCCGAGATTTTACTCTCAGATTAGCGCGGCCGGGATTCGAACCAACGAGGGTTCAATTCACCTCAGGATCTGTCATTTAAAACTTCATGACGTTACCCCTACGCTATTGAGGCATTCTAGATAAATACTATAATACACTAAATAAATGCACTATAATATAAATATAAAATAATATAGAAACAAAAAATAAATAATAAGTTGACTTGCTCTTATTAGGGTACAGAGAGTGTTGCTATAACACAGGTGACTTACCCTGATTAAGGTACAGAGAGTGTTGTAGATGTGAGCTCCTTTAGGTAGGAAAAAGCAACTGCCAGGACTTAGTTCATGAAAGAAAAACAACTCTTGCTCCTAAACAACCAAACAATATGCTTCATCAGAGATTATTTATAAAATAAAGCAAGACTAACAACTTAAGCAAATTAGAATTAAATTGATTGGTATCATTAATTAAAACCTTCTGTCTCAAGATAACCACTAAATTATATTAGATTATAGACGCAATGTAGACTAGAGCTAGAGCGGTGAACATCACACATTTTGTAAACATTGATTTGTTCGGCCGATCTGAATATATGAATGTCTGCAGCATTACTCTAACGAAACTCCATTTCATAAAAAATAGAGCTCTTTCAATTCAATTATAATATTATCAAGCGTCACTCAGTAAAATTTCTAATCAAACAATTAATTATGGCACAGTTAAAATTAAGTAGCAAGATTCAGCATTTAAGCAATTCTAAAACATGTAGGAAGATCCAGCATTTACACTATTCTAAAATCTAGTAGCATGATTTTGTATCTAAATGATTCTAAAATCTAAGAGCATGCTCCTGTATCTAAATGATTCTAAAATCTAAGAGCATGCTCTTGTATCTAAATGATTCTAAAATCTAAGAGCATGCTCCTGTATCTAAATGATTCTAAAATCTAAGAGCATGCTCCTGTATCTAAATGATTCTAAAATCTAATAGCATGCTCTTGTATCTAAATGATTTCAAAATCTAACAGCATGCTCCTGTATGTAAATGATTCTAAAATCTAACAGCATGCTCTTGTATCTAAATGATTTTAAAATCTAACAGCATGCTCCTGTATCTAAATGATTCTAAAATCTAACAGCATGCTCCTGTATCTAAATGATTCACACCTATTGAAACTCTTACAGGTCCAGTTAGAGTGACTAGTTGCACTTAACCTACTAACATTTAAATATATTTACAAGGAAACCAATAATCAACTTAAGTAAAAGCACCTACCCTGCCTAGTTTCCTATGATCTCTCTTGGCCGCCTCCTCCTGCAGTTTCTGCCACTCCTTCAGCTGCTTTGGATCAGGGAATGAAATTCCGTATATCCTCTGAAGAGATTCTGCATCGGCCTTTCCCTCCCAGTACGTAGAAGAATTCTACACGAAAAAATTCAGAAAAATTTAAAAAAAAGAAAAATTTAGCATCGAGTTTACCACTCATTTTCTTGTTCCAAGTGAATTCACAATTCCCACATTTGTTAGAATTAAAAACGTTTATGTACTAAAGCATTAGCCGCATATTTTTATACAAGCACATAAAATATTCCAGAGTTCCAAGATTTTCACTTTAACAATTTAAGCAAGAACATAGATATAGCTTATATAACAAATACAGCGAAAAACTGTATCAAGCTAATAACTACACAAAATTATTAACAATAATTTATAAAAAAACACTTGATGAGGAATTACACTGAGGATGTCAAACCTTGGTGACTGCGAGAGCCTTTATTTTACCAGTATGTCTAACGTGTGGACCTCGACAGAGATCTATCAGTGGTCCACATCTGCACGAACAATCAGCATGGCCGCCAGTCAAATAACAAAGAAGGTAGGTATATAAATAATAAAACTTATCAGCTGCGATTAGTAATTAATAATTATATATATATATATATATATATATATATATATATATATATATATATATATACACAAGTATATCATCATCATCATCTTCCCTTAAATCCCAATTTAAACAGGGTCGAGATACAAATAGACCTTCTCCAGTCCTCTCTGTCATACATGATATCATCAGTCAATCTCCTATTTTAACGTCCTTCTTAATTACCGCATCCGACGTCAATTATGGTCTGCAAACAACAACAGTTAGTATCAAAGTAAAGATTTTGCACATTACCACTTCACTATATTTATTTAGAACTAAATCCTCACCTTATTTCTAATTTAACTAACAACTTTTATTCTTTTATCATAGCTTCTATTACTTTTAATATTTAGAATACAGGCTTCAATCAGAAAGCGGATACACATATATATTAATATTTTCTCGTATACTAATTATAGCTGAAGTATCATTTGACAAAGATGCTCAATCTAACTCTTTCTCACTCCCTCTTCTTCTACCGAATAAAGAATATTACAATATTACATACTAAATTTCACAATTACACACCAAAACACACCTTGAATGTAAAACAAGTTGAATGCCTCAAAAAAGCTTAATTTCTTAGAATAAAACACCTATTTATCGTGTATATATATATATATATATATATATCTGAATTAAAAGGATCGCAGTAAATGTATTACACTCAGCACACACAAGATGCAATTAAGGACCAAGAACATAATAACGAGATAACCTACTTGTAAACAGTAGTGGTGGGCGTGTCAATTCTCTCGTTGATAATCCTCTGCTTGAACTTGTTGTACTAAACAAAAATTAACATATTAATCACATCGAGTAAAAAACCTAGTTATGATATTAATAGTGCAATTATAAACATGCAAGTTAGCAAATTGTTACATTGTAGAAAAACTGGAAAGGCAGTATAGAAGATTAATAGATTAAACATGGCTTTAATTTGCATCTTAGAATTTACAAGCTTGAATTGAAGTCCACCCACAAAAGTTACTGAGAAAGAAGTTATTAAAATTAAAGTTTAGAAATTTACAAAGTCAAATGGCAGTACGTTGTCCAAAGTTCAACTGTTTAACTAATTCACTAAAACTAATGAAATGCCTCCACGTAACACAGCAGATGATATAAATGCAGTTTTAAGCAGCATACCTCAAACATTTTTAGAAGATCTTCTTTTTTCATCTCGAGACGTTCAAACGGCTGCTTGGCTTTCACAACTTTCTTTATCACCTCATCAAGATGAGGATAGTCGTAGGGGGTCACTTGTCTGCAAAACAATCAATCAATCAATCAATCTGTCAATCAATCAATCAGTCAGCTCATCAAGATGAAGATAGTCATAGGGAGTCACTTGTCTGCAAATCAATCAATCTGTCAATCAATCAGCTCATCAAGATGAAGATAATCATAGGGAATAACTTGTCTGCACAACAATCAATCAATCTATCTGTCAATCAATCAATCAATCAATCAGCTCATCAAGATGAAGATAGTCATAGGGAGTCACTTGTCTGCAAATCAATCAATCAATCTGTCAATCAATCAGCTCCTCAAGATGAAGATAATCATAGGGGGTAACTTGTCTGCACAACAATCAATCAATCTATCTGTCAATCAATCAATCAATCAATCAGCTCATCAAGATGAAGATAGTAAGATGAAGATAGTAATAGAGAGTCACTTGTCTGCAAAATCAATCAATAAATCAATCAATCAATCAATCAGCTCATCAAGATGAAGATAATGATAGGGGGTCATTTGTCCGCACAACAATAAATCCATTAGTCAACCAATCATTTCAATTAATTGCTTAATATTACATTCCGATTGTATAAATTTCTAACATGGTTATTATGAAGACGTACAGTTTCCCTGAATCAAGCCAGTGTTTTAGCTATCATTAATTAGTACGCCATTTTAAAAAGAAGTTACTAATGTTCACTGTAGCACTTAGCAACTAACATTTGCTAATAAGTATCATACATGTAAGTGATAGTAATACATAATTTACTCATCTCATGGCAATGGTTGCAAGGCAACTTAAAGAATAAAATTGATGTCATAGCTTGAAATTAGACTTTCAGCAAAAAATACAGAAGTACTCAAAAGCTGGAAAGTTTCAGATATACAAATTAGTAATCTCATAGTTTACATTGCAATACAATCTTTCAAACAGAACACGTGACTAAAATACGGAGCCAGTGGTATGATCAGATATTCCTGAAGCAGCACATGGTTTAGTGTAAGTGCAGGGTTCAAATACTAGGCTCTTTCCACCAGTGTCAGAATAACATCACTGGTGTAAGAGTGGAGGATTTGAAGCCTGCACTTACACCGAACCACGCGTGGTTTCAGGAGTATCCACTGGCTCAGTAACACTAGCTAGAAGCCGCTACGGTGATGCTGCACGAAGCATTAAAGACACTCACCTTCCTTCAAGAGCCATATCATAGTAGAAGCCCTCCTCTATGGGCGGCCCATAGCACAGGTGACCTCCATAGTGTCTCTCCATAGCTTCTCCTAGCACATGGGCGCTCGAGTGCCAGAATACGTACTGGCCTGATAACACACAATACAGTACAATACAATACAATATGCACATGATTCAAATGTAGTCACTCCAGTGCCAGAATACGTTCTGACCTGATAACACACTACAATACAACTTTTTTTTCATAGAAAAATAATTGAAACAGTCTTTGAAATT
Organism: Enchytraeus crypticus; assembly: GCA_905160935.1. Taxonomy (NCBI): domain Eukaryota; kingdom Metazoa; phylum Annelida; class Clitellata; order Enchytraeida; family Enchytraeidae; genus Enchytraeus; species Enchytraeus crypticus. The sequence continues at coordinate 510,444 of CAJHZI010000676.1, read as the reverse complement.
CAACCAGATCGTATGAAACAGTCTTTGAAATTCAACCAGATCGTTTGAATAGAATGTGCTCTATAGAATGTAGAATAAGTAGAATGACTAGAGAAGGGAGGTTAAGTAGATTCTCTCACCATCAGGATCGTCAAACTTGAGCAGCTGTAGAGTGGAGTCCTTCTCAAAAGGTCTATCAAGATCCCACACGTCTCCGTTAACCTTTGCTACCACAGTGTTGTCGGCGAGTCCCTGACTGTACATCAAACATACTAGCTACAAACAATGCTAAACAGTTACATATAGTAAGAGAGACAACAAATATACAAGCTACAAACAATGTTAAACAGTTACATATAGTTAGCAAGGCAACCAATATACAAGTTACAAAAAATGTTAAACAGTTACATATAGTAAGAGAGGCAACAAATATACAAGTTACAATGTTAAACAGGAGAGTTACCACAGCTATTCATCAACGTCTAGTGCATAGATTCTGTGACAAAATCAACAAAACCTAAACTTGTCATGCAATTTTGATAATTCTCTCACAAAATCAAACCTATAAATCTTTAAATATATTATTTGAAACATTTTTCAAAGAAACTTTTCACAATACAATCTAAGCTGCTTATTATAATCTTAACTTCAAACTTCTACAAGAAGATGCTAGATTATAGTCTAAACCACTTTCTTAACTTCAAGAAGACACACTACACTGTAGTCTAAACCGATTTCTTAACTTCAAGCATCTACAAGACACGCTAGATTGTAGTCTAAACCGATTTCTTAACTTCAAGCATCTACAAGACATGCTAGATTGTAGTCTAAACCAATTTCTTAACTTCACACCTCTACAAGAAGACATAATAGACTGTAGTCTAAACCACTTCCTTAACTTCAAGCTTCTACAATAAGACACGCTTGATTCTAGTCAAAACCACTTTATTAACTTCAAGCTTCTACAAGAAGACACGCTACACTGTAGTCTAAACCACTTTCTTAACTTCACACCTCTACAAGAAGACACGCAAGGCCGCCTAACCTGATGCCCTGTGCTATTTCATAAGGAGTGGTTCTCCAAGACTTGGCCTCGACCTGCTTGCCATCAGGCAGTGTAATCTGAATGGACTGAGGCTCCTGAGCGGCCACCCAGTCATCATACTCCTTCTTTAGCTTGTCCCACAGCTTCTGTCGATGCTCTATGAACTCAGGGGGCGGGTTCATCTGATACACAGCATCACAATATATATTTAATAATGCTAAATAATAATAAAGTAAATAAAAATACTTTAATCGAATGGAAAAGTCTCAAATAGGGGATTGGCTAGTGGTGTCGTGTAGGACAGAGAGGATTTGAGACAGTCCATTTGTATCCCGACCCTGGATAAACTGGGATTCAAGGGAGGAGGATGATGATGAATAAATAATAAAAAAGGTTTAATGTCCGTTTCCTCATACAAGGATGTTGTCATTGGCGTCGTCTTTGACATCATTTCATCATTTTATAGAATGTTTAAATAGCGTAGGGGTAACATCATGAAGCATGAACATTAAGTTTTACGTGACAGAGCCTGAGGTAAATTGAACTCTTGTGGGTTCGAATCCCAGCAGCGCTAATCTGAGAGTAAAATGTCGATCATTCACTGGACTGGTCAAAGGGAAATGGTCTAATTCTTTTTTAGCTATAAATTAGGGTGCTCTATTTTAACATCCATAATATATAGATTAAGAATAGAATATATAGAAGAATATAGACAAGACGAATATATCACTAAAATAAAATGACAATAGTACGCAGCAAAACTGCAAAAGAGTTTCAAAGATGACCAACACAACTTCTATGACAGGAAGCCAAAAACTAACATTGTAAAAGTTCTCTATTTCAAGTGTAAATGGGAAATCATCGTTTAAGTGGTTTACATTTTTGAAAATTTCTTTTCAATTTTACCCTAAGGTTGATCCAACAAATTGTATAACTGACAACAATATGTGTTGTTAGAATGTGAACAAAACTTTCAACCAAAGAACATATGCAGTAATTCATAACTCTGAGAAATGGTTGAAGTAAATGAATTCTTACCTCCACTGGGTAGGCAGTGGCTGCAACATCTTTCTCCTTCTTTCCTTTCTTACCAGCTGGAGCATTCTAAAAAAAGTTATATATCCATATAATCAGGTCAGGATATTGACCTATGGTGGAAATAGATTGGTTCTTAACTTGCCCAGGAAACTGACAATACAACTCTACAAGAGTGAAGATCTTGTGGTACAGAATTCAATAATGATGACGAAGAAGATATGAAGGAGCATCTGCCAATGGTAGCTCTATAGTAAGATGATTTTAATTATTAAGTTACATAATATAGAGAAAATTGGTAGAATCAGCAATAAGAGTACAAAATGAAATTAAAAGATTAGACTTAGGAACTAATGAATTAGACACTGAAGCATTGTGACCACAATATAGTCTTATTTTGATGTGACATTTTTAAATCAACTGCCAATGAAGTTATAAAGACTTGAAAGATAAATGCAATTTAGCATTTCTGATGGAATCAATATGTCAATGAATGGTAAGCTGATATACATTGTATATGTGAACTAGATCTCAGACGAATTGTGCTGGAAATACATATAGAGCAGACTAAAATAATTCATAACTAGAATAATTTTGTATGGAGCTAAATGAATTTTTTAATATAATTAACATTGCCTTTGGAAATGATTACTTAATTTTTAAGTTAGCTTAACAAACTGAAGTAGAAAATCAACCTAATACTTTATTCATACTGTACTGGTAATTACTTTATTAATTTAATAACTTAAATTACTTATTTAACATTTTACCTCAACACCATTTATATCCAAACTCTCCATTGAATTTTCAGCTGAATCCATATTGACTTAGATACTATTTCAAAGTTTAGTAGCCTTAGTTCCGTAAATTATTTGTGAACTAGTGCAAGTTCTGGCTATGACAGATATTTTCAAATTAAGACCAGAATATCCTGTAGAAGACTATTCCTATGATGCTTAAGACTAAGTTAAATTAATGTATTAAAATATCCTCAGCATGGTTAGAATATAAAAGTGAGATTGACAATGCTTTATAAGTGACTGAAAGGAACAGAAAGACGCCTATAGGCAAGCCTCCTACACAGCTGATGCAAGGCATTCAGGGAATGATGGATGATGCAATATTAGATGTGGGCCAAGTTCGTAAACAACAAAATATACAGCAAATGATCTAACTTACATTTCATCACACCATTTTATACATAGTCTATAAAGAGTTTAATTGATTATAAAACCCATATATATATTTTATTATTTTATTGCATAAGCCATTTATCAGCTAATTAAAGCGAATTATTAGAATTTGTAGGTCTGTAACAGACTTTATAAGCAATTAAAAATGGTAAAGAAATTCGCCAAAAAATTTATTCTCCATATGAATCCAGCTACACAGACAAATTATAATTCACAATATTGAACTCTGTTTCAGTCTTGCATTATATTAAAATGTACAAGCCTATGCCGGCAAAACCAAGCTACGTGTTATGTCCATAAGGCTCTAGTCAACCCAGCCGTCAATGAAACTCAAAATCAATATCAAGTAGCGACTCCTCAATTCGTACGACATTTAATTCAACATGCTGATCATCGATCATCGATATTCCGAATTCGGCTGTATAGCAATCGATTGGACACGTGTATAATAGCGGATTTAATCATCAATAACAAACGAACCGCTATCATTCTTGACAGAATCGGGCCTTTAAACAATCGCACCCCGGCTCTCAGCATGGTTAAATATCAGCACAGGGGCCGGAAATTGAAATAAAATTATGATTAGGAATAGGATCGTGCCTTGTTGTGAGAAGATGTGTTCTGATCGTCAACCTTTAATCCATTCACAGCATCAACAACACCGTCCGCCATCTTGTATTTCATCAGACAACATCTGTGGCTTCCGTTTGGGTAGTTTACAATTTAGTTTACTCCAGAATTTCACTTATAATAATAATAGCAACAATTAGAGTGCTACAGTCATCAATCACAACATCGAGCACTATTGAGACAAAATCAAGCCGGCGAGCAAAAAAAAGAAGGTCCATAAACGATGCAAATTCCAAAATCCAGAAATTCAGTCAAAAGTATCACAACTGCACTAACATCACTCTGGATTATATAGTTCTTTCTCATTGTTTTGCAAATTATTTGTTAATATATCTGGGTCAAAGAAGAACAATGGCTAATCTCAAGTATATGCGCGTGTCATAACAGCTTATATTGTTATACTATATTGTCACCGTATGTAAATTTAAACTCCGGATCGAGGGATAATTTCAGTATTCAACATCTGTATTAAATAAATATAAATATTTGTGATTTTGCATTATTTTGCCATAGACCTTCTTTTAGCATACTGCCTTATTTTTCTAGTCATGATGCTTCAATAAATTTTAATCGAGACAATTTTGGCACTATTTGTAAGTCCTCTCGACTTCAATTTCGCTCTTTTTCTCTACTTCGCAGTCTTCACTGGCTCCCTGTTAATCAACGCATAAATTATAAAATAGCTCCATTAACTTTCAAAACTCTGCGATTTGGCAAGCCTTCTTACTTATCTGAAATTCTTCTTCCCTATCGACCCTCACGTGCACTTCGCTCCACCGATTCCAATCTTCTCTCAGTTCCAAATAGTCTCACGTCGTTGGGTAGACGTTCATTTTCTTACGCAGCACCCACAATCTGGAACTCTTTACCTGCTAATCTTCGCTCTTGTTTTCTCTTTCAACATTCTCTAGCAAGCTTAGAACTTACCTTTCCCCACTATAGACATAATTAATCTACCTTGACTATTTTTTGATCACTGGACTGGCTTTCGTGTAGGACCTTAATTCTCCTCAGCACATTTCTTTCGCAGATTGGTCTGGATGAATTTATCTGTAGTGATGTGTGCTGTGGGAACGTCCCTGACATCATCCCTGGATGAGGAAACGGACGTTAAACTTTTATTATTATTATTATTATTACTTTTACACGGTGCATGGTGGATGACTCGCTTGTATATTTCAGAATCGTGACATTTAACTACTCGTTAGAGGCATGAATGTTCTGAGTTACTCCCTCTCTCGAATCAAGTTGGATATATATTTTACGAAATGTTAAACACCATTATTTCGAGAATTAAGCTTCAATAAAGGAAAGCTTATCTATTGTTTCCGTAGTTAATTGAGATTTACTTCTTAAGCATATATGTTAATACTGAAAGGTGAATAATATATTCTCATAAGTTTAGGTATGATACAAAAATGTATTAATTGAAAGATTATACGATGGGGATGTAGCTCAGTGGTAGAGCGTTCGCTTTGCATGCGAAAGGCCCGGGGTTCGAAACCCCGCATCTCCAGGGTGCGATTTTTTTCAAGATTTGTAAAGCAAATTAATAATTGCAGTAAAGTGTATTGCGCTTTTTAAAGACACATATTGGCTGCGCCAATGCTTTGGCTGCTGTTATTATCGATATTTGTAATGCTTAATCACTTTTTACTATTTGATGGCTCCATCTGACGATAAGCTACTATTGATAATATACGACTAACCTTCCATGTGCCCAGGCCCCATGGGTAAACATCCTTCATATGCTGACTGATGTGGGCTTTGAACTCAAGCCATTTGCATCCGAGGCGAACATAGAAATCGATCCGCCATATCACATATAATAGATGTGCTTCAGTTTAACGCTAAAGTTATTAACATGTCTTTTAATATCAGTAAAACTGTCGCCATGATATTTGCTCCTTAGGATCGTAATTATGTAACGCAGTTTAAATATTTAGGTCATATTATAACCAATGATGGTCGTGATAATAACGATATACAGCGTGAAATACGTGGTATGTTTATGCGTACGAATATATTAAAGCGTAGATTTGCTTATTGCTCTCTTAATGTTAGGAAGGTCCTGTTCAAATCCTATTGTATGTTCTTTTATGATGTGGCACTATGGTCGTCGTTTACAATAGGCTCAATAGAGAAGTTTCGATCTTGCTATAATAAATGTATTAAAATATTTTTTGGATACAAACGTTACAGCAGCCTAACCATCGCGCTGCTAGAAACTGGATTGCCTAGTTTTGATACTATCCTATCAAATTACAGATTAAAGTTTAGAATGTGCTTGCTGGATAATGCTAATATGCTAGTTAAGTGTTTTGATGTTCTGAGCCTATTATAGCCTTGTATGCCTAACTCTGTAAGTAATTGTTTTAGGCCTATAGCTCAATTTGTGTGCAGACTATTTGCTTTTCTGGTTTTTGTTGCATTGTTCTATGTGCAAGATTCATGTATGGGTTTTTACGCCTGAAATAAAGCAATAAATAATAAAAAAAGCTTGAAACGTTTACTATGTAAATAAGGTTGCAGCGCACCTTGTTCCACTCAATTACAACGTGGTGTAACGGAGGTTAGCGTGATAATAAATAATTTAAAAAAAATATCCCATCGACTACCTAAGTTAATTACAGTTATTTAAAATAGTCATCTTTAAAATCTAAGCAGGTATAGAAACCAGTGGCGTAGCCAGAATTTAGTCTTGGGGGAGGCACTTTAATCTTGGGGGAGGCACTTTGGGGAGGTACACACTGTATACAATGTTTTCTCTTATACTTTGGCCTTAATAAAACTTTTACATGACATCTTGGAGGGGGCACATGCCCCTCCCTGCCTCCCCCTCGCTACGCCACTGATAGAAACACCCTTTATAAATAATTGTATAAATAATTATCTATATGAAGATTCGCTCGTTTCATGGCTTTAAATAGCAGTAGAAATTTTACTTAAACCTAATTGAGTATAACAGGGAGCATCGACTATACATGTAGATCTTTTCTAGATTAACGAGCTCCATTTCCTTGAACACCGTAAAATGATTCCTTAAAAGAGCCAGGGATATTTCCCCCCACTCTTTGGCCTATGACGCAAAACGCAACTTACCGTACGGCAGCCCTTAAGCTTGATTTTCAGGTACCCAGGAGAAATTCGTTACGTAAAGTGCGTAATCGAATGAAGAGAAAGGCAGTGGATAGAAATATATGTCAAGGACCTGCCAATAAGTAGTGCACTAAGCTAGATAGATAGATAGATAGATAGATAGATAGATAGATAGATAGATAGATAGATAGACAGACAGACAGACAGACAGACAGACAGACAGACAGACAGACAGACAGACAGACAGACAGACAGACAGACAGACAGACAGACAGACAGACAGACAGACAGACAGACAGACAGACAGACAGACAGACAGACAGACAGACAGACAGACAGACAGACAGACAGACAGACAGACAGACAGACAGACAGACAGACAGACAGACAGACAGACAGACAGACAGACAGACAGACAGACAGACAGACAGATAGATAGATAGATAGATAGATAGATAGATACACACACAGATAGACAGACAGACAGAAAGACAGACAGAGAGACAGACAGACCTACAGATAGATAGATAGATAGAGAGATAGATAGATAGATAGATAGATAGATACACAGATAGACAGACAGACAGAAAGACAGACAGACCTACAGATAGATAGATAGATAGAGAGATAGATAGATAGATAGATAGATAGATACACAGATAGACAGACAGACAGAAAGACAGACAGACAGACAGACAGACAGATAGATAGATAGAGAGAGAGAGAGAGAGAGAAAGAAGAGAGAAAAAGAGAGAAAGAGAGAGAGAGGAGAGAGTGCTCCATCAGCTTTATCTGTAGAAAAATCTAATCCAGAGTAACAGCATTACACTCTGACAATTGCAAGATTTGAAGTCTAGAGATAGGAATTTTATGAACTTCCAGAGTTCGGTTCGGTTTGTTGAAAATGAAAGTTCGGTTCGTTTCGGGTTCGGGTAACAGTTGACTATTTGAGAGTTCAGTTCGGTTTGTTGAAAATGAAAGTTCGGTTCGTATCGGGTTCGGGTAACAGTTGACAATTTGAGAGTTCAGTTCGGTTTGTTGAAAATGAAAGTTCTCTAATTTGAACGTTACCGATACAAACTCATCAGTGATGTGTAAGTAGCAGTGAAGCATCTTCTGTCCTACAGATGCGAAGAAGTTCATTTTCTTTATTTACTAAGCTCACTTACCCGGTTAACTGAACAAAACAGAAATTTAATATGAAAGAGTACTCCTCAGCTTTCAGAATTTATCAATGAAAGCCATCAGGTAAAACATAAAAGTTTAGAATAAATGAGAACATCGTCATATAACACTTTAGAAAGCAAATGCTAAAACGCACATAACAGTGAAATAATGATCTACAAGTAATTTTAATCCACGTGTTGTGCTGTAGTGTGGTTGGACTACTACAGAATAGGGCAACCTCAAACAATCTGCTGCGTGTACGTAAGAGGCGACTAAGGCAGGAGCTGAGGGGATGGCAAGAGGTGACCCACCTCACCATGAAATATTTTCCCCCATGTTAAAATGGTAATTTAATTATTACATCTAACTGAGGAAGGCAACGGGAAACCACCTCAGAAGCCATACTTATCCCAAGCTATAGGCTACATAAGGTATAGATAAGGCATAGACTTTATGAAGGGATTAACTTGTTGATCTAAGGAGTGCTCTTATGGAGCGAGAGAGCAGACTTTGAGTAAGAATATGTACCTTGAACCTGCCACTTGGCTGTGCACTGAAGAGAGAGAGAGAGTGATTTTAATACCAAATGATTAACAATTGGGCAGTTTAGCCAATTATCCATGTTACCGGTCCTTTGACTGTTCTAGATTTTACTTTCTAATCAGTTTAACCGGGGATTAATCCCAGGACGTCTGGAACAGCCATTTACTATTTCAAGACACTACATAAAGCACTTACACACTGAGCCATTAAGACATTACGTGAAATACCACAGTAAAAATACAGTAAAGTCATAACGAAACAGGTTGAGCTAAAAGCATAAAATACTGAAAACGAAATTGAATTGGTTCACGATTACAAATTATAGTTCAGGACGACATCAACATCCAAGACATCCTTATCTATCGCCGTTATGTCATCGCTCAAGCTGCAGTAGCCTATTGTGAATCAGTTCAATCAGACATTTTTCATCTGCTATGGTTGATGAAAGGTCTACTTAATAATAATTAAAGCTATAAATTCTGTATTTGGTAATTGATGTTATTGTTGCCATTTTGGCTAATTTGATGTTATAGTTGCTATGCTTATCAATTGATGAATTGATGTTATAGTGTTTGTCGAGAATAATATAAGAAAACTTAACAATTATAAATATTTTATATATTGGCTCAATAATGCTGATGCGAGTGTCAGATCTTAACGAAAGAATAAAATCTCAAACAAACAATCTATAATAATAATAAAATAATTATGGAAAGTATTTAAACATATATTATAATAATTATGGAAAGACATTCAGCTGACACAGCTTGAGAGTAGCAGTCAACACTTTGATAAAGATTACTGGTAGCTTAATCTAACTTTTTACAAAAACTTCACTCCCACACAATTGAGACCAATCACAGTCATCGACACAAAGTAGAAGTCTATTTTTAGCTTTGTTTTATACTCTCATGTCCTATTCGTGTCTGGCTTTGTTTCTATCCGTAGTGTAGGCTCCTACAAATGATCCGTCCTCGGTGAACTTTCCAGGGTCCATAGAGCCGTAGTCGTTGATGCTGCCTTCATCCTCACTGTTCAGCTTCACTGTGCTGCTCAGTGATCCGCCAGTGCTCTTAATAGGTGCGATCTCACTGCAAAAAACATCATTTACACATAACATCTCGCTGTTTTAGTGCTCTGCCTACTGGCAGGTCCATGGTATATAACGCCTCTATTCATCTCTATCTTCCGTTTTTCTCTTCAAGTTCACATACGAGTAGATCTTTAAATTATTTATTACATTCGTTTTGATATACCATTATTCTTGGGGATTCTGATTATGACGAGGTGGGCTCCCTATGCCTGCCTCAGCTTCGACTAACATTTACTGGGCAGGGGCGTCATTCCCTGAGAAAACAATCCAGTTTTCTCAGGGAATGACAGGATTGTACCCATACAATCCTGTTTACCCATATACACATGACATATAACAACAATTACTACCTCATTAGTTAAGAGGAAGACCAAGACATGAGTGTTGGATGATTTGATGACAAATTCTTATATAGATCTGAAAAGAGAAGCTGAGGAGAGAATTGGTTGGAAGAGTTATATGTTATGAACCTGCCGTTAGGCAGTGCACTAGAATAAGAAGAAGACAACAACAGTTAGAGCGCTACTGTCGTCCATGATAACATGAAGCATGATTAAAGCAAAAAGAATGTCCTAATCGATGCAAGTATCAAACTCCAGAAAATCAGTAGCCTAAAAAATACACGGTATCGGTGTGATGTAAATAATCATTTGGGTTGTTGTAATTTCTGTGATTAGTCAGTCAATCAATCAATTAGTCATGAAAGTAATCACCGACTATTTAATTTCTTACTAAGTCAATTAATCAATCATTCAACAATTATTCAGCTAATCAGTCAATCAGTCAGGTAGGCCTAGTCAATCAATCTATCAAAAATTCAATCAAGATATAAATCAAAGAGACATTAGTATCTTAATCATGTGCAATATTAAACGGACAAAATTTAAAAATAAAAATAATTTCCTTTTTCATAAAAATTCTGAATTTGTTGTATAATATTTTTAATACTACTTTTACTATTTAGCTACTTGGTACTTAAGTCCATAGTACTTGAGTCCATGGTACTTAAGTCCGTAGTACTTAAGTCCGTAGTACTTAAGTCCATAGTACTTAAGTCCATAGTACTTAATACTTAGTACTTTAGTCCATAGTACATAATACTTAGTACTTAAGTCCATAGTACTTACGGTCTCCGGTAATCCTGAAATCCGCTCTCCTCAATCTCTTTCTCAGGATCATTTCCGTTAAGTCGTTCCTTCTCATCCACTGAAATCACATCAATCAATCAATCAATCACTCAAGCAAACAACCAATCACTCAATCAATCCATCAATCGATCAATTAATCAATCAATCACTCAATCAATAAATAATTCAATCAATCAATTAATCAATCAATCAATCATTAAATCAATCAACTAACCAATCAGTCAACCAATCAAACAATCAGTCACTCCGTTGAATCATTTAACACAATTGTGGCATGTTAGCAGATAGATAAAGCATAAAACTAGAAATTTAAATATAAAATCGACGTTTTCGTGCAATATAATAATATTACTAAAGATTTAACGTCCATTTCCTAATACTAGGATGATGTCAGGGACGTCAACGAATGAGAGAGAGAGAGAGAGAGGGGCGGCGAATACTGGTTTAGTTGGATGCGCCGCCAGCAGCTGTGCAAAATACGTGCCTGAGACGAGAGATATATTAACAACAACGATAACACAACAGTTGTGCAAAATATGTGCCTGAGACGTCTCTGACATCATTGCTCGACGATGAATTTAATATTAATTTAATTAATTATTAATTTAATTTAATTTCACGATACAATGCAAGTATATTAATTAATTGAGTAAGTTCACGATTTGAATCAGAATGTTGAGAGCCTATCAACAGAAAACTGCACGTGTTCGTAAGGGAGACTAGTGCAGGTGGTACAGTGTACAGAAATAAAAGTCTACGTCATAGTGTCTGTACGATAGAAAAGTAAATTTTAAAAAAGCTGGCAAAGCTAATGTTAACGTAAGATTCCTCGATAGAAAGCGATGTCAGTGACGAGCGAGCCCAGGATTTGAACCCGCACATACTGATCCGCGGTGGAATAACTTACCGACATCGCCATTGGTTACAGACAAATAGATAGATTTGATTGCTTGATCGATTGATTGACTGATTGATTGACTGATTGATCGATAGATTGGTGAACTGATTGATTTATTGATAGACTGATTGATTTAATAACTGATTGATCGATTTATTGACTGATTGATTGACTGATTGATTGACTCGTTGACTGATGGATTGATTAATTAACTCATTGACTGATTGATTGATCGACTGATTGATTGATTGATTGACTGACTGATTGCCTGATTGATTGATTGATTGACTGATTGATTTATTGATTGATTGATTGATGGAGTGATTAATCGATCGATCGATTGATTGACTAATTGATTGACAGATTGATTGATTGCTTGACTGATTGATTGATACCGGGATAAGTATCTCCCCTGCCTCGCTGCATATAGATGCAGCAGCAGAGAAGAATGATGAGGAGCAGCAACAAGGCAGCTATCAGAGGGTATATCCACCACATGCTGGCAGCTGCAACAGCTGCAACATACAACAACAACATACAACAACATTATCAACATACAGCAGCATTAACAACATACAACAATATTAGCAACATACAACAATAACATGCAACAACCTTAACAACATGCAACAACACAAACAACATACAACAACATTAACAACATGCAATAGCAACATACAACAACATTAACAACATACAACAACAACATACAACAATATTAGCAACATACAACAACATTAACAGCATACAACAACATTAGCAACATAAAATAACATTAACAACATAGAACAACATTAACAACTTACAATAACATTAACAACATAGAACAACATTAACAACTTACAATAACATTAACAACATAGAACAACATTAACAATATACAATAACATTAACAACATATAGCAACATTAACAATATACAATAACATTAACAACATATAACAACATTAACAATATACAATAACATTAACAACATATAACAACATTAACAATATACAATAACATTAACAACATATAACAACATTAACAATATACAATAACATTAACAACATATAACAACATTTACAATATACAAGAGGCAATGATTAGCATGAACATTGATTTATATTATATTGTAACTAAAAAAATTGCTTTTGAATTAATTTAAATTCCATTCTGAAATTTGTTTAAGGGGATTAGACTTATTAATTAATTTAGATTTAGTCTGCGAAAATTTTTCATAAAGTTCTAAAATAGACGACAGTTAATAATAAAATAGAAATATTAAGTAATTAATAGTTTCTATGATGCCATGTGGCAAAGTTTACCGTCTGTTTTCATGTTATAAAAGACACTGCCAAAAAATGTCCGGCTGGGATTTGAACCGATAGTCTCCTGTTTATCCAGAAGGCGTGTTAGCCAATCGTCCACAGATATAATAAGAAGTAATTGGAATATGATCATAATTAAAATAATAATTAATTAGTATTATAATTAGTTCCTACCGGTAGGTTCTCCAATGAGAGATATTGTCATGGTTTTCGTATCGAAGCTGTAGGAGTTGTTGGCCCTGCACCGATATTGGCCCATTATTTCCTGCCACTTATCCGTGTTGTTCACATCGACGTTGAACCTCAGTTCATCTCCATCTATGACAATGAACTTGTTGTCCGGATGAACAGGGTTATCTCTCTCAGACTCGGCAGGGTCCACCTAGTAATTGTTTAAATAAATAAATAAATAAATAAAAATACACGTAAATAAATAAATACATAAATAAGAACATAACTAAAATATATATATAAGTAAATAATATAAATAAATAAATACTTAAGAATATCAATACATAAATAATAAAATAAATAAATAAGAAATATAAATAAATTCAAATCTAAATAAATAAGTAAATAAATATATAATTACATTAAATATGATAGAATAATTATTTATATACTTACCTATATATTCATTTAACACATTCATAAATATATTATTTAATTTATTTATTTATTACATATTTCTATTTATAATCAACTTAGCAACTTTCAAATCATCAATCAGCTAATTATTTAATATCTAATTAACAATTATTTATTATAATATTTATATATTATTTGTTATGGTTGAGAAATATTCTATAAGCCTGCAACTAGATTCAGTACCCCATTCAGTACCTTAAGAGATAAATGAGAATAATGGTAGCTTCAAAAAGTGAGAGATAGAGAGAAGCGGAGGGGAAGATTGAGAGAGATAGAGAGAGATAGAGAGATAGGGAGATAGAGAGAGAGAGAGAGTGAAACAGAGGGAGAGATGGAGAGAGAAAGAGACAGAGAAAGAGAGAAAGAGAGAGAGAGAAAGAGAGAGATAAAGTGAGATAGATTAAGAGAGAGAGAGAAAGAAAGAGAGAGAGAGAGAAAGAGACAGAGGAAGAGAGTGAGAGAGAGAGAGAAAGAGAGAGAGAGAGAGACAGAGAGAGAGAGAGAGGAAGAGAAGTAGTTTGTATAGCTGGAATGACAACCTTCCTCCACTCCACAGACACGGGAGTGCTTGGGTCTGACTCTGCCTTGCACCTGAATACAACCACCTTCGGTTCATCCAAATCAACTTCAACGTAATCCCTTTCTGACATTGAGATAACTTTGGTCTTTTCTAAAATAGCAAACAATATTATTATTGTAATCATAGAAAGTTTTTAAACTACTTGAATTGCTCTGCATACTTAAAAATTACTATAAAGAGCGAGAAAAAGTCATCATCGTTTGATTCTTAAAAACTTAAAAACACTCAAACTAAAAATATTTGCCAAAAGTTTGAAGTTTTGAAGAAGTCCCTGGAAAGCCACTCCATAAGTTATTATTTTTCCTTGTAAGGTAATGTTTGAAATGCAGTGAGGGCAGTGGCCTTATTCTGAAATCATCTAAACGTGTGCTCATTAATGAGAGTGACTAGTGAAATATTTCCAATTTATTAACAATATATCTCAAACTAAATGTGTACCTGTATTTTTTTAATATTCTAGACATAATGTAATAACATATTTAAAATATTTGGAGATTACGTTATTCCAGAGCATAAGATATGTAGATAGATTGGACTGGATTTTTTGATTCTTCATTTAAACACAGTTTTTGAATCCATGTGTTTTCAGCTCGCCTGCTTGCATTTGATTCAATAGTGCTCAATGTTATAATTGACAACAGTTTTTCTCTAACTGTTGTTGCTGTTGTTATTATTGTTGCTATTGTTATTGTTGTTGCTGTTATTATTGATGTTGTTGGTTTTATTATGGCTGTTGCTAATGTTAGCAGTACTTAGCACGTTGAGATATCCAGTGACCAGCTTGTAGCCATGTGTGTTGCTGTTGTTATTGTTGTCACTGTTGTTATTGTTGTTGTTGCTGTTGTTGTTGTTTTTGTAATTTATAATTTTGTTGATTCTGTAACTTATAGGAGCAGTCTTTACACATTGAGATATCCCGTGCCGAGCTTGTATCCGTGCACGTTATTGTTACTATTATTGTTGTTGTTGTTATTGTTACTATTGTTATTACGTTGTAATTGTTGTTTTTGTTGTTGCCGTTGTTGTTGCTGCTGATAGAAGCAGTACTTAGCACATTGAGATATCCAGTGCCGAGCTTGTATCCGTGTGTTACATCTATTACTATTGTTGTTATCGTTACTATTATTATTGTTGTTGCTATTGTCGTTGCTTTTGTTGTTGTTGTTGTTGATGCTGCTGATAGAGTCAGTACTTAGCACGTTGAGATATCCCGTGCCCAGCCTGTATCCATGTACGTTGCTCGTGTTACACTGGATGACCATGAGATCCGTGTCTGTCTCCATCCTGTCCGTGCAGTCCCTACACACGTTCTCCACGATCAGGTTCTCGTAGTTACCAGTGAAACGAATCCTTGCTGGGGTGTGGCGCACTAAAAATACAAGAAGATACTAAATGTGCAAAATGCAGAGAAATAATGCAGTAGTAGAGCACTCAAAAGATCGGTGTTGAGATATCTAGTGCCAAGCTTGTAGCCATGCACCTTGTTTTTATTTTTATTAGTGTCGTTTTTGTTGTTGTAGAGCTCTCAAAAGTCAGTGAAGGGTTGAGCACTATTAAGTGCACCAAGACACTAAACAAGCACATATTGTACATATAGAAAAAATAAAAGAAATACATAACCTGTGCGCTATTTGCACATTGATCTATTTGTCTGAAGAGCTGAACCAACAAACAGCTGGGACTTATATGTCCATGAAAGATCACGTGTCTCTCAAAACTGAAAGATTTGAAAGAAAGAAGACAATCAGACAGAAGACACAAGTATTCTGTCAAAGTATTCATCAAATACGACCATTCGATTGTATAAAGCAAGAGAAGATGTTGAAGAAATTTTAAATTTGGACTAAAAAGAAGAATTTACACCCGCTTTAAATAGAGTATCAATCAAAGTAGACCCTGTTTAAAGAGTATCTGGACTCTTAAAGAGTCTTAACGTAGACCGATAACAGACATAGAGAGTCGAGTTGAGAATCACTAAGCAAACTGATTTCTGATCTAATTAGATTAATTAAACAATACAAACCATCAAGTACTTTTCCATTTATGTACCACACAGTTGTTGGAGTTGGTATTCCCTCAGCCTTGCATCTAAAAGTGGCCGTGTTCCCCTCCGTGACATTCTGACTTCTCGGCATATCTAATTTGTCTTTGAATTCCGGAGCGGCTAAAGCACAAAGCGTGTATTTAATTGTATTTCTAACGGTTCAAACATGTGGTATTAAAAATGATATATATCAACATATTTGATCATTTCACTATAATGCGTGTTTACTTTCATTATATTTGTAAATATTTGTAATTGAATTAAATGCGTATTTGTGTAATTTTGTTTTACAGTATACATTTTACGAAACATCCCGTGTTATGATTCTACCAGAGATTGTATCACTTAAATATAATAAGATAATTCTAGCCATAATTATGATTAAATTTCATAAGATAATTCTAGTTATACGTCTGTCTTTAACTTAATAAGATGTAATTAACTTAAAGAGCAATTTATTCTGCATCAATAAATATAATCTAATATATATATCAATTGATTTAATACTGATCAATTTATCCATATTTATCATTGTATTTATTATCATTGCTGTATTCTATATTTGTTTCATATTTCATGGTATTTCCTCATATCATACTGTAAGCCTATTGATATTATAATATATGTGCGTAATCTAATAATTACGAGTAGCTTATTATTACTCTTTATTTAATCTTTAATTTTTAATTTTCTAATTACTATTATTTTATTTATTTTATAGCCCTTGGCTGTATAGGACCCTGGGCTAAAAACTAAGATAAAAGAAAAACTTTATTTAATTAAAAGAAAGATGAAAAAGAGATATTTAAAATAATTCCTCTGCGCTCTGGGAGGCTGCATTCGCCAATGCGGTAATTATTATTATTATTTTTATTAATATTGTTAATATCAGTAATTTTTAGATATTATTTTTTATTATTTCATCATATTACTATTATTATATGTTAACCTGTTAACCTGTTAATATATTAATAAATAATTGTAAATATGTTAGACATGTGAGGGAAGGACCTCACTCCAAGGAGCTCTAGACCGGATCATGATGATCAATCAATCATCAATTACTATTATTATTTTTTTTACCCCAGTGTAAAGAACCTGGGGTTTGATAAAAACGATTCAAGCAATATGTGCTGAATCACCGCCCGGCTAATCGAGGTCATCAATCGGTTTAAAAGAATTGTTGAAGCAGACTGCATTGAATCTTTGCAAAATATTATTATTATTATTTATTATTATTATTATTATTATTAATTACTTTTCTCGCGTAAACAGGATAGTTTTCTCAGGGAATGACGTCCCTGCACTGTAAATGTTAGTCGAAGCTGAGGAAGGCATAGGGGGCCCCCCTCGTCATATTCTGAATCACCCCAAGAAAAAATGATTTATCACAGCACAAATGGATGGACCCTTTAAATGGGGAGGGGTGGTAAGAAGTGGAATGCGGAAGTTAGAGAAGAGTGGAGGCTTTATATACCATGGACCTGCCAGTAGGCAACGCACTAAGAGAGAGAGAGACTTTTCTCGCAGCTGATAAGTTTTATTATTTCTATACCTACCTTCTACAACGAGCGTCAGAGTTCTCTTGGCTTCTCCCACAGCGTTAGAAGCAGTGCAGATGTATTGTCCCGCATCCGTGGGCACGATGTCCCTGATGATGACTTCCGTCTTCTCGTTCATGTATTCCTTGTAGCGCTTGGAAGAGTCCGGAAAATTCCAGTTATACTGCGCTTCCGGCCTGTAATACCAATCAATCAATCAATCAATCAATCAATCAATCATCAATCAATCAATGAATAGATCAGTCAATCAATCAATCAATTATATTTTATAATATATAATCACTATTGTAAACAAACTATAGATGTATTGATCATTTAGATTTCAAGGCTCTGCCGCGTGGCAGGCTAGAGGTATAACGTGAATGTTACTTGGCAGAAAAGAAGCAGCGCAGTGAGATGTTCCTCCCCACCACGCCCACGTAGCTCATGTCTGAGGCGGGAAAGCTGAACGTTGGATTTGGCGCGAAATCTCTGTTTCCATCGGTCGATGCTGTTTTATAAACCACAATACAGCAGAATCACACAATAGCTAAGAATTGTTTACTACCCAACTGTCGTTTAGCGAGCGCTATATCCCTATTCGGGGTCGACACGGAGGGGAATGGATAGGAAATAGAACATTAAGGACGGCTATCCATCGGCCTGGCAACATCAGGTGTTCACGACTAGGAAGGGAAAACTCACGTCGCAACGCAGTCTCGAACTAGCGACCTTCTCGTTCAAGAGGCGAGCTCTTTACCATCACTGCGCCACGAGGCGTTCCAAAGTTGTTTACTACAATATAGAATAATATATTTCACTCAAAATATTGCTTAATAATTTGGAGATGTGCACCTATAATCGTCCTGGTATCATCCGTATAAGAAGAAACAGACGAAAAGTCATTCTTGTTATATTTATCATATCAGCAAACATTCTAGGACCTATATACTTATTATATTAATAATAATAATAATAATAATAATAATAATAATAATGCTGTCTGCTTCAGCGATTCTTAAAAGAGTAATAGTAACAATAATAATAATAATAATAATAATAGGTTTTCTCAGCCTTTCATGCGCTGCTGCTGGCTCAGCAGCTCATGAAAGAAGATAGGAAGACACTTAAATATGCCAATAGGAAGACACTTAAATATGCCGCAGTCTCTAGCAGCTACATCTTCCTGCCAATTGCTTTTGAGACATTGGGCCCCATCAACTCTGCCGCGTCTGACTTCTTAAACGAATTAGGCAGGAGAACCAGTGCCATTACAGGCGACCAGCGTGAAAAAGCCTTTCTATGGCAGCGCCTATCTATCGCACTCCAGCGTTTTAATGCTGTATGCATTCGTGGCACATTGGCGAATGCGGCCTCCCAGAGCGTAGAGGAACTATTTTAAATATTTTTCATCTTTCTTTTAATTAAATAAAGTCTTTTTTATCTTATATTTTAGCCCAGGGCCTTATAAAGCCCAGGGAAATTTAAAAAAATAATAAAATAATAATAATGCTGTCTGCTTCAGCAATTCTTTTAAGCAGCTAGATGACCTCGAGTAGACGGGCGGCGATTCAGCATGTATTGCGCAAATCGTTTTTATCATACCTCGGGTTCTTTACACCCGGGCTATTTAAAAAAATGTTTAAATATTATTATAACAATACTAAACGTTAAATAGGCCCAAAGACGCAATTTGGCAGAACTAGGAAAGGAATTAACAAACCATAGAAATATTATTAATAATACTTTGAAATTATAAAATACTTTTAACTCACGCAAAACAGTAACTTTGGTGTAAGATCCGCCGAGCTTCTGATCGAGATACTGGTTGAAGGTAAGCAGCTTGTAGATGTAGCCGTTCAGAGAATCGACTGGAGTGGCGTAGGCAAAGTAGAGGTTACCTACGTCATATACAATCAATCAATAAATCAATCAAAAATTCAATTAATCAAACAATCAATCAATTCTTTTGACTCGCTTGTCATCAACTACAAGTATATTTTGAAGAGAAAAATAAGTCAAACTTCCACAACAACAACAACAACAGAATTAGAGTACTCTGTCGTCCGTGACAACATTGAGCACTGTGGTACCAAGTCAATCCGATGAACAGAGTGTGGGGTCCAAAAACGGTGCAAGCCAAAATCTGGGAAAGTCAGTACGAGGAAGGGTACCAGTTGAATGGAGGTTTACATTTCAGACTGCTTGGTCAACCTATACATAGCTTCGTTGCATACATATATTGATTGATTCTTTGGTTCTTGATTGATTGATTGATTGATCGATTGCATGATTGATTGATTGGAAAACAGCGGATAATTATATCACATTATCGCAATATTTTTATGAAATAACTTCAATAAGTTATAAACTAAATAAGTTAATTAGTTACAAAAGCTTAAATAAGTTAAATTAATAATAATTTAAATAAGTAAGAAGTTATACAAGTAATAAGTTAAAAAAGTTACAAGTTAGCTTAGTATTAAGTTAAACAAGTAGTAAGTTAAACAATTAATAAGTTAAATATGTGATAGCAACGCTGTCTCGTATACCCTCTTCGTCCATTTGAACTCTTGAGCTCAGTATCAGCTTACTGGCAGTTTTAGCATCTCTGTTCTCAGCTCTGAAACATCATCAGTTAATTTACTATACTGTAAAGTCATATCATATATAACTTTAAAAGTTATATCTGAAATATCATCAGTTAATAAATAGTTGGTAAGAATATTCCTTACACACTACTTGTTCTGTTCGACCAATCTATGTAATTCAAATTTATCTAAATGTTAAAAGTTTACGCCAATTTACTTTATTATTTTATTGTATGTTTCTGTTTGTCTAATAACTCTGGATAAATAGGTGTTCAACTAGATAGAACGCTTCTCGTTCTCTTTGATGGCCTATTGCTTCTGCCGCTACTTAATTTGTTTGATTGATGCTATTTTTTATTTTGCTTTCTATTCAATTTTTTACTATTTTCATGTGATTGTTTTCATTTTGTGTGGTATGTGCTGTGTTTCTATCTAATAAACATATTTCTCTCTCTCTCTCTCTCTCTCTCTCTCTCTTCGGTAATTTATTAGACTTCAGAGTTTCTGGAGAGAGTTGATACAGATAGTCATAAGATAAATGCATTAATAAATTGGAAGAAGAATTGGATAGAACATATTCTAAAGGGAGATGGTTTACTACAAGTCATATAAGAGAAAATGGGAGGAAAGAGAAGCAGAGGCAGACCGAGATTAAGAATGTTAGATGATTTAAAGATCCACTCGAATGTGGACATGAAGAGGAAAAGGTAAAACAGAGATGAGTGGAGGCGTTATATACCATGGACCTGCCAGTAGGCAGTGAACGGAGAGGGAGACTGTAGAATAGAAAAGATGTGTAAATACTTGCTACTGAAGGTCATGCTTAATTGACTTGTTAATTAGTATTTACTTACTTTAGCTTAGCGACTGGAACATGAGCTTTAGCGCATACGACCATAAAATGCTAATAATAATTTCTTTAAGGTTTTCTCCACAGCTGCAGCATTAAAAAGCTAAGGTTAACGGCAGTTTCCTTACTCGAAAGCGATGTCAGTGACGGCCTTAATTGATTTGTTAATTATCAGCAATCTCGAGAAAGATTGACTGATATTCATTGGCAGGCATTAGTTAAGCAGTTCCGATAAACTAGTTTAGTTTAACTAATTTTTTATTTTGAGCAAAAATTTAACTAATTTTTAGTTAGCTTTAACTAATAAGTTAACTACTGTTTTAGTTAAAAACTTTAACTAAAATATTGTTACAATAATTTTTCCAACTAGTGCAATTTCTTTAGAAAAGTGCGATGACGTTGAAAACTAATTGCCTATACATCTAGCTGACTAATTGCCTATACATCTAGCTGACTAATTGCCTATACATCTAGCTGACTAATTGCCTATACATCTAGCTGACTAATTGCCTATACATCTAGCTGACTAATTGCCTATACATCTAGCTGACTAATTGCCTATACATCTAGCTGACTAATTGCCTATACATCTAGCTGACTAATTGCCTAATCACCTACATGTCCAGATGACTAATTAATTAATTAACTAATACGCTAGTACCAACATTTCCCAGCTGTACGTTGGACGTGGAAAGCTCTTATGTGGCTGGGACAATATCTTGAACGGCTTCCCTTCGTCCACTCTCCGGTCCGCTATATCCGTGGACGGGGACCCGCCTATCGTGGCTATCTGGAAGAGGGTGACGTTGGACAGGGCAGTGCCGTAGTTGTTAGAGGCCTCGCAATGGTAGTACCCGCTGTTCAGTGGGGACGCCTGCCTTATGATCAAGATCTGTCCATCTCGCTCAAACTCTAGAACACCAGGATTCTGGTTCTCAACAACGTTGTTGCGTTTCCATAAGTACCTGGGACATGGAGAATTAAAGCATTATAGAAGCAATAATAGTAGTAGTATTAATAATAATAGTAATAATAATAATAATAATAATAATAATTATTATTATTATTATTATTATCATTATTATTATTATCATAATTATGATGATTTGTATATGGTTTTTTAAAGGTATTGAATGAGTCAATATCATTAATAATAATAATAAAAATAGTAATAATAATAATAATAATAATAATAATACCTGGAACATGGATAATTCAAGCAATATAAAATTGATGAATTTATGAATAGCTGAAATCACAGTGTAATAACGTCTCTTTCACTCACATCTCATTCACTTGATCCATTTTGCGATATTGTTAACAGCCTTACTGCCTGCTCGTCCTCGAGCGGTTGTCTAATTCTGGACCCGCTCGACGGTCGGCAGTACTTCGAGACGGCAGCTTTTTCGTCGAATGCTTTATTAAGGGTACCGCTTGTCAGGAGGAACCGAGGTGCTGCGTCTTCAGATACTTCTTTCCGCGTATCATCCGTCTCGATAGGCCTTTCTTGTTCGTTTCCGTCTGAGTAGGCCAAGGTCCAACCCCCCTTGTCTACTTCGTAATTGGTTCTCGGGAACCCGGTGCACAGCGTCGACGCTGGCCCGAGTCGGGAGTAGAAGCGTACTCCACGTCTTCTACGTATTTAGACGATAAAGGTTGAGTTTCTTCCATGCTCCCTTGGTAGATTCTATACCGTGATATTCGTGGTTCTCGAGGCGAAGTGATATGGTGACCCGAATCGGTAGTGGAAGCGTCTGCGTTATCTTGGGCGATCACGGTTTGATTTTCTACCCTGCTTCCTAGTCTTCAAACTTGTAGTAGTATATAATTAATTATATGATTTGTTGTTTTAACTGCGACGAACTTTATTCTTCTTTTCCCTATTAAAACTTCCCTATATCCCTTTTAGACTTATTCTTCCCTATCTCTTTTCCTTTATTGGTCTTTCCGTAGTTTCTACTCTCGCTTTTGTTTTCATATAACAGTTTAAACAAATCTGTGATAATAAACAAATTATTTTTATTATACTTACCTAACATCACCAGAACCCGTAGCCTCACAGGAGAGTTCGACCCTGTCGTCAGCCCTTGAGATCCTGTCTCCCTGACTGCTCCTTGTTATAGTGGGAGGCATTCTTACTGCAACATCAGGACAATCTTCTGCATGAACTAAGCTTTACTATCTTACTGCAACATGTTTAATAGAAAGAGCTATGCATTGGAAAAGAGTAAAAGGGCAATCGATGTTAGATGATTGAGATTGATAACAAAATAGTACGTAAACAGGGATGAAACATTGCTCTAAACTTTGAACATATATGAGATGTTTAATATTTACGATGAGGCTATGATGGAGGAAGCCAAGGAAAACAAGGAAGAAGTAATAAAAATTGTTACGAGATATAAAATTTGCAGATGAGCAAGGAATGGTAGCAGCAAGCGAGATTGGACTGCAGATGATACTGGATAGTAGGATAGACGCGCTTACCGTCTGACTGAGCTCCACAATATGACAGTATTCCTAGAACAAGTACCACTAGTGCTGATCCCTTCTTCATCTTAAACAATTCTTAATAGGACGCTGATAAGATAATTCAACGATTGCACTTCTTTTATTTATTTTCAGTCTGACTATATCTGCAAGCAAATAAAACATTATTAGCGATTGTAATGTGCATTATTGTATTATATGATTTTATTTATGCATGAATTTATATTTTTCCTTAACTAGTTATAGCAATTTTCACAACTAGACTTCTACTAATTAGATCTTTGCCAGTCCAGTAATAAGCTTGTTATATAGGCTATCTCCAATGCAATTTTATTGATGCTTTTAAAGTCACTGTCTATTGTATATGATTTCTACACTTGGTGTAAAGCAGCGGATTTAAAACGAAACCTAAAAGGCAAGAGAACTTCTTAAATCACTTCTCAATTACGATGCTCGAGTTAATATAGATTAAAAGAACCGCGTAAGCGGAAATCTTTAAATATGACTAGATTACGGATAGACTAAGTCGTTAGAATGTTCTAGATCATCATCATTTTCCTGCCACGAAGCACAGTTTAACTATGGTCGGGATAAAATAGGATCCTGATAGTATTACAATTACAAAACATTATATTTTCCTCCATCTATCATTGAGGTAGCCCTTCTTATAGCTAAATGGTAGGATTTTAAGAGTACCAGCTCTCCAATATAATTATGTTTGCTAGTTGTGTGGTATTGGACTACTACATGCATTAATTGGCCTGCGAAAAACTATTAAATCAACTCTTAAACCATTAGTAGACTTAGAGGTAGTCACCTAGCATGGACAATGGCTTAATTGCCATTATTTCTCCAGGATTCTACAATGTCTACCACTTTAGCAAGCCGACATCACAAATAGACTATTGGTTTATCAAATTATCTGTAGTATTTCCGGCTTTTGTAATTGCTTTATTGGCAAAACGGCCATCAAGTATCCGAGGAAATGCATTGAACTCTGGCTGGAAACAAGATCAAAAGAGTCGAACTTAAAATTTTAAAAATACAAATACAAATCAAACATGGTGGTAAATCTACTCTAAAAACTTAAATTGCTATGATGCAAATTAATTTTCGGATTTTACTAAAATGATTAGTTAGAAAATGACCATGGTTAGTTTTAACTTTCAGGTAAGTGTTTTCTAACTATAGTTCACTTAAGTATCCAACAAAATATTATTCCTTAAACGATAATCCTGCTTTAGTCTTTCGGCTCCAGTCCAGTGGGAGACTATTCACATCTATTTCAGTATTTCTTTTCTATTAGATCTACTTCACCATTTTATTGTTACATTCTTTACACAAATAGAAGATTATCACGCTTAACATACTATATTTTGCTTATCATATTAAGCTTGTCATTTAAGCTTATTAAACCTACTTTAAGTAAACTCTAAACTATCATGCTACAGCAATGAGTAGTGAGCAGTATTTTTCTGGATTTTGAAATTGCACCGTTTTTTGGACCTTCATTTTGCTCGCCGTCTTGATTTTGTCTCAATAGTGCTCGATGTTGTCATTCATGACTGTAGCACTCTAATTGTTGTTGTTATTAATTGTTGTTATTGTTATTAATTGTTGTTATTGTTATTAATAGTGGTAAAAATTACATAATTATTATCTATACTATAATTGTGTATTGTTAATTTACTACATGTTATAACAGTATATAGCTGGTAAAGCTAATGTTAACGTAAGTTTCCTCACTGTACGAAAGCGATGTCAGTGAAGGGCGAGCCCAGGATTTGAACCACGTAAAAACTGATCCACATTCGAGTAACTTACCGATATCGCCACTGGATCTAGCCAGTGGCCTATAGGCCTATATATCTGTGTAATTTTGTGTGTGTGCACATATAGGCCTACATGTACTGTATGTACATACACGTATATATATATATATATTCTGTATATATATATATATATATATATATATATATATATATATATATATATATCATCATCATCATCATCCCTTGAATCCCAGTTTAACCAGGGTCGGGATACAAATAGACTGTCTCAAGGACAAAACTATATATATATATATATATATATATATATATATATATATATATATAGAGAGAGAGAGAGAGAGAGAGAGAGAGAGAGAGAGAGAGAGAGAGAGAGAGAGACAGATAGAGAGAGAGAGAGAGTGAGAGAGAGAAGAAGAGAAGAAGAGAAGAAGAGAGTATAGTTTATTGACAGAGAGGATGTAAAATACTTGGTTTGCATGTTTTAGTTCGCCCAGATTATTATAAACCCGGATCTTGCGAGCCGCGGCAGATCATCTTAATACAATTTCGTTCGAGGCAAAATATTTGCAAAGCACAGGAGTAACAAAAATGACCCGAGACAAACATTAAATGTCACAAAGTAGAAAAACAAATAAAACGCCGATCTGAAGTGTTTTAGGTGCGCAACTGGACAATTTGATCATAGCCAATGCATCATCAATAAATTATTTTTTTATATGCAAATTTTTAAACTAGTACTTCGTTGCATATATCCTCGTGAGTTCGAATCCTCTTGGGTTCGAATCCCAGCCGCGCTGATCTGAGAGTAAAATCTCGGACATTACTGGACTGGTTAATCGGAAAATGGAATAGATTGCCCAACGGTTTAAACATGTTGTAATATATGTGATAGATATCAACATAGTCGATCATTTCTCTATATCATCATCATCATCATCATCGTCAAATTTTACTAAAATAATTCACGAATCATTGAATGTCCAGTAAGGCTACTTCTGAAAACTAAATAATTTAGCCTAGACGTTCTCTGAGAGCTTCCAAAATGTGATTCTAACGACGGTGATCCATAAAACAATAATGGTTATAATAATTGGTAATGTAATAGAAATTTGTGTATTTCAGACTCAAGTAGACTCTCCTATAGCTACTAATTATGGTATTACCGAACAGAGCTATGTCACTTTTATGGTAGCCTCTTTCGTATCGTTATTTGTTTATCTAACTACACGCACGTTCATACTGTTCGTATAATCTGTGCTGCGATGAACAAATAAACGATACTAAACTATTAAAATTACTGCTAAAACCAGAAACGTAAGATACGGCGATCAGCAGCAATTTTCCTCAACTGAACTTACAGAGGCTGTAATGTCTGAATTTCGGTGTTTTTAGAAATTTATCTACATGCATGGATAGAGAGTTTTAGGGCTTGGAAGTAGCAGAGAGTTGCTGATCGAACTCTATGTACGTATTTCCATCATTAATTAACACAAACTTGATAAATAACCTACATAATGTGGGCATATAGCAGCAGTTAAAAGATAGTAAAACAGATAATTTGCGGTTGCCCTATTCTGCAGTGGTCCAACCACACCCGAGCATTACACTGGGAAAAAGTTATAGTTAATCCCTATCATAAGTAAAAAATGGAGCTGAGTTTATCGTCTGTTTGTCTGTACGACCGAGTACCGATTCATCTGCTTCCTCAATATTCAATATTGCGAACCTCTAGCCTAGAATCTTGGACTCGCACAGTTTTTGATCTTGCTTTCTCTTCGGTCTTTGTATATTCAGTCGTCATCTTCGTATGTTGCTTTGACATGCTGTATGTTGGTGCAGAATCTGCTTGAGACGTCCCTGACATTGCCACTTGGCGAGACCAAGACTTTAACTTCTTATCGATTATTGATATTGGTTGATTGATTGGTAGGGTTGATTGATTGGTTGGGTGATGATATCTGATTGATTGATTGGTTGATTGAATGGTTGATTAGATGATGATATTTGATTGATTGATTGAGTGGTTGATTGATTGATTGACTGATTGATTGATTAAATGATTGATTGATTGACTGACTGACTGACTGATTGATTGATTGATTAACCAGTGACCCGTTGTTTATCAAGCAGACGTGTTACCAACTACGCCACCGACTGGCGACTCGACACTTGGATTAGGTACAAGTTTTAGATAATATAATATACATGCATATCTACCTGATTGAGAGAAGATTATAGCGGAATTGATCCGGCCGACGCTTAGTTCCGCAATCCTGTAGAGCGCACCCGTATAGGATTTAACACATACACCCAGGCAGTGATTCACTGGTGAGAAGGTTGGGCGTAGCACAAATATACATAAAAAATGAGATCAGTCTCTGTTATTAGTTATGCTATAACGCAGTTCCGCTTTTACGAGAATATAATCTGTAAAATATAAATACATGCATTTAAAGTATTTGTCAAATATAAATACATGCATTTAAAGTATCTGTAAAATATAAATACATGCATTTAAAGTATCTGTAAAATATAAATACGTTTATAAAGTATCTGTAAAATATAAATACATGTATACATAGTATCTGTAAAATGTAAATACATGTACATGTATATAAAGTAACTGTAAAATGTAATACAAGTATAGTATATTGAGTACAATTGCAAGTTATAATTACTTTAAATCTATTTCTCCATCTAGAAATTACATTTGCACGTTTAATTGAATTTCTAGTATCTAATTAGAGTAACCACTACACTATTATTCGCGGATGACGTCATGATATGACAGATCCTTGCGTGCACTGAAGCGGATTTGAACCTAGATCTTGTTACTCAGAGGAAAATCTCGTAGGCCTACGTTCATGAACCGGTAAATGAATCGTTGACCAAGCTTGGATTGTGCACATATTTTACACTATAACTAATAGATATCATAGAGGACTCTGACGGTCTGTTCACTGAAATGTGTCTAAACTCTTCAATTTGCTGATTAATAATTTTAATCTAATAAATCGCAAAAGTTTAGTTTTGAATTACTGCGACTAAAAAGTACTTTACGACGGAAAACCATGCAATCTGTAGGATAGCAGTTACACTATTTAGAAATGAAGACTTTTTAAAATTACTTATCTGCCAATACACATTCTATACAGGAAAATTAAACAATAGCATGGCATAGTATAGAATCCCGTAGCTTAGCTACTAATCGCAGTTTAAATACATTTATAAAAAATTAATAAAAAGTTACAAGACATCTTTCAACTAGTTTCTACTAAATATTAAACCATTAAAAACACAACAGATCAATTGATCTCTCCCCTCCCTCCCCTCCCCTCCGATCCCTCTGTGTCCCTGATCGTGGGAATTATTTAACACACAGTGTCTTAACAGTGGGTGACTACTTCAGAAGACTGCGTAGATAAGAACCTCTAAATCTAACGATTAGGTATCTGTGAAGACTTAGCCTCACCGTCACATTAATGGCTACACTCGTCGATGTTCTGTATCGATTAGTTAGCGTAAACTCCTGTGTCAAGCTTCTATCTAAATATGGCGAAATTATATGATACCTTTGCATCCTTTTGTACATTATCCTATTACACTTTTTCTCATTGCCTTAATTATTGCACTTTTCAATAAAATTTTGAATTGAAATAAGCCAAACACTCTAGGTTACATAAAACCATCAGTTCACTAGTCGTACCGCTTTTTGGGACGCTTGGAATTAATGAATTAAATATCATTAAATGAACAAAATTGGTCCATCGTTTGTCGTCTTGTAGCATATAACTTAAATAATATTTATAAATTAAACTCCAAAGGAATTTAAGATTGCCTTCAAAATCAGCTCGTTAAATTACTTATCTCGCTTAACTTATTTAGCTTAAACGGTTACAAATTATCATCAGATTGGTATAATATGTAGGATTAACATAGAAAGACCTGACCATACTAACCACAGATATCATGGACTAATATTAATCATATTATGTGCATTAACAGTTAAGTTTGACTAAGCTGATGTTGCGGCTAGTCGTAGTAGTCGCTGAGATTTCAGCCACTGTACGAAAATGATCTCTGATGCTGAGGCCTGTGATAGGCATTGGCATCAAGTCATCCGGTAACCCAAGCCACGCACTCTAGAGGTACAAAAAGTAATTACATTTTAGGGAGGAACGGAATAAAAATTCAGTATACATATCAGGTACACACATCAGACGTCCCTGGCATTGCCTTATGGCGAGGAACCGGACGTTAAATTCTATATATTGATTGATTGATTGATTAATTGATCAGTTATATCTCAAATCAAGCTGAGATACAGTTATTTTGACAGATTGGCAAGGCTAGATTAATATTTGTGGTAAGTTCAATACTATTACGAAGTGTAATTTTTGATTTGTGTCTTGGGCTTATTTCGTCATTCTGTATTTCAGGCAGAACTGACAATATGCCTATTTTTTAGGCCACCAAAGGCTCTTAGTCTTTATTTAGGCATACAGTTCTATTAATTTCTTAACTCTGGCATCGTACGTCATAACTTCAGCTTAACGCATATCGTCGCGTATTTCATAATTTAGCGTCGTACTTCACAACTTAGAGTCTCATCATATATAACTTTTGTTAAGAACATCTCGATTATCCTTTATTGTTGAACTCTTTGAAGCTTTCACTGCTTCACCATCAGAGCTCCTCTAGACTCTGGAATAGACTTTAAATTTCGCAAGAGTCACTTGTACATAGAATCCACTACAAGAAACACCATGGTGAAGTTGTTATAAATAAATCTTGGTGGCTCCTTTCTCTTCAAAGAGCTCATAGTGGCATTTAAACAGTTTTACTGCTCAGTGAACAGAAATCATCACAAAATTAGAAACATCTTTTAATCATTTAAAAGAGCGGCGCAAAACCCACCTTCCCCGTGTGTGCACCAAGGCTGGTATCAGAGAGGCTGAGACTTGTCGAAAGGCAGTGATTCACAGTTATGATGATGTTTCTACTGTCTAATGAATTATCGTGAAGCCAGTGATAGGCTGATAGCCGGTAGGGAAATAGCTGGTGATATGAAGTATGACACTACGTCAGTGTGTAGGACTGTATACAACTGGTTCAGATTACAAATGACTAATCAAATCCTACATGTCAAAACTGTCGTACAAGTTAATCACTCATTATTGAAATTCGTGATTAAGCTTTAATAACAATAATATTTATAAAGGTTTAACGTTCGTTTCCTCATACAAGGATGATCTCAGGGACGTACATTTACTAGAACATTCAGCATCATCTTAATCATACATTGA
This sequence comes from Enchytraeus crypticus, assembly GCA_905160935.1. Classification (NCBI taxonomy): domain Eukaryota; kingdom Metazoa; phylum Annelida; class Clitellata; order Enchytraeida; family Enchytraeidae; genus Enchytraeus; species Enchytraeus crypticus. Next base: position 479,462 of record CAJHZI010000676.1, on the reverse strand, counting down.
ATTCCAGTTTATTTTAACTAGGGTCGGGATGAGAAATAGTTGTAGTAATTTCTGGAGCATATACTCTCATCAATCGAACGCCCTTTCTGGCGTTTTGTTGCTATCTGACGGCTTTTATGACACGTGCAGTCCACGGTTGGTCTATTCTTCTTCAACCTGGTCACAACACGGGCGATGATTTACTATAACATTTTCAAAATGGTTCTGATGGACAAACCAATGATACTTGCATCAGATCTCGCATAATGATTACAAATATGATAGGCCTATACGTGTAATTGAGCTTTGCTATTTCATTACAAGTATTATTGTGCAATAAGTATGCGTTTTCGGACAAAAGTTGCATTTAATAGCTTGTCTATCAGCAACATTTTAAAAATCGATTAATAATGTGCCATTTTCGACATTTAAATATTAGGGTCACTAAGATTTGCCTACATGTTATCTACGACTGCAGGTGAGAAAGTACAGAGTTCAAATCTAGTACTACTATTTTCTGAAAACAGGGAACAACGCCAAGTTTTAGAATGTCTCAAAAGCGTAGGGGTTACGTCATGAAGTTCAAATGACAGACCCTGAGGTGAATTGAACTCTCGTGGGTTCGAATCTCAGCCGTGCTGATCTGAGAATGAAATCTAGGACATTCACTGGACTGGTTATACGGAAAATGGTCTCAACGGTTTAACCCTCCAATGACCAACGGGGGGTCGGTCCATAGCGGACCCCACTTCTGATTTTTCTTCTAAAACTTTTTAAACAACCGAGTAAAATTTTAGAAAAAATGTAGTTGTTCCTAGAGAAATTACCTGCAAAACCACGTTTTAAAATTTATTGAACATTTTTCAATTAAAGTAGAGGAGGTCCCCAAAGGCGTGGGGTCCACGATGGACCCCACGCCTTTGGTCATTTTTGCACAGTTTTTTTCTATATAAATTTTTATTGTAAATTATATTAATACAGCTAGTATTATGCATTAGAATTGGATTATTTTGTTCTTTTATATTAAATCAGTTTTTTTCAAGTTTTTCGGTATTCGAGCACACTGTTGTGCGTTGTTCTCATATGACCAGAGTACTGTCCACTTGTAGATTAGAACTTCGTTATCGGTCTTCAATTATCGGCTGTTGAGTGAATTTCAAAGTTTAATTATTCTTCAGATGACGGTAGTAATAATGAAGACTTTCCTATCTATGAGAGTGATGCGAGTGATCAGGTTAGCGAAGCCGATTCTAGCGAGGAAGATAGTAAATCGGTACCATGTAAATCGAGCAATGGAACCATAGAATGGTTCAAGCGGGAGCAGCGTCGTGGACGTAGAACACCTCAAAATGTGATAGATATATCATCTGGTTTGAGAGATAAAAGCAAAAAGTGTTCTAGTGCATCAAATGCATTGAAATTATTTATAACAGACGAGATGGTTACAATGATTGTACTCAAAACGAATCACGAGCCAAGTCAGTATGTCAAAAATGGAATGAGGAGCACGAAGATAAGCAGAACATCTGACACGACGTCGATGCTAAGGAAATATACGGCTTTCTTGTTTTGCTGTTGCTCCGTGGAGTCTGCAGAGCACGTAAAGAACCGGTGGCTGAATTATGGGCAGATGATATTGGTTGTAGGCGTCCTGTGTTTACAGCAGCAATGCGTCGTGCGCGATTTATTGAGTTGAAGAGATTTATCCCATTTGATGATCTGGACATTCGAGCTCAAAGAAGAGAAACGGTTAAGCTGGCTCCTACTCGAGATATTGTCGATAAGTTTTCGTCTAATCGTTGCCAATCCAGGTGCATATCTAACCGTTGATGAACATTTACTAGTATTTCGCGGAAAATGCCCATTTCGTTAATATATCCCTTCGAAACCAGGGAAGTATGGGCTCAAAATTAGGGTTCTGGCAGATGTAGAGAGTTTCTATTGCAACAATCTTCAAGTTCTAATCATTTCTATGTAAACTATATATGAAGAGTATTCACATAATTACGGACTAGGAAGTGTTTAAAGTTCTATTATCTTGCTTAATAATTATTTACTAAAATATTGATAATTTATGTACAATCTTCAATAAGAGATTTTTAATTAGACTAAAGTGTTATAGTTAAATCAAAGCTTAATATATTCTTATTTGGGAATGTATTATCTCTTAAATAAGTTATTATCCAGTGATTCGTATCTGTTTATAGTTATGAAAACCAATTAAATCACTGGGGTCCGCTATGGATCCCCCGTTGGTCACTTACGGAACTTTTTTTACGTTGGTCGTTGGAGGGTTAAACAAGTGGTATTAAAAGTGATCGATATCAACATAGTTGATCATTTCACAATAATGCGTGTTTACTTTAGAGTAACCTCCTTGATGGTTCCTAATTATATTATTATTATATTATCCATACGCCGGCCCTATACTTCGGACAGTGATCGACTAGATTTGACTGAACTAGCCCACAGGACCCCAACGCATCATCGAATGTATTACTTAAGTGGCAGCGTCGGTTAAATACACGACTGCAGGTGAGAATGTACAGAGATCTTGGCTTGCTCGCGTCACACATATCCTATTAAGATGTGAAGCTGGCCTAAAATTCGACGTCTAGCCATTAAAATGTCATAAAGTTATATGTATCTAAAGGGGTAACAAATCTAGATAGAGACCTACCTGTAGTAATTAATCAGGGTATAGGTTCTATTTAATCTCCACATACGCACAAAATCTACTACATGTACATTTTATTGTCTAATCCGTATGTAGGCCTACACATCTACGAACAAAAGTACAAGTGAAGTTTAGAAAACTGATACGCAATTGCTAGTTGAAGTTCAGCGACTTCAGACTCAAGATAGTGAAAGTAAAATTAGAATTTGAACTTTGATCATATCGCATACTACTGGTTAAAACAACATGCGCAATATATGCTAAACAAATCTCTCTCGCTCTCTCTCCTTCTCTCTCACTGTGTGTGTCGCCTGTCTGCCTGCCTATCTGTCTGTCTGCCACAGTTTCATTCTCTCTAGCTCTATTCTCTCTGCGATTTTTCTCAGGCTTAGTCTGCTCATGCCTCGAGCTAATGTTTTTAGATCTTGGTCTTTTGTTTCTTCTTTCATTTCAGAGATTCAGAATGAGTCACAAACCATTCAGAATTCCCGCATACGTAAAATGACGTCATCTTGGAATATTTTCTTACTACGTCTTGTCCTGATTTAGTTATAAAGGCTATAAAGTTCCATATTGAAATTCTTGCAAAAATAATTTTAATAAATTGTTAATTAATAATTTAATGGTAATAATTTTTCTGTAACAATGTCATTGCCCCCCCCACCTTGCGCCCTGCCTCCTTTTCTCTCACCCCCCACCCTCTCATATTATTCTTTTATAAGAAAGTATAAGTCAAGTTGATGGGGTTAAAGAGTCAAGATAAGTATGATGAGAGTTACATCATAACTAACACTGTTATCACTAACTAATACTAGCACATCGTAACACTAGCACATGTTAAGCCCTAGCACAGGCTAAGCACTAGCACATGCTAAAAAATAGCACAAGCTAATCACTAGCAAATGCAAGTCAGTAGCACGTGCTAATCACTACCACATACTAGTCACTAGCACATACTAAGCACTAGCGCATGTTAGGCACTAGCACATGCTAAGCACCAGCACATACTAATAATTAGCATATACTAAACACTAGAACATGCTAATCACTAGCACATGCTAATCACTAGCACATGCTAATCACTAGCACATGCTATCACTAGCACATGCTAATCACTAGCACATGCTAACCACTAGGACATCTTAAACAATAGCACATTTTAATCACTAGCACCTACAAAGCACTAGCACATCTTAAACACTAGCACATGCTATCACTAGCATGTGTTAAACACTAGCACATGCTAACATTAGCACACCCTATAGGAACTAACACAGACTAAGACTTCGAATTTTGAACTAGCTTAAAAAAAAGTAAACACTCAAAAGTAAACTTATAGTGAAATGATCAACTATGTTGATATCTATCACTTTTAAAACAGCATTTTTAATCCGTTAGGCAATTTTATTCATTTTCCGTATAACCAGTCCAGTGAATGTCCGAGATGAGAGTCTCAGATCAGCGCGTATTAGTGTGTAAGGCCGTAACTATTTTCATGAAATAACCTTTTTATGACTTATGCAGAATGATCTAATCTCTCCTGTGTTCGATTCCAGTTCGAGCCGATCAAGGAAAATCTTGGATAAACAAAAGACCGGTAAAGGGACTATTATTTCAAACGGCTTTATTGAAGTGATGGACATCATCATGTGTGATGATTTCACTACAAAAATTGCAAACCAGAGGACTGAATTAATTTGTGGAATCCTTTATCAGTTTGTTCTATTTTTAAATTCGCATAATTCATTTTTAGACAGAAGCATCCAGGAAAGAGAATATATCGCGCTGTAAGTGTACAGAATCTGCGTTATGTGAGGTTATATGGCGTGCTATAAATAGTTTTAATTCACATCTGGCATGACGCTTTAATTACTACATTAGACCTATACATTTATACTGTTTTATAATATATAGGCCTACTGTACGCTGGCAGTCTCATACATAGTCATGAACCCGCACATACATACAGATAAAGCAAGAGAACTAGTTCGTGACGTATCCGTACTATATTGGAATTATTTAAAATTGTATGAAGATTCGTTTGATCTGCTAGGAGTCATGTGCTGCATGTGAGTTATATGTGCTAAATAATGAAACACAAGCGAAGATCGTGATAAGTGTAATCCAAACATTATTATGCGCTTGGAAAAGAAAACCAGATGAGCTAACCACCACTTTATAAGCATTTATTTTATTCGTAAAATTAATTATTAATTCGCTAGTACTTTTTACAATTTTATTTTATTTCTACGCAAGAAGCTTGCACATTGGTTAAACGAGAGAGGGAAAGCTTTACCGTGTAGATAGGGGACGAATGTTACATGATTTGGGGAAATGGCGATATTTTAAAACTTACTAGTGTGTGGGCCTGGCATTGAGGGGAGACGAAACTGCAGTAGATGTCCTCACAACACAATATAAAAGGTGTATGTCGCATCCCACCCAAGCTGATAGGCCCTATATTAAAACTACGTGTCATAGATAAGACTGTATGTTACATTTCCCGGTAGTTGATAACTTGATATAGGCTTACTAAAATAAAATAAACATACATATGATATTACTCATCTTTCACTTTTCAAAAACAAATAAATTAATTAGTACTTATTATAGATTACAATTTTAACTTTCACTCCGGTTTTAACCAAATGATTGCAGGCTATACATGTATATTGCTTAAACATAGTTCAACTGCGCTTCTATTATGAATAGGCCTATAACGAATATTATATAAATATTATATAATAATATTATAATAATGGATATTATGCAGAGATATTGACTGATTAGATTGTAGAGTTATGGGCCTCATTGAAGTAATTGTGACAAATACATAGGCCATTGTTTTAAATATAGCATACTGTCGATGAACTCACAGAGAGCTAACAGGACGACAAGAGTACAAACTAGAGAGAGAGAAGAGAGGGAGAGTTTTAGAGAGAGAGAGAGAGAGAGAGAGAACAATTTCATATAATAAAGAATTACAATCTATATCTTTTGCCGATGTTTCTTGACCGAAGAACGAAAGCAAGAGCTCCTAACATTTAATAGGCCAATATATGAACATGCCTACGCATATTAATTAGGTCTCAAAGTGTAACTACTTTCTATTAACCATACAGGCCTAATATTAAAGTTATTGTAATGTTTAAAGAGCGCAGTAATTTAGCATGAGATTAAAATTTCTCGTAAAAGTGTGACGATTCCTTGTCAAGGTTGAACGATATAGCCAATAGGAAATAAGTAAACAGCTACTATAGAAGGTGAAGGCCGGAGGTACTTTGTTGACACACAGATGCTGTTTTTATTGTCGACCCTAGCAGTTTGATCTCAATAGCACAAAATAATCGTTTTCAATGTGATTCTTTCTTATTAGAAGATAGGAAACGGTAAAATGCTTTGCAGCCGTATGTAATCATCAGTTTCTACGGGGTAAATACCAATATAAATGCCAATTTAAGGAGCACTTTATAATTTTTTCCTGTATATGCCCTTGTGTTCAATGCATTGTTTCGAAACAAACGACTATCAGCTGCAGCGTCGTCACGTGAATGGTGGCTTCATGAATTTATGCAGGATTCTGAAAATATATTTTGAAAAGCCAAACGGTAGACAAACAAGAAGAGAAAGTATTTTAAATTTCGACAGTTCATGGTATAAATATTTCAACATTATTTTTGCGTACATTTTTGAGAAATACTAGCAAATAAAGCGATCATAATAGGAAATAGTAAGTAAATGACTGGCGTAGTGCGGGTATAGGATCAAATAAAGTTATATTCATTTGAATATTTCAAACTTGTAATTTCAAAGGAAGTATTGAGATCTAATGCAAGTGGACATAATGCGACACTGTTCGTTAAACAACGAACATTTTTAAGGATTCATCTATTTAAATATCTCTAGATTCTAGTACTATCACCACTATCCTACTCTAAACATTATCCCAAACTCTATGACATACCGAATTATTAATATTTTAAAGTGAAAGGAAGATTATGGAATTAAAGAATGCGAATTAACCAAGGAAAGAGGTCGTTGTTTAATCGATACTAGACCCAGTCTAAGCGACCAGCTGGGATTGTTTACGTTTTGATTTGTCATTATATTAACTTAATAAAAAAGGACATTTCTTGAATAGAAACTGCTATGCCTAAGAAAGGATCATTCCTACGTCGGTCTAACACCGGCTGCGAAGATATACATCATTCTTGTACTGTGAGATTTCTGGATGATGCAGATCCTATTACTGTCACATTTCAGGTCGGTTCCATGCTGGATATATTAACCTAATTGTAATGCCAGCGCGTCGGTTTCAATAAAAATGTGCCAGATTAATGAAACAGTTTTACTTTTCTAAGCTGTGTTTAAAATTGTTTGCATCATACTGTAGCTTTTATGTTTTCGATTTCAATGCTCATTAATTTCTGCTATGCGCTTGATCATCTATTTTTACTAGTTTGGAATCATTTGCAAGTTTATGCTTGAATCTCCTCAACTCTTAATGCTATCTCAAATTTTATATGAAAAGTAGACAAGAATCTGGAAACCAAAGCTTAGTGTTTGCTAAGCAACCAAACTCTGATTTGACTTCTGAATTGAACTAAAATTAAATATTTAAAAAGTTCAATAATAATTTTGTAATTTTCCTATTCTGTATAAACTTAAGTATTTATTAATTTAGATCACTTAAGGAATAAAATAGTTGTCTAAGTTAAAAATTAAGCTTGTCCTTAATTATGATGTCATTGAAAATGGTAGAATGTACATTGTTTTGCTGTTGTTTTTATGCAATAGAAATCTTCGAAAGGTTCAGAGATATTTGATTTTGTCTGCACTTCATTGAATCTTGTCGAGAAAGACTGCTTTGGTTTAAGATTTGTAGACACAGAAAAACAACGAGTAAGTTTTATCTAATCGATTTCCTTAAGGCAAAATTATAGACGTATTTAATAATTATTGGTTTTTAATAATAAGTATGAAATTTGGTTTTTGATAATGAGTATAATAGTGTTCAAGTCACTAAAGTGCCTTGAACAGCTAAAGTGACTTATAAACCTGAAGAATCTTTTCATTATCAGTACAAAGTCAACGTGATCTTAGTTGTTTTTGTGGTTCTTTTAAAGACACTTTGCACAGTCTACTAGTAGAAGATAGTCTTCTTCTTTGAAGGAATTTCGGTATATCATTTGAACTTGCATCTCCTTCTACTGCTGAACAACTTATCAATGATCGGTATACTGTTGGTTTTATATCATACTGGTTATGACATTAATTGTTTAGTTTTTGACTAAATTGTATTAATACATCCAGTTAGCCCTATTGTATGTTGTTGTGATGTACTGTGTTTTATGCTAATATGATGTGCTTTATGATGATGTGATGTGATATGTGATATGTTTTATGTTGAAGTGGTTTGCTTCAACATTAAATAAAATATATAACATAAAATTGTGTTATATATACTTTTATAGCGCATCACACCATATATATAATATAAGGCACATTGTGTTTAATTTTATGATGATTATGTTGATGTGATATTATGTGGTTTATGTTGATGTGATGTGTTTCATCTTGAATTTAATGTATATTGATGTTTTAGCATTGGTTAGATGTGTCAAAGAATGCCTACACTCAACTTAAGAGTAAGTTACAGCTATAACAATTCTCTCTGCATTGATTCTGCTCTAACAAATGACTTTATGATGCTAAAGTAGCTTCTGAGGTGGTTGTTGTGATATAATATTGTATGACTTAATATTCCTATATATTCAATCATATAATTTATGTATCATTAAGCTTGCCTTTTCGGATTAGTAAAATTTTTCCGAACCGCTTGTAAGTAGGCATAGTAGCAGACTAGACTGATTGATTTGTAGATGCGTTATGTCTGAAAGTTATTTCTTATTTTATATGTGCAAATTATTTTCTAACACCCTTGTAATTCATATGATAACTGTGGGAATCATATGTAAAACAAAATCATGGTGAAGACGGTCTTGAATTAGAAAAAAAACTACCCCAGGATTAGTTAAACATATAGGACGATTGTACGCTAGGAGGTTGGTAACTAGGTGGTTAACTAGATGGGTGTCGTGCAACCTCTGTGATGGTCAAGTAATTGCATGTGTTAATTAATTAGTTTAAATAAATTCAAGCTAATTAATACTAATTAATTAATTAGTATTAATTAGTTTACCTGATTTACATTTAATTTTTATTGTTTGTTAAGTTTGCCGAGATCGTAGAGTGGTGTGAATTAAACATATATTCTACTTCTTCTTCTTCTTCTTCAGTTAATTCGTTGTTTCACTGGATCTCTTCATTTTAATAATAAAATTTCTATCTATAATTTGTGTCAGATTTAATTTTAAGCCAAGTGAATTTTATGTAAAGTTAAGTGAACTTTGTGATTGCATTTTACTTGCAGATGTTAAGCCTCTGGTCTTGTGCTTTAGAGTTAAATTCTATCCTTCCGATCCGTTGAAGCTCAAGGAAGAAATCACCCGGTAGTTTTTTTAACTGTTGTTTTAATCTTTTTTTAATTTATCATGGATTGTCTTCTCTATTGTTTTGGAGTCCTGTGTTAAATCAACTTGTTTGCATTTAGTAATTCTTCAAAAGGAATGCTCAGTAAAACGTGTATAATTTTTTAAAGAAAATGTTGTGTTTAACTTCCAATATGTTACAACATTTATTTAGTGTCATCTTTGTATTTAATGGTATGCATTTTTTGTGTTTACTTATTTTTTTGCTTGCTTACAAGGCATTAAAAATGTTGTTTATATCTCTTAATTTTTTATCTTTCATTTTCTTTATAAATATTTGAAATATTAAGTTGTACTATTTTATCATTTTGCTCTGAATTTCTTCGCCTGATGTAATAGTATGTATTGTAAACTATATGTATATTGACTCCTGAATTAACCATTGTAGTCGTTTCAATATATTTCAAATACCCATATGATAAGTAGTCACATGATTATAATTAGTAGCATTGCAATTTATTGCAGATACTACATATTATTATTGTAATGTATTGCAGATACTATATGGTTGTATTGCAACAAATTTCAGATACTATGTAGACATTGTAATGTATTGCAGATACTATATGGTCATATTGCTATATATTTCAGATACTATGCAGACACTTTGCAATGTATTTCAGATACTATATGGTCGTATTGCAATGTATTTCAGATACTTTATGGTCATATTGTAATGTATTTCAGATACTACATGGTTGTATTGCCATGTATTTCAGATACTATATGGTCATATTGTAATGTATTTCAGATACTATATGGTCATATTGCAATGTATTTCAGATACTATGTAGGCATATTGTAATGAACTTCAGATACTATATGATCATATTGCAATGTAGTTCAGATACTATTTAGACTTATTGCAATGTATTTCAGATACTGTATGGTTGTATTGCAATGTATTTCAGATACTATGTGTATCAGCAGCTTGTTAGGGACGCCCATCATGGTCGGTTGTTGTGTACCCAGGTTGAAGCCAATCAGCTTGCAGCTTACATTGTGCAAGGTAGGCTGGTATTTATTGACCAATCAGCTTGCGGCTTACATTGTGCAAGGAAGGCTGATATATTTATTTATTGACCAATCAACTTGATTATTAAATTACAAAATAGATCTTTTCGGTAATAGCTATAAATAGAACATCGGGGATACCAAATGTAAACAGTGGACAAGAAAACGTACACACTGCAGAGAATACCATTGAAATGTACTAGTTCCTGATAAAATTTCTAATACAAGTTTTCTTTGGAAATATTATTTACTTTACAACCTACTATACGTGTATTAATTAAAGAATAACTTTAGAATAACACTTATAGTTTAACTCTTCACCCATTATAACGATATGCATGCATTATAACGAAGTTATAATGCATGCATATCGTTATAATGGGTGCATTATAACGAAGTTATAATGCATGCATATCGTTATAATGGGTGCATTATAACGAAGTTATAATGCATGCATATCGTTATAATGGGTGCATAATAATTATAATTATGCATATTAATCATGCATAATTATAATATAATCTCTCTCTACTGGCATATTTCCTTGCGCTTTTAGGCTTGCAATTATTACTCCATTGCTTAAAAAGCCCACACTGGATAAGGAATCATTGTCAAATTACAGGCCTATATCTAATCTGTCATACATATCTAAACTCACTGAAAGAATTGTTCTTCAGAGGCTTTCTACTCATCTCTCTTACAATGATCTATTTAATAAGCATCAAGCTGCTTATACTATGCATCGTTCAACTGAAACGGTGCTTCTATCTGTGTGCAATTCTATTGTTAATGCCATGTGCACGCAACGCTTAACTGGATCTTGTATACTTGATCTTTCGGCCGCTTTTGATACCATTGATCACAATATTCTTCTGGAACGTCTTTCTTTCTGGTTTGGTATTCGTGGAATTGTTCTTGATTGGTTTTCCTCCTATCTGACGGCTCGTTCTTTTAGTGTGAAAGTGATGGTGTTCATCTCTTCGCCTTCTCACTTAAAGTACGGTGTGCCTCAAGGCTCCGTACTTGGTCCTATCCTCTGTAACCTCTATACAACACCCTTAAGCTCTCTAATCTCTTCTCATTCTCTTGATCATGAACTATATGCTGATGACACTCAAATGTACACTTGTTTCACCCCTAACTCATATTCTGATGCTGAAACCCTCCTGCAACAAACTTTTCAGTCTATATCCTCTTGGATGTCTGCTAATTTCTTGGCACTTAATCCATCCAAGACTGAATTCTTGTTGGTCGGGACACCTCAACAGCTTCTGAAGCTGAATGGGAAAACTCTTTTGTTATCTTCGGATATTAAAATATCACCTGTGTCTTCTGTGAGAAATCTCGGTGTTATCCTTGATAAACACCTAACCTTCCACAAACACATAACTAAAACTTCACAAGCATGTTTCTTCCATATCCGTGATCTTCGTCGAATACGTCCATATTTGTCACGTGGGACAGCTTCTACAATTGGTGGTGCTCTTGTGCAATCGAAGTTGGACTACTGCAATTCCCTGTTTTTAAATCACCCTGGCTGTGAGATTGATCGGTTGCAGTTTGTTCAGAATTCTCTTGCGAGAGCAATTTCTTGTAGTTCCAAGTACTCACATGTTACGCCTATTTTAAAGTCTTTGCACTGGCTAAAGATTAAAGAGCGTAGCATTTACAAAACAGCTTCGTTAACCTACAAGTCCATCACCATCCCTGGACAAACTTGTATGTCTCACTTGATGAAAGTGATGCAGCCTGCTGTTACTCGGTCTTCTAAGTTAATTAATCTTGTGAGACCTAGCTTACCTTCACGCTCTAATCGTTCTTTTCAGCATGCTGCACCGCAGATCTAGAATTCTCTTCCATCCTATCTTCGGAAAGCTTCATTTGAATCACATCGGCCTTTGCTTTCCTATGAGCTGTTCCATAGGCAGTTGAAGACCTATCTTTTCCATCTCTCTTTTCCATCCAGTGTCTATGAGCAGCGACCTGCGCCTAAACCACCTTTTTTTGACTCCCTTTACCTTTGGACTGAATTTCTGGATTTTGGAATTTGCACCGTTTTTGGACCTTCTTTTTGCTCGCTGGCTTGATTTTTGTGTCAATAGTGCTCGATGTTGTCATTGATGACTGTAGCACTGTAATTGTTGTTTTTATATATTATTATTATTATTATTATATTATAATGTAGACCCACTACATTTACATGTAAATATATGTATCAGATGTCAACATAAACAAACCAGTGTTAACATGCTACAAAATATGTTTTCAATTACTGAACTGATCTATTGAATTTGATGCATGCTTACTTTGCGCAGCCTAACTTCTCTGCATGTGCTTTAAATTTAAGCCATTCATAACTGCTTCATTATCGGTAGATTGTAACTTAGAAAATACAGAAAATATACTGTAGATATTATATTGCAATGCCACTATATAGTATTTTATATAACAATAGTTCTAATTTGTATTTTATATTACTATATTATTTATTCATGACAAGTATGGTGTACTATATTTGATTGAATTATATCATATATAATCTTTATTCACCAAACAAGTGGTAGTAGTATAAGCAAGGAAAATAAATGTCATAATCTTATATTTTGATATCTTGTATTACATTGTATTCTATTCAAGCTGTGTTGTATTGTATTGTATAGATGAGATTGGGGATTACAGCGAAGAGGATCTACCGAAAGATTACATTTCTAAAATCAAGATGTTACCAAAGCCGTGTCAAAAACAGGAAACAGTTATCGTTGAACTCCACAAATCTCTAGTGTTAGTACTTGTCGCTATTTATCTCCAACTACTCACTTATTTGCTGGATTCCAAGATTTTTTATAAGTAGTTTTAGTTATTATGACATTCCTGACATCATCCTTGTATCTGGAAACGGACGTTAAACCTTTATTATTTATTTTTGTTTATTTATTGTTATTAGTAATAAATTGAGTATTGTAGTACAGTAAATGAGTATTGTACTATTGTGTTACTGCGTGTGTTCTTCTTATTGCTCATCTGCTTGGATTTGTCTCAACAGTACTCGATGTTGTCATGGACGACAGTAGAGCTCTAATTGTCGTTTTATGTTAAAAGTTATGATTCAATGTAGTAGTCTGTTTTTGTCAGATTTCAATTGTTGTAGTGGGCTATCGTTAGAGGTTATAAACTTATTCCGTTAGAGGTTATAAACTTATTCCGTTAGAGGTTATAAACTTATTCGTTAGAGGTTATAAACTTATTCCGTTAGAGGTTATAAACTTATTCCGTTAGAGGTTATAAACTTATTCCGTTAGAGGTTATAAACTTATTCCGTTAGAGGTTATAAACTTATTCCGTTAGAGGTTATAAACTTATTCCGTTAGAGGTTATAAACTTATTCCGTTAGAGGTTATAAACTTATTCCGTTAGAGGTTATAAACTTATTCCGTTAGAGGTTATAAACTTATTCCGTTAGAGGTTATAAACTTATTCCGATATCTGCTAGAATTCAGTTACTCTAAATTTCTTTGAGATCTCTATAGTCACGGAATTCTTATTGCTGATTCTCATTTGTGTATTTAACGTGATTGTGTAACTTTCGTATAGGTGCTTTTCATGGATGTCAAGTCATCATCATCATCTTCCCATTCAATCCCAATTTAACTAATAAGATCAATAATTTTAATATATTTAATAATTATCTTGATACTTTGCCCGTCTGTTAACCCGATGTTTTAACATGTGTTACAGTGGAAAGACTCCATCAGAAGTGGAGCAGGATTTTCTTGCTCTGGCGTCCAAGCTGGATACTTATGGAGTAGACCCATATCCCGTCAGAGTTAGTATTAGTTAACTCTTGTGCATCTCGTACTCGTAATGTTTACTATTACTTTTTCTGTTGTTGTGCATGCTTATCAATGTTTGCACGGATATTTGCTTCTGTTTGATTTTTTGTATGATTTCGTTTGCTAGTATTTTTAACGTACGTTGTTCAGATGAAGTGAAATGAATTAAATACCATCTCTCTCTCTCGTTAAAGACATTTACTCAAACTCTTTGCTCAATTAAGATTTACTCATTTCTCTCGTTAAATTCATTTAGTAACGTACATCCTCATGTGTCTAACATTTGCTTGAGTACAAACTTAAGCTAAACCACAATTTCTTTTATCAAACTGCCATTTGTTGTGTTTGAAAAATTTCTCAAAAACTGCAGGGAGTGTGCTATTAGAATTCAGTAGTATTGTTTTACATTTTAAATTAGGAACCTAGAATCTTGAAAGGAGTGTGCATTCTATTAAGAATTATTGGATTGATGATACTTCAGTATCTACTGACTACTCCCCATCATCTTTCCTTGAATCCCAGTTAAACTAGTGTCGGGATACAAATAGACTGTCTCAAATCCTCTCTGTCCTACATCATATCAGCAGTCAATCCCCTATTTGACACTTTTTCGTTCGTTTAAATTTTGTAGCAAATTTTGGAGCGTAGGCGCTCACCAACCGAATGCCCCTTCTGACTTTGGTGTGGATCTTAGTGTTTTAGTCGCCATCTATGACACGTGCAGTCATTGGTTGGTCAATTCTTCAAACAACCCAGGCACAACACGGAGAGCGTATCTATTGACTGCTATTAGACAATTATCACGTTGTATTTTGATTGTAATGATTTGGTAGGATTTGGTAGGCGTGCAGAAGTACTTAGGCGTAACATATCATGGTATCGTCACATTCCAGGGCAATAAGAGAACGAATCAGTTTGTTTGGTAAGAGTCTTATACAAATTGTTCTCATCGTTTATTGACTGCTAGTTAGTAGTATCTCTTTCACTATAGCTGTCTAAATGTGTGAAAATGTTTTTGGTTTTTCTTATATCTTAAGAACTTCCTTATGATAATACGGGTACTTAATAATAACAATAATTTTCAGTGCTAGAGTCATCAATGACAACATCGAGCACTATTGAGACAAAATCAAGCCGGCGAGCAAAACGAAAGTCCAAAAACGGTGCAAATTCCAAAATCCAGAAATTCAGTCCAAAGTATAATGTATATATTTCTTACATCAGATAATACATAGAGATAATACTTATCCAAGGTAGATTTAGTCTTTGATGCAGCGATTAACATAGTTCTTGTTCTGATAACTAACAGTTACTTTTCTTTACGGGGTATCTTGTAGAGTAATCTACGAGATGAACACTGCTTCTTCTAAACCAAGACCAAAATCTTAATCTCAAGGCAGTGCCGGAAATTTATTAGGTTCTTGAGTGATGCCAGTAAAGTCGTTTAATATTAAATATGATAATTAGTTTCTTACATTGAATTGTCTAACATTGGATTAAAATTGTTGCTATTGCTGCTGTTTCAGGCCGGATGTGACAAAGCTGGACTTTGAGGGAAAGCATTTTGTGATCCATGTAAACGAGAGTGAGGTGAATGTGCTTTCTCTCTCTCTCTCTCTCTCTCTCTCCCTCTCTCTCTCTCTCTCTCTCTCTCCCTCTCTCTCTCTCTCTCTCTCTCTCTCCCTCTCTCTCTCCCTCTCTCTCTCTCTCTCTCTCTATCTATCTATCTCTTTCTCTCCCTTGCTTAGTATACTACTTTGATGAACATCTATAATAATAACAAATAATAAATAATAACAATTAGAGTGCTACTGTCATCAATGACAACATCGAGCACTATTGAGACAAAATCAAGCCGGCGAGCAAAAAGATGGTCCAAAACGGTGCAAATTCCAAAATCCAGAAAATCAGTCCAAAGTACAGGGAATTAAAGAAAAGGAGGTTTAGGCGCAGGTCGCTGCTCATGGACACTGGATGGAAAAGAGAGATGGAAAAGATAGGTCTTCAACTGCTTATGGAATTGATCATAGGAAAGCAAAGGCCGATGTGCTTCAAATGAAGATTTCCAACGATTAGATGGAATAGAATTCCAGATCTGCAGTGACTTGGACCCTATCCCAACCTCTGTTTTAAAGAAGTGTATTCACATACTTGCTCCTGTATTAACATTGATTGTTAATCTCTCACTCCCTACTGGCATATTTCTTTTAAGCTTGCAGTTATTACTCCATTGCTTAAAAAGCCTACACTGGATAAGGAATCATTGTCGAATTACAGGCCTATATCTAATCTAAAAAGTATAACAGTTCTGTAACAATCGTCTACTATGTTAAAGCTAATTTAACATAGTAGACGATTGCTTTTATATTTCTATCCTGTGCAATTTTTTTCATATCCTCACATGAATTCCTATTTGACAGTCAGGATAAACATTAAAATTAACTTAATTAAGTAAACAACATTGAAGATGCTGAGATTTTAAAGTGTGATATAAAAGTGTTACAGAACTGGTCTAGGGATTGGCTAATGGAGTTCAATGCTGAGAAATGTAGAGTTATGCATATAGCGAATAATAATTTAGAAATTGAGTATACATTGAACAATATTAAACGAAAGTCCACAAACAATGAGAGGGATTTAGGAGTCTTTGTGGATAGCTCTTTTAAATTTAGTGAAAATTGTAATAAAGTTGTAAATAGTGCTAATTGTGTAGTAAGAATTATTAAAAGAACAATTGCATGTAGAAATAAAGATATTGTGGTAAGGCTATATAAGGCTGTTGTACGGCCTAAACTTGAATACTGCATTCAGGCTTGGTGCCCATATCTTAAGAAAGATATCGATAAATTAGAAAGGGTACAAGCCAGAGCAACAAGGCTGGTATTTGACTGTCGAAAACTTAGTTATGAGAATAGATCAAAATTCGTAGGATTAACCTCTTTAAGTAGAGAAGAACTAGAGGAGATTTAATAGAAGTTTTTAAGATACTCAAAGGCTTCAGCAAAGTTAACCATATCATTTGGTTTAATTTATCAAACAACAGAAACACAAGGGGACATATTTATAAACTTAGTAAATATAGAAGTAGACTAGACTTAAGCAAATGTTCCTTTAGTCAGAGAGTTATAAATGCTTGGAATAGTTTGCCAAGCGAAGTTATGGAAGCAGAATCAGTGAATGCTTTTAAAAATAAATATGATGAACATAAGAACATGTAAATTAGATGCTAATTGCATGTTCAGTGTTATACATAGGCTACGTATAAATTTCACATGTTGACATGAAGTCTGTGTGATTTGCTTTATGTTATTTGGTTTTTGTTAAGAGCCTGATGAGTCTTAAACAAGCATATAATTGCTTCCTGACTCTGTGATGTTATGTTATGTTATTAATACATTAAATCAACTTAATTAGATGTTAGTCACACTTGTTATTGTAGCATTCTTTAGATAATTCACTATGATTAAAAGGTTCTTGTTGATTTGTACTGGTAATTGTCTACCGTTGAGATGGTGAAATAATTTGACTGGAGCCAGTGGACAAGTCGGTAAGATACTGGACCGCGGATCAGTATGTGCGGGGTTCAAATCCCGTCACTGACATCGCTTTCAAGAAAGGAAATTGACATTAACATTCGCTTTTAGCTTTATAAATATTATTAAACCATTAGCATCTCGAGTCTCTGTCTCCTCCTCCCACTCTATTCCCTCCATTCCTCCTTTTGCTATCTCTTTTTAACAAAGCATCCCAATTGAGAACACGTCCTATCATGCTCTTCTTTCTGTGTCCTTTCATCAAGGCTTATCATTAATGGGAACCATTTAATGTAAATGGCTGTAGAATTAAATAGTGTTAAATTATAATTATCGTTAATAGATCTGATTAGCATATCGTTGTTGGTATATGACAGCAGGCTGTTCTCGCTACTTGTATATAAATTTGCTGAGTTATCGTTATTGTCGGTTACCTTGTATTTTGTTTGCCTTCAGTGATGCAATTTTTATACCGAATGTTCGTCCTCGCAATTGACAAATGATTATTTATATGCGGGTTTTATTGGTTTTATTGATGTATTGGTTTTATTGGTTTTATTGATGTATTGGTTTTATTGGTTTTATTGGTAGGATGTATGGTTTAGTTAAAAATAAATTGAATTTATTCAATTTTGATTATTTAACTAATTTAATTTTTTTATTCATTTCTTATTTATTGTAGGAAAAGAACTCCTCAAATGCTGCTGCGCCTGTAACTAAGAAAGTAAGTCTGAATTTTAGCTTTAGCTTTTATTTATTTAATTTTTTTTATTTACTTCAATTAATTTTATTCAGTGCTGAATGCAGTAATGCGACACTTCTAATTACAAACAAACGAATTAATTGTAAATAGTGGATAAACAAATTTATGTGAAGTTAAAATGTTTCCTAAGTAAATCAAACGGGATTTAAATTCTGGATTAGCATCTGGCAACTTTATCAATCAGTTAAACTATGTCAGAATTCTGCCAGACAGTAGAATTAGAGTAAATAGAAGAAAGTATATTGACATTGAAAATGATCCAAAACAGCACAAGTGATAATTTGTATCATACTTAGTTTGGTGCTTTATTGTAAAGACTCTTAAATGGCATTTGCATTCTCTGCATTAATCTGATATATTTCACATCAATTAATTTTCAAGCTTTTATTTCTGAAATGTTTATTTCAAAGCAGAAATTACAACTAAAGTTAGCAGTGTGTGTTGTGTCTGATATGCTGAAGAAGCATTTCCATCATTCTAGCTTGCTATTAGCTCACGTTTGGTTTTATTAGTTCATTGATTTGTAGTGCTTGATGCTGTCATGGATGACTGTGGCAATATGACTGTGCTGTTGTTGTTGATGTGCAGAAGAAGAGGGCCCATCACTTCAAATGCCCGTCTGCGAAGGCGTGCAAGCACTTGTGGAAGTGTGCGGTGGAACAGCAATATTTCTTTACGTCCGTATTCTATCCTCATCCTCTATTCTTTGCTATTTTGTTATGCTCTCAATTTATTTCCTGTAGTGTGGGATATATTGTTGAAGTCTTGTGTATTGCATATTATATCATGCAGATGCTACATATTCAGCATGAGAAGTCTGAATATGTAGCAACTAAAAGAGATAACGATACCAAGAAAAGAAGTACAGAATGCTCATAAAAGCTAAAAAAAGCTAAGGTTAACTTCAGTTTCCTCACTCAAAAGCGATGTCAGTGACGGGCCAGCCCAGTATTTGAACCCCGCACATACTGATCCGCAGTCGAGTATTTTAGCGACTTCGCGACTGGCTCCAGCCAGATGATAGGTAAAATCCAGCCATATGTGAAAAAGTGTAAGGTGAAAATTTCGCGTTTGTAATCTCAGCTGTTGGATTAACTCTGTATTGAAGTTGTGATTTAAGAAATTTATCATACCATTGTACCACTGTGGTCCTGTATGTAGTAGTTGAAATGATTGATTATAGTTTAACCAAGCTTTTCGTTTTATGATTTTATGTAAATGCTACTGATCCAATTCATAATTTAAAATGTCTAATTTTAATGTCTTTTCCCATTCTTTATTTTATTTTTTGTCAAATTTTTCTAATTTTACTAATTAATATGGAAATTAACTATAGCTATCTCACGGATGTGATTGGTGAATTACATGTTATGATCGATTGACTATGTAATTTGATTATGATCCTCTATGTAATGTGATTGTAATCCACTATGTAATATGATTGTAATCCACTATGTAATATGATTGTAATCCATTATGTAATATGATTGTAATCCACTATGTAATATGATTGTAATCCACTATGTAATATGATTGTAATCCACTATGTAATATGATTGTAATCCATTATGTAATATGATTGTAATCCACTATGTAATATGATTGTAATCCACTATGTAATATGATTGTAATCCATTATGTAATATGATTGTAATCCACTATGTAATATGAGTGTAATTCACTATGTAATATGATTGTAATCCACTATGTAATATGATTGTAATCCACTATGTAATATGATTGTAATCCACTATGTAATATATTTGTAATCCACTATGTAATTTAATTATGATCATCAATGTAATATGATTGTAATCCACTACTTGTTGTAATTGTGATTGATTGTAATTATTTGAAATGAATGTGAATGACTGCGACTGATGTTAATGACTGTGACTGATGTGAATGAATGTGACTGATGTGAATGATTGTGATTGATGTTTAATGACTGTGACTGATGTGAACAGACTGGACTCAGCGTCATCAGCGCCCAAGGTCTCGGCTGGACGAGGATTTCTACGGAGAGGCTCTTCGTTCAGATTCAGGTTCTCTAATCACTTTACTATTTTAACCTGTTGTCTCACACATTTCACGCTAGCTATTGAAATTTAAATACATCAAGTGAGCTGCGCTATCGAAGATTCCAAATTGTTAGTGCTATATTGGACAGAGTGGATTTGAGACAGTCTATTCGTATCCCAACCCTGGTTAAACTGGGATTCAGGGTAAGATGACAATGATTTTAGCGCTATATTGGATTTGTTTGTGTCTGCATGATCTGTTTTTAAGATATTGATTGATTGTTTTTTAACTGATTGGTTTAAGAATTTAAATTTATCTCTTTAGATTTAGTGTTTGACTACAGAATTGTTTATGGATTAGTTGATTAGCAGTTGTAAATTATTTACTTTGTAAGAAATAGCCTTGGTAATCGTTGATATACTCTATTAAACATTAAGCTTTAAAGGTTAATTGATTGATCGATGGATAATCTTATGACTGACGTAACGCTTATTTTACGTGGCTTGCTGTTTGCTGCAGTGGTCACTGTGAGAGTGAAGCGTTTGCAGAGAGTGCCAGTATAACAAGAGAGGAGCCGAGGTTTGTGAGGTAAGAGAATTCTTCCTTCTTCTGATGCTTACCTGCTTGAAATCCCACATACTATCAACTCCATTAGGTAGTTGTTCATTTACTTTTTCTACTCCAACTGTTTGGAACTCTCTGCCTCCTGATATTCTCTTATGTTCTAGTATTGTCACTTCAACTGTATGTTGAAAACACAACTCCTCCCTTCATTGATTAAATCATCTTACCTCATCCTTGTATGAGGTAACAGGCGTTAGACCTACATTATCTAATTATATTATTGTTACTGTTTCATTATTTATTGTAGTATTTTATTTATTTCATCTGTTTTCTATATAAGAACTTTTTTCTTCTTATGGAACTGAACGTTCTAAAGATTTTATATGAAATGTAAGACAATGTCAATATCTGCAATTTTGAGACAAATTTATTGATATAGTTGTATATTTTATACATTTGTGCTAATCTCGACCACGATCAGTAGATTATTTGAGATATTCGACCGCGGATCAGTAGGTGCGGGATTCAAATTCTGGGCTCGCCCGTCACTGACATCGCTTTTGAGTGAGGAAACTGGCGTTAACCTTAGCTTTATTTGTGCCAATCTTCATAAGTGTACATTTATACAAGTATGTTGTAGATCTGCTTCAAATCCATCCCTACAGCTGAGAAACAGCACTAGCTTTGAATCCAACACTCTGCCTCGAGGATTTAAACCATCTGAAGTTGGAGACACCAAGGGTTAGTTCATCTAGAATCTCTTCTACTTAATATGCCATCATATTTTAATGTATTGTTTATTCATTTTCATTTATTATCTCTGAGCTACTCTCTGACATAATGAAATGATGCAATTTTTAGGTTAATATTAATTTGTGGCATTGCTTAAAAATGTAAATAATTTATTGAACCTATAGTAGATACTGTAGAATTTTTACAATATCACAAAAAAGTCTAAATCGAATTTTCTTATTTTCTGTATTTAAGACTGATAGTTGTCATTGTAAATCAATTTTATAGTTTTTATTAAATTTATCTCGTAAGATTTCTGTTGATTTTGTATATATAATATATAGTTTCGTAATTTCTATTGCGCTACCATGCTTGGAGATTTCGCATACACTTAATTTATTTAAAACATTTCTTCAAACTAACAACTAGATGAATTCTTCGCTTGAATAATAATAATAATAATATTAATAAAGGTTTGACGTCCGTTTCCTCATCCAAGGATGATGACAGGACGATAATAATAGAATAATAATAATATTATTAATTAAATAATCAAAAAGACGCAAAATGTATTTTACTTTTATTAATTGCTTATTTCTACAAATACTAATGAAGTAAAAACAATATAAATACTATTTCAGAATCAACCAGTAAGGCTGCTGACAAACTCAACTCCTCAGCACAAAGTAACGACAACTCTATCGCAGGGAGGGAAACTCCTTCAGGAGAAGAGGCCCCAGAAAGAAAATCCTCATCTCCGAAAATCTTAGCCACAACCCTACCCGAAGAAAAACTAAAAATTCAAGCTGAAATTACTGCTAGTTTGGGTGCAGGCGTCTCCCCTACAGATGAAAAAGCTAGAAATCAAAGATTGGGCGAGGCAGCCTCAGATCTTGATGCTCAAATCAGAGAGTTACAAATCGAGCTCGAGAAATGTAAGAGAAACAACCCCGCAATTTCTGGACACCAAAAACCTTATGCAGTAGAAGTAGGAGAGAAATGTGTGCCAGAGGTGAAAATGCCGGTTGGTAACCAGAAAGCACCAGTCGGTAACCATACTCCGAAAGAGCGGCAAGAATCAAAAACGACGACGGGAAGTAACATTTTAAGAAGCATCATTGTATTCGTATGTGTTGCTGCGCTAATCCTATTCTTGTTCCTATATCTTGTGTATGAGTCGACAGCAGACCTTCCGCTGATATCAGGAGTGAGAGAGTACCCTGAGGTACGACAGTTCGGTGAAGGCTATTATAGGCCTGCACGAAAGTCCTTGTTTGGATAAATAACTCGTGCAATGGCGTGTTAAAACTATGTGCAATTACGAGATTTGTTCAGGGATGTACAGGGCCACCCCATCAAAAATTAGTCCTTTAGTTTTTGCTAAAAGTTTGATTTGAAAATTTTAACAATAGCCTGAGATATTCAAACTTTTTGCAGGTATAATCTTTCTTTTACTCACCCTGTAGATGGATGTATTGTTATGTGTTAACATGTTGCGGCGTGTCAATAGATGTTGTCTTTGTTTGAAATCAACTAGATTAATATTTCTTGTGGAGATGGTTTGTTGGAGATGGTAATCTGTAACGTGTTTGAGGACATTATGGACTTTAATGTATGTTCAAAAATGATTTTACTTCTATATTTCTTCTTTATCAGATGATTAATTTATTCTTCTTTCTTAATCGATATTACTGACAATTTGTCCAGTCAGAAAAAGTTGGTTTGATGAAACGGTAGAAGTATTCTGTCTGTCTGTCTGTCTGTCTGTCAGCAATTCTGTCTGTCAGTCAGCAATGCTAATATGTAGCTCTGTTTATCTCTCTCTAGTGTTCTGCTAAGTGGCAGGTCCACGGTACATATTTCTACTCAGAAGCTCTTTACTACATTTACAAGTAAAATTATATTTATTTATTTATTAATGCTGTTGCATTCAGTGATGCTTGTAAAAGTACTACTGTAACGAATGACTATAGCTCTGCTTGGATTTTTAAAAACTATTTTTATGATTTCAATGTCGAGAGAGCAGTGTTATGATAGGTTAACGTATCTATGCATTACTGGAACTAATACGATTGTACTTTTGTACTTTTATAAAGCTTTTTTCGTTGAAAGTGTGCCATCTTATGATAATGCTGTTAAACTGATGTATTAGTGTCTAAGTTATTTCTTAAATCATGTTTAATGAGAGGCGTTTTTATGAGCCACTATTATTGAGTTGTGCACAAGAGAATATTAATATCGTATTTGAAGATAAATATCCACTCGTTTACTAATATTATTTATGATTTTATTATATAATTATGTTATTGTATACTTAATTTTACACGAAAGATTTTCTTTACTTCTAATGCTAATTTAATTTTGCAATTTGTTTTTATTTGCTTTATGAATTAATATCAGAAAAAGCAACGAACTTCTTATTTCTAATAGCTTATTTCACTGTCTCATTTTATTGTAATTTAGTACTAAATATCCTAATACGACATTTTTAACAGCATCTTTTACAATATAATTGTGTTATTTTAAATAACACAACCGTAACTGATACCAACCAATTCCCCCAGTTGTGCAAATGGCACTATTTAACTGTTATTTTCCTTCAACTCTCAAAAGCAACTGTAACTGGGGAAAATATGTGCTAAATATGAAATTGTATGGGGTGCGGCATCCAACCCCTCCGCCCCCCACAAGTCCACAGTTCATAATAAGCACTGCCTAAAGCTGTCGACAGAAGATTAACTCAATCTTCTCTAATCTCTGTCCTTTAATCTCTTTTATTCTGTTTTGACGTCGAGCAGATTTCATTGTTGTAGTCTACGTTATTGTGCTATGGATCGTTGTTGTTGTTGTTGTCTATCGGTGTTGTCTGCATTTAGCTGTGTTTCTGTGTGTAGAGCTTTTCTGTTTTAACGCTTCGTGGCATTAGAGTCTCAGTCCATTAGCTGTGTTTATCTGATTTAACGTCGGTTGCTTTATTCTATTGCTATGCGCAAGTGCTTGCTAACGTACTACCTTGCCAGCTTAAATTCACGCTTTATTTAGCTTCGGATTCATTTAGCTGTTAGACTTTTGTAGGCTTAATTCTAATTAAATTTGACTTTAGGTTTTATTGATTAGCATTAATTGACTTTACTTTGGTCTGGTTTGTTTCTAATTTTACTGATAGCTAGTTGTAGCTCTTTTTAGCATTTTAGCCTATATAGGAATAGATATAGATTATAATAACATTTAATTTTTATGTTTAGAGTTAATAGAGATGCAAGTTTTGATTTAAGGTTAAACCGGTAATTATGATGTTATTGTTTTGAATATTTGAGCTTTTAAGTATTTAAGCTTTTAAGGAATTTACCAAAAATTGTGTGTTGATTGTTTTTATCTATGTTATAAAGAATTTATCGTTGTTATATGATTGTATCTTTGTTCATTCACTCAAAGTAATCTATTATACTCATCGTGAATCTGTGTGATGCGAAGTTATCTTGCGTAACTTACTCTGATCGTGTGGATGTAAAGCATTTTAAGTTTATTTTACATATAATTGCTTTATTTACTTCTCTTTGTTTATCTGCATATCGTTATATTTAATATTTAAAATCCGTTTACATGTGGACCAGCTGAAATTATTTTGCCAATCTATTGTCTATTTATAATCAAATGTAATGCTTGAATTACTCATTTAGTATGTGTGATGTCATTTTATTTCATTGATGACGTATTTAAAATTTTTCTTAATGATGAAACTACTTTTTGTATTAATTTGAATTGGCTGTGTCAGTGGTTGGGTCGGTTAGATTTTCAACTGCAAATCAGGAGGTTTAAAATTCAAATCCTGCGCTCGCCCATAAATGATGAAGAAGTAAAACTAAAGGTTCAACTCGACCCTTTGCTCTCGTTTAGCCTAATTCAAGTATATGTACTTAGAAATGGGTTTTTAGTACTGTCGACTTTAACGGGTTTAAGAGGTAGGAAATTCCCCCTTTGAAGTTTTCGAACTCTGGGAAGATGTTCCCACAGAATCAGAACTGACTTCCGGTGTTGATTGCCTTCGAGCCTACAGGCACAATAGTAATCCAGTGTAGGCACAGCCTTGTAATCAGCCCAAACTAGTTCTAGAGTTCCTACGTTGCCTATTAATTGTATTTACTATTGATGTCGCACTTCTATGACTCAACTTAAAAAGACTGCTTTTAAGTTTTATGATTTTCTGGAATGTTTTATTAGTTATTGGTATTATGATTTTATATTACGTTTTTGTAGGCCTAGTTGAGTCTTAATGCGCTCTAGATGGATAAACTTGACTCACATCTAGTGCTTTAAATTTGAGCATATTTGTGCGTTGTTTTAAACTGTTGACTAGCATTTATTGAGAGATAAGAAAGGAAAATTCTAACGTAAAAATGACTACTCTACACAGTGTAGCCTACTTTTATGCAGACCTCAGTAAATTTAAAGAAAAAATAGATTGTGTATATACTGTGTGTACACATGTATATACGTATACCGTACATGGTTATATTATAGTGTATATGTGTGTGTATATATATATATATATATATATATATATATATATATATATATATATATATATATATAGCATGGCGTAAGATTGTGATTTATGTCATCATGAGTTGTTGTAACAGTCGTTAAAGTAACGTTATGTGTCTTATTTATGTGACTCGTTGTTCTTAGATTCAATGGTGACACTACACATTCCCAGTTCTTGATCAAGTTCTTGGTTATTTCTTCGTTTGGTTGTATTCTATTTGACATTTATATTCGATGGTATGTTTATTGATAAAATTTATAATTTAAATGGTCTTCAAAGTAAACGTTTATATTTCAAGTTAAAGTATTGCAATCGAAATAAGATTTTTCGTCAAGATTCAGTTTCCATTTAGTTATACATGAATGTTGAATGGATTCTTGTTAAATGTATGATGTTTGTATCATATTTAATATTTTGGTAGAACCCTTTGTAAAATGCATAATTCTTCACATGCCAACAATGCCATGATATCGTATAGGATCAATATCCTATTCTCTCTCGTTCTCTCTCTCTCTATCTCTTCTCGAATCTTCAAATCCTCAAATCATCTCGTATCCTCTATTTCCTCTCTTTGGAGGATATTTGATGATTGTTCAATAATCTCATATCCTCCAATCATCTCATATCCTCCAATCATCTTCAATCATCTCATATTCTTCTAATCATCTTCAATTATCTCATATTCTCCAATCATCTCTTATCCTCTTCTTCTTTCAAGTCTCCTTTGTTTAGCACAGTAAGTCAAGCCTGACAGGCAGGAGATAACGGGTTCAAATTTCAACTGATCGTCAAAGTTCTGGTAGTTCTGTTCTTGGTTGAAGTTCTGGTCTAAGCTCTTGTACCACGAATATGGCTGTTTATGTTTTACTAGGATTTGTTTAGTATTTGCAATAGAGGCTAGTAGGAGGTTACTGATAGAGAGAGTATTTATCGTAGATTTTCAATATAGAATTGTTTGCTTGTTTCTATGTGTAGTAGTGATACTGAGTTACATTCCTTGTATCGCTGTCTAGTTTCTAGCTATCCATAGATACTCCGGAAATTAGTGTAGTTTAAACGTTAGAAACTGCTGATTTAGTATTTGTCAATTTTTGGTGTCTAATTTCCTGTGTTGTATCAAGGTATTAAACTGTAAAGCTTTATAAGCTGAAGTTAGCTTATTATTTTACGAGATAAGGAGGTAATTTCGATCTGATGTACTTAATATGTAGTTACTGTTTTACTATTAATAGACTACTTGAGAATGCTTGAGTAAGAAAGGCGCTTACATTATCAACTAATAAATTAAAGATAGGAATGGGAAATAAACGTAGCTTAGTTAGACAATATAATAACGGCTTTTAGTTAAAAGTATATGAGATATCAAATTCAATCTTGCGGATGGTGATGTGTATCACTCTGTGAAATGTAGAGATCAGTGGAGGAAGAGGGTTGTAGAGACTACTCTAGTGTCCACAAAGTGATGTTTAATAGAGATCAGTGGAGGAAGAGGGTTGTAGAGACTACTCTAGTGTCCACAAAGTGACGTCTAATAGAGATCAGTGGAGGAAGAGGGTTGTAGAGACTACTCTAGTGTCCACAAAGTGACGTTTAATAGAGATCAGTGGAGGAAGAGGGTTGTAGAAACTACTCTAGTGTCCACAAAGTGACGTCTAATAGAGCTCTAAGATGCAATCTGCCATTGTATTCGACCTCGTTACTTTCTGCTTCGGCCAATTGGTATTTTTCATCTCTTTTAAAACAAAATTGACAAAAGCTTCTAAACTGGTTGAAGCTTAACTAATTTAGAGCTTACATGTTCATGAAGATTTAAACATAAACGGCTTGAGTGTTTTCCCTATCTTTAGTGTCCTATTAAATCGCAGGTCTAAGATTAATATTCCTACATAAAGTCTGTGGCTGGCTCACCAAAGAGCGTACACGCATTGGTATGCCAATCTCAAGTTTGTGCGTTCGCATCTGATATGCGTCACTTTTACTTGTTTTGGTGTAGGATTAGGTTTAGGGTTAAAATGTTTAAATTCCTTTACAATTTCACCTCTTTAGAAGATAATAATTAGTCAATAATTACGTAGGAAATCTTTCTAATTAATATCTAATATTTTCATTTAATATTTTTTATTTAAAAATTAATAATTAAGAGTTGATGAAATTAATTATTAATTATTAAGAATTACTTAATAATAAATTAGTATTTATATATAATATGATAATGTATAATAATAGTATTAATAATAGTTATAAACTCGTAATTACATGTATACAAATTGGTATAAAAATATCACATATCATGGCGATTGGTAGGTAGATATTTGTCAAGAAAATCATCTTTCGTCAACAATATCGAAGTGCTACTGTTGCCCATGACAACATTGAACATTTTTAAACTCATTCCTAACCGATGAACAGAACTGATTACGTGTAGATTATGATAAACGGTGCAACTCCATATCCGGGAAACCATCGCCAAAGATATTGAATGACCATTCCATGCATGGATATATTACTTCATAATGGTGACATTTGATCTCTGTAGTTTGCATTCAATAGTTTGAAAATATTAAAAGCCTGCATGTTGTATTAGTCAATGCTACTATTAATTGTAACCTATTAATGTATTATATTTCTATATTTTGTATGGGTCTTAAACAAGCAAATAGGTTTTCTAACCCAGTATTGTTATATTAGGCCTATGGTATAATATCTAGATCACTACAGAGATCTGTCAAACTTGTTAACGTTCTTCCATAAAACCATGCTCTCTACCTGTCTGGTCACCTCAGAGTCCATATTCAAATACAAGAAATTATAGCTAGGCTGGAATAATAAATAAGACGCTAAAGTAATTAGAGCAAAGTCAGATGACAGATATAACAGATCTGGTGTTGACTTACAGATCCGTAAATAATACTAAATCACAGATGTCGACATTTCTACTCAATAAAAACCATATGATATAACGGAATAGCCCACGAATAGGTCTGCAATGCAATTCAATAAGTAAACTTATTACAAAAGGTGTTGAATTAATTGCCTCAAATTATAAGCTCTCTAAACATTTCTGTTACGATTTTAAATATTAATTTTGAAGCTTTTGGATAATATTAGCATTAATCAGAAATAGCGCATTTCACCAGCCTTTTCAATGGCTCTAATATATCAATGGAGAGTGAATATGCATCTCTTACATGGGACATGCCACTTGCAAAACAATAGAGATAGAGAGAGTGAGAGAGAGAGAAATGCTTCATTGTCTATTAGGCAGATATTGAGTTGTAGTCGACATTGTCACATTGACGAACAAGGGAGTCCGGAAATTGACAGAATCCGTACTTACCCAATCTTATAAACCGAAAGATATTCTCGCCGATATCAATCTCTACCATTTGACTTTATCCTCGAGATAACTACCAAACTGCTTTTTACATACTATGAAACTTCTATATTCTCACCTTCATCTTGAGTCTGTAACGTCACATTTCCAAGAATTCTAACCATTTAAGCGGATTTCGCGCTCTCCTATTGGCTGGAGCCACCTGCGACGGTTGAGTATCAGCCCCTGACGACGATTTTTATTTTAATCTACTGGTGAGAATAACCGCCCGAGCTCGAGAACTTATCTTTCCCGTCGCATGTAGCTGAAATCAGTCCAGATACCGACCGACATCTCGTTCATAAGACGCAAAAGCGAATTTCGGCGACGATATCGTCGTGATCTTCGCTTTATACGATCGGCGGTTAAACAGTCATTACTCGACGCAACATGTCAGACAGTTATGGTCACTATACAGTGTGTGACTGTGGAGGACAACTGTGGTCAATATATGAGGCCTTGGATTATATCTGTTAATAAAACAACAGACTGTCTGAGTTTCCGACAACTCAATTCCTGAGAATTCTATAATTATGGTAAGATATAATAGAACCAAGATAGAATAACTTGCGTGTTTAGACAGTGAAATTATACTCAATCTTGCCCACGAGTACATCCCGTTCGGGATTTGCAACATCCGACTGCTCGAGATCTCGAACTATCAAATTAAATTAAATGATTAGACCATAAATTGGTGACGGACTGTAGGCGTTAATTAAATTGACCTTTATTGATTAAGTCTGCAGACAGCTGGCTACCTTTAGTGGCCATGAGAAAAAACCGGACTGTAATTACTACAAGTAATTACTGTCTGAGTATACATGTATAAGCAAAAGTTCGCCGCAATTCGGTGAGACAGTTCACGTTGGGTTGTCTCCACGTCTGTATGGCGCCGTACAGACAGAGATCTAAGTGTCTTTCAGGCTTCGCACTGACTGGGCTCGCAATAGATCTCATTGACCGCAGTTGTGGAGGTCTGGCACTGCGGGGTGAAAGCGAAGGAAAAGAGGCTGTGGCGGCGTTATCTGGAATCTATCTGCGTGAGTAATTATTTTTGTATAGAGTAATGATAATAACAGAATAATAAGAATAATAGCAATACAAATTATAATAACAATTATTATTATTATTATTATTTTGCTATGGTTCGGACACTACACGGGCACAGCATTGTTATCCTGTTGTAAGATTTATACATTACCAGTCTGGTTGTTCTGTGTAGATTTTCCACCGGGCCACTGCATCGGAGGTCTGACGCTCGGGGCTGCAGCACGGACTCCTGGCCGCAGCGACGAAGAAGAGGCTGCGGCAGCGTGTCTACAACTCTCTCTTGGTAACTATTAAACATAAATTGTCTGCTATAGTAACCATAACTGTCATCCTTGATGTTGTTTCCTCAAATTTGGCAGCAAGGATTTAGTTGCACACCTATTGTATTGCACTATTTGGATATTTTCAGGTTTATTGCTGCAGTGCAGGTCTCCACCCCGGGGTCAGACGCAGTGGTGACGTTGCCGCAGCGACGGAGAATTGGCTGCGGCAACGTTATCCGGTGGACTCTCTCTGGGTTAGTAATTCATTTTATCGTATTTTTTTCAATTTCGGATTCAGTTGACTATATTTCGTATTATGTATGAATAATGCGAAAGGTCTAACTAGCCATGCATTAGGTACATAATTAGGACATCTATGCTATATATTTTTTATTTTTTTTATGTTTTCAGTGCAGTTGTATTTGTTTTAATGCACTGTTGATATTTTTTGTTTGTCTATTGTATATAACTTGCTACCACGTCTTGATTGCGTAATAAAGATTCGTATATATATATATATATATATATATATATATTATATATATATATATATATATAATAATTATATTATATTCTATCTATTTATATTCTTATATATATCGATATAAATATATATATTATATATATATTATATATATATATATATATTATATATATATATTATATATATATATATTATATTATATATATTGCACATACTGAACTAATATACTGCGTTCGGATTTTATGTAATATGTTTCCTATTGGAATCTGTTGCATAGTGAAGATTAGACGGAAAAAGTATCCTGATAAACGTTTATTGTTGCTGCTTACTTAGGATGAAGAAAGAAGAAAGAAGATGATCAGATGTCACACGGGAACAACACCAGTCAGGAGCAGCACCAGTCAGGAGCGTCAGGGTAACCACGCAGACCTTTCTGCGTGGTCGTAAGTGGTATTTGCATGGTGTAGGTTTTGTTGCATGTTAGTCACTCTAAATGTAGTTGTCGTATTTTGTTGTCGTGTTTTGTTGCCGTATTGTTATTGACTGACTAATTTGTATTTTTGTCTGTTTACTCTCAGCAAAGAAGCCTCTCGTCAAGGAAGAAACCTCTATGGAAAGTAGTGGGTGCTCGCAGCTCAGAGCCTCTATTCTATAGTGACTCATATTGACTGACTGACTATTTAACTTGTTTTGATTGTCTATTTACTCGCAGCAAAGAATTAAGAAGACTCTGTGAAAATTATAAGCGGTAGACTACTTGTTCCTGGTAAGAGAATTTCTATTAATTATTCATTCAATATCATTGATTGACTGACTGCCTATCTTGTTTTGTCCATTTACTCGCAGCAAAGAAGAATCCTTCCAGAAAAGAAGAAACCGGATAGTAAGTAGTAGCTGCTCGCAGCTCAGAGCCGCTATTCTATAGTGGCTCATATTGATTGACTGACTATTTAACTTGTATATTGTCTGTTTTCTCGCAGCAAAGAAGAATCCTCTCAGCAAAGAAGGAACCTCTACGGATAGTAAGTAGTAGGTGCTCGCAGCTCAGAGCCGCTATTCTGTAGTGGCTCATATTGATTGACTGACTATCTAGCTTTTTTGTCTGTTTTCCCGCAGCTCTCTAGATGGATCTTTGGTTCTTGGGTCTTTGGTTTTTGAGGTTTCTTGGGTTTTTGAGGTTTGGGGTTTTTGGAGGTTTTTGGTTAGACATTGGAGGGATTTCGTCTAGCAATGTAGGGACGCCTTATTGCTTGATTCGATTTCTTAGATGTCGCACGCATGGGCATGCATAGTGGTTTTAGGAGGATGGGGCGCCCCCTGGTTCAGAAGGGCTACCGGTGGCCCTCCTGCACCCAGGGGGACCCCATCCTCCCAACGACTGTTGTCCATGCGTGTGGTGACGGCTGAGGCACCACCTCCTCGTGGTCGTCGCTGAGCATTCCTGCATCCTCGAGTTGTCAGTGGCAGCACAGGCCCCTCTGAACTCGGGATGTGGTGCGGCGAAGGGTGCCTCTCTATTGAAATTTTTGTAACCCGATACTAGTATAAAAAATCATCGCATATTCAACTGACTGTAATATATTGTATTTATTGCTGTATGTTAAGATTTTATTACCACAGAGCAGATCTCCACCCCGGGGTCAGACGCGGTGACAACGCTGCCGCAGCGAAGGAGAAGAGGAGAGTCGGATAATCAGTTGTCGAGATCTCGCTCGGGAGGAGAGTCAGATTATCAGTTGTCAGGATCTCAGTCAGGAGGAGAGTCAGATGATCAGTTGTCAGGATCTCGGTCAGGAGGAGAGTCAGATTATCAGTTGTCAAGATCTGAATCGGGAGGAGAGTCGGATGAATCTCGCAGGATTATTAAGGCTTGGTAGCTATCTTTAAGATCCTGTTTCAATTATTGAGTAACTCAGTAACTGTATACTCGATAATGTTAATGCAAATCAAGTATTTTTCACAGAAATTTTTTAAATACCTGAAGTGAGATTTGTGAGAAGTGAAATATCGTTAAGGCTAGCGGTCTAATTATGACATTCTTCTTTTTCAGTGCACTGCCAAATAGCAGGTTCAAGGTACATATTTATACTCAAAGTTTGTTTTAAATGTTTTCTCCCTCCATAAGTGCACTCCTAGATCAACAAATTAATCCCTTCACAAAGTCTATGCCTTATCCATACCTTGTGTGGCCTATAGCTTGGGAAAATATGGCTTCTGAGGTGGTTTTCCGTTGCCTTCCTCAGTTAGGTGGATTAATTACCAGTTAATCATGGGGAAAATATTTCATGGTGAGGTGGATCCCCTCTTGCCATCCTCAGCTCCTGCCTTTAGTCGCCTCTTGCGTACACGCGGCAGATTGTTTGCGGTTGCCCTATTCTGCAGTGGTCCAACCACACCAGAGCACAACCACAACCACACCCGAGCACAATCCAACCACACACGGGGATGACATTATATTATTATTATTATGTAATTGAATGATTATAATTTAATTATAATTTATGAACCGCTTTGTCTATCGTCAGCACTGTGTATCTGGCAGTGATTGACCGAATAGAAAGTTGTTATATTGTCAATCTTGCAGCTCGATATTTATTAACTAATTTGCAGATATACATGTATTTTGTATTCTATTGCAGCCTAGAGCCAATATATACGTCTGAAGCCTTTTGAATCGTTTGATTTAATGACTAACTTGTATTTTATTGTCTATTTTCGTGCAGCATACGGCTCTCGGGATAGTGTGGGTAGACAGGATAGATTTCTCGGGGAATGTCGCCCCTGGCCAGTAAATGTTAGTCAAAGCTGAATAAGGCATAGGGGCCACCTAATCATAAGCATATCATGTTAGATCGTTTGTGGACATGACGAGGAAAGCGGAAGACAGAGAAGAGTGGAGGCGTTATATACCATGGACCTGCCAGTGGGCATTGCACTGAGAGAGAGAGAGAGGGCTCTCAAGCCAGGACGACGACCGCACAGTAGAGAGTCGAAACCGGTTTAAATCCAATATATATCCAAAATCGCGAAAGCCAGTTCAATGAAGATACGAAAACAGATGGTCACTGGTAGGTCTACAAAAGGATCTCCAGGTGGCGCAAAGAACGGAAACATGTATGCAAATCCTGTTTCAGGAAATATGTTCCTCGAGAAAAACGTAGTCCTATAAATAATAATATCAATTAATATTGTAGATCAAACGTCATGATCAAGTTCTGAATGACAGATCCTGAGTTGAATTGAACCCTCGTAGGTTAGAGTCCCAGCCGCGCTGATCTGAAAGTAGAATATCGGACATTTACTGGACTGGTTTTACGAAAATGGTCCAAATTGCCTAACGATTTAAACTTGCGGTATTAAAAGTGATAGATGTCAACATTTAGTTAGTTGATCGCTTCACTATATTGTGTGTTTACTTTACTTCTTTAAACAATTCAAGGCTTAACTTGTTTACCAATTTAAACTGTAAGATACGTTAATTCTTGATGTTACTAGCTTCTTATTAATCGTATTACTATTTTGTTCGATCTTCAAAATTCCTTGGTGAAGAAAAACGGCTTGCGATTGGTTAGGCATGAATTTAAAAACTGGTGGAAACGACTTGCTATACAATGTTAATGTTTAATCAGTGTAATGCTTGCACAGATCAACGAAGTGACAATTTTCGTGAACGTGTCTCTTTCAAATTTCTGAAAGTAGCTATTACTAATTTCGCTGTTCATATGTGTTCATTCTTTATTTGTCGTATTTTCTGTGTGAAGATTTTATATTATGTAAATGGATTGATGCTTAGCCTATTATTTTATTATTTGAACTTGGTTTTGCACTGATTTTCCTGGTTATCAGGAATGCACTCACTGCCGCCATGTTCCAGTTCAGTGTTGCCACTTTAACGATTTCTGACTAAAGCAATGTAAAAGATATCTCGGAGGAAATTAAAGCCTTCTGTAGTTTATATTTATGGGCATATTGAGCTCGTTATGTTGTTTCTACGTGCAATTAGTTCGCATTGTAGTATTAGTTTCTCGTATTGGGTCTGGTACACCGAAGAATAGTCCAACCGCAAACCGCACGTATCGTAAGCAGCGACTAAGCAGGAATTGAGAAGGAAACGGGTTACCGTAAACCTCAGACGCCATATACATTAATGATATTAAAACTATAGGCTACATTAAGGTATGGATATGGAAAACAATCTTGGAGAAGGGGTAAACTAGTTAATCGATGGAGTTCTCTTTGTTGAGCATGCGAGTTGGAATATGTACCTAAGACCTGCCACCTGACAAAACACCAGGGAGAGAGGGAGAGATGTAATTGGTATACATTGTGGTAATTGTGTCATAATGTAAAACATCTATAAACTACATTGTACTGCCAATTTGGGCCAGTTTTAGTTGAATTCGTCCGTAATTGAATAAATATTTGGTTTGTTTGACATTTAACTATTTGAATGTTGCTTCGACCTATAGCCTTGGATTTTAGCTTTAAGATTTTTTAGTCGGTTCAATTTTGATCATTTATTCGTTTATCTAGTAGCCTTCCTTGGACTTGAATTCCTCAATTTTTGTTAGCATCGCTTATTGCCCACATTGTGTTCATCGGTTGCATTGCATTTGGTTTCATAGTGCTTAATTCTGTCTTGGAGAACAGTAGCACTTTATATTGTTGTCATTTTTGTTGTTCAAAATTGGATTTATAGTTTGTTAAAGAAGGTGTTAACTACAACTTGAGAAGTTGTAATCTAGTGTAGCTTTGGGCTCCTCCTGAGTTTTGTGTAAAATATTCGAGACATGGCACCACTGTTTACATGACTTATATGGTGGTAGAAGAAAGGAAGTAAAACTGTAGGAAATTAGGCGAATTTATGAAACATTTAGATAAACCACGTCAAGTTTTTCGATTACTTTGTTCGAGAGGATTGGAACCAGATCGGCGATTTCGGATAATACGTCTTGGCTAAAATTATGTAAGATTTTATATTGGTTTTGTTAACAATCTATTGTGTGGGATGGGCTTAATATTGGATTTAGGCCTATATTTGACGTAGTAATTTGAGAGGAATTACTAATAATGTTAATAAAATTATTATATTCATTTTATATGATTTTTATGTCTAAAAACAATTGTGCTAGATTATTATAATTTTGTTACAAAATTTGTAAATAAATTTTAATATATACCCTTAACTCGTTTAATTGCGTTGGATTTGGATCGTTTGAATTTTAAAGTAATTTTTTAAAGCGTAGTTGTTGCCTATGTATTCATTATGTTAGCTTTTGAAATAACTATGGCTTGACTTTATTCTTTAGTTTCTTTTACCAATTATTACTTATTGTGTATACATTTCTCTAACTATTTTAACTACTATGTTTTGTAACAATTATATTTTTAAATGATCATATTGTATGAGACATTTTTAACTTTACATTCTATTTTTTTTACATTACTTTTATTAATTGCAAAACCGGTATATGATAGTGCCTTCATAACCGATCACACATAAGGTTTACACTTTCAGTCTGAATGCACATATGTTTGATCTTCGCTCTTGTTTTCTCTTTCAACATTCTCTAGCAAGCTTAAAACTTACCTTTTCCCACAGTAGACATAATTAATCTACCGTGACCATTTTTAAACACCGGACTGGCTTCGTTTAGGACAATCTTCTCAGCACATTTATTTTGCAGAATGGTCTGGGTGAATTGATCTGTAGTGATGGGTGCTGTGGGGACGTCCCTGACATCATCCCTGGATGAGGAAACAGACGTTAAACCATTATTATTATTAATAGAATATTAAATAATCAATATTTAATATTTAAATTATAATGCCCTAAATTAAAGTGGGGTGATATTGATAAATGGAATGGTAAATGACAATTTTCTGGTAATTTAAATTACTTACAAGAGGACTCAAATGAAAAAATGTATTTTTATAGAAAACGGACGTTAAACCTTTATTATTACTATACTACATTTTGTTGTTGCAGGATGTCAGAGGTAGCCTCGCTTCCTTCATGGAAGCTCGAGCTGATACAGAGAAAGAGACGACAGGAGACATCTGTTGAGAGAACGACCAATAGCCACACTGCAGGAAGTAAACTGGATTTATCTGGTGTTCCTGGATGGAAACGTGATGTGATACTAAAAAAACAGCTTCAGCAGAAGGGTAGTAATGGACTAAACGGTGTTAACAAAAATTTAAACATATCTGTGGAAAAGTCTGTTGAGATTGAACATGAACCTACCAATCTGCTGTCAAACAGTACAACTGCTGATCAATTAACTGCAGAAGAGAGGTTGCTGCCAATAACCAAGAACCCTATTCTTCTTCTTGATCTTGAGAAGCGGCATCAAAGCGGCTCAACTGGACTTGACGTGGAAACAATGCGGAGTGACGGTTCACACTCCGACAGAAAAAGTCTATCGCCTAATTTTACTAATAACAATTCTTCCAACAATTGCTCATTTAATCCCATCATCTCCAGAGAAGATACAGAAGAAGTGTTTCAAGGAGAAGACAATTTGGAATATGGAAAAGGTTTTGTTCATCGCTTACTAAAGAGATTTAGCGGACTGACGGGAAAAGAAGAAACTGTCAAATGCAATGGTTTGCTTACGACGAGGAATCCGAGAAGATCTAGAAGCTCCGGCGACATGATGCACGGTTGTGACGAGAACGGCGAGATGACGAAAGAAGAAGTAACAAAAAGCTGCGACGATCTTTTGCAAGAAGCTCCGACATCTCCTAATCTTATCGGAGAATCTTCCAGACACTATGGTTCTGTGCCGAATGGATTGAGCAATTTGTCGTTTAGCGTGTCTGGGGAAGGGCGAGGAGATTTAGATGATGATGTGATTGCTGAGAACGATATGCCGCAGGAGAATATGGTGTCTAACGTGAGAAGTCTGTTTGAGAAATTTGTAGCTCAACCGCCAGGACCCCGCAAGTCGCTATCTAGCCAACAGATAAATGCAACATCTAATAATAAAATAACAACATCTTCATTTGGAAGAAACGGTAATACTAGTGCCACATTGCCATCATTGTCCAATGTCCATTCAAATGCTCAACTGGTTAAAAACGTTGGTCCAAGTAATGTCGTTTCAGTCGAGAGAAGTACGATATCAGATGGTAAACAAATTTCTGTAAACAATACTCAGAATAAAGCTTCATCTCGTTCCAATAACACTGCCGATATGAAGACTTCTTCAGTAGCTAAAGCAGATGTAAAAGAGGTAAATTGTAAAGTGGAGGCTACTGCTATAGTAGCTGAAGAATCTCTTAATAAGAACAGAAGTGTTAATAGTACATTTTCTGCAACTCCAAATCACATAATGAACCATTCTGGTCAAGCTAGGGGTGAAGTCACATCTGAAAATAAGCAGATATCTGTATCAGCATTTGCTCAACAAAATAAATTGGAGGTATCCAATGTGAAACGGAAGCAGCCAATGAATGTTGCCGATGAAGGCATAAACTTGAGGACTGTTTTAGCAGCAGATATTGTTTCAAGTGGCTCTGAGGAAAAGTTAAAATCAAGAGCTCCTGAAAACGACATATCTAAGGCTCTGAATGGTTCACTAGTTAAACCATCTTCCAATCATCTTTCTGCGTCTTCACCGTTAGATAATAGAAACATAAAATCTGCAACTAATCAAAGTCGGATCGTTGAGAGCGCTAGCTATACTCAACCCGTTGTCAACCAATATGCTACATATTGTCATTCTACGCTCGAAAATTCCTCTACTGTCACAGCTAATAACAGCCAAAGTTTAATCAGCCAGCCAACCTTTTCTGACTCGTGTTCTCCAACAGTGACCTCCAGTGTTAACCCCGCTAAGCTCCCTGAACGCAGCAGTGATGATAGCTCGAAGAGCACCGGGTTCTCTGGTGAGGATGCCACAAAGCGCCCCGGAGCCCCTAGACCGGGAAAGTTGCTCATTCGTCCCGCCTCCAACTTGCTCGGCTCAAACACGAAGAGCGAGTTCCTGGGGCTGACCA
The DNA here is from genome assembly GCA_905160935.1 of Enchytraeus crypticus. Taxonomy (NCBI): domain Eukaryota; kingdom Metazoa; phylum Annelida; class Clitellata; order Enchytraeida; family Enchytraeidae; genus Enchytraeus; species Enchytraeus crypticus. Next base: position 440,077 of record CAJHZI010000676.1, on the reverse strand, counting down.
AGTACAATAATGTAACAAAAGGGGAGTTTGCCCCGCCCGCTGCGAGACCACTCCCACCTGTGACGAGTGAATTGGATGATGATGACAATGTGGTGGACGGTGGACGTAGCTACGTGTTCATCGGTGGGGACGTGAAGCTAGGGAGATCTCTGCTGGTAAAAACTCTGCAGTACTCAAAGGTATCCTAGGTTTTGTTTCTATGCAGACTTATTAATCATCATCATCATCATCATCCCTTGAATCCTAGTTTAATCAGGGTCGGGATAAATTAATTACCTAACAATTGAGGCCTATTAAATCAAGTTATTTCAAATATTGTACAGAGTCGTCAGTTTTAATATGTGCTTGAAATATCCGTTGCATCATTTGACTGCTGGTTGTTATTGATTGTGTTAAATAAAGCAACTTAATTGATATCCTTTATCAAATGGCAAAAATTGGAGAACAGATACGCATTAATAGTTACATGTATATCTCTATGAATAGTTGTAAGCTTTTGAAAATTAATTAGGTGACATTTACACTACTGATGATTGTTAAGTTGTCGGGTTTTTGTTATTTACAGATCTTGGTAAATTTAGCTTCTACTACTAGTCCGTATATGACAGGATGCTTAATGATATGCATTTGGTAGTTATATTAGTAATTTACTTTATAATTATAGTTTCTAATACTGCTATTTTTAATTATTGTTTATGTATTTTGTCAATATTCATTTTATAAGGAATGGCTTCTTTCCGTGAAAAACCCTTAATAGATTGCAATTACCCTCATTGATTAATTTACTGACGAGATTTAGTGATTGATTGGTTTATTGATTTGTTGATTGATTGATTGATTTATATTGATTGATTTATTGATTGATTGATTTATTTATTGACTCATTGATTGATTGGGTGATCTATTGACTCTTTGATTGATTGGTTGATTGATTGGTTGATTTATTGACTCGTTGATTGATTGATTAATTAACACATTGATTGATTGGTTGATATATTGACTCGTTGATTGATTGATAGATTGATCTATTGACTCTTTGATTGATCTATTGATTGATCTATTGACTCTTTGATTGATATATTGATTGATTGATGGACTGATTGATTGATTGGTTAAAGTTGAAGCTGCACTTTGATGACAACGCTGAGACGTTTGAGTACCCCTCAGAGCAGAGTCTGATGGACTCTATGCCGGCTCAGCCAGGAGACTGCGACTACGTGACGGCTAGCGGAGCCGCCAACTCTGAGGACGCTAGCGGAGAAGATCTGGAGTTTTCCGCTCTGCGACCTGCTCCAGGGCTCACTGGAAGCCTTGGTATGATCTCTAGTTCTTATCTGAATGAAGCTTTCTATCTGACTGTTGGAATGTGAAGTCATAGATGGCTCCCTCAGTCGTCATTTAATCATGTCATTAATTAGCATTTAATCATTTTATTATTATTAATCAGCATTTCATTTCATCAATAATAATCATATTAAGTCGAAAGCAGATATGATACCGAGCAAGACACAATTTGGTCTTAGGAAAGGGTGCGGCGCAAGAGAAGCATTAGGGGTATTGCGGGTTCTTTGCTAAAGAAGCTTAGATAGAATAACTCGTCATTTAATCTGCATTAATCATAGTTTAGTTATCATTAATCATTAAATTAATCATAGTTTAATCATCATCATTGGTCATCATTTAATCATAGTTTAATTAGCATTAACCATTTAAACTTCATTAATCATCATTTAATCATTTTGGAATTATTAATTAATCATAATTTAATTAGCATTAACCATTTAATCATCATTTAAAGGATATTTCATCTTAGCAGTCATGAGGACCCCTGGATGATGAAACTAGTGTAAAAACATTTTGTCTTTTTGTTTTCATTGAGGTGGATGTTCATAAGTTTAAATTGCCTGAAGTCTAAATAGTAGAAGAGTAATTTTAAATATATAATCGTATCATAATGTTCGCATCTGGATACACAACTAAACTAAACTAAATGTCCACTGTATTGTAAATACTTTGTTTTAATCAAAATTACTTAATGGTATTCTGTTTGAGCATTAATAAATAAATAAATATTAATAAATAAATGAAAAATAAACGCTGACTATGTTTATTTCTGATATTGTGAGTTGTAATAGGATGTAATATCATATTTCACAGGCTCACTCGCACTTTAGTCTATTTTAAGATAATAATAGGATAATAGGATATAATAATAAAAAATAATTTTACAATATTGTAATGGGATGTAAATCTATATTTCGCAGGCTCGCTCTCGTCCTATCAGTCCCGCACTCAGGTAAACTATCAGTTCGGTATGTACGACTCAATGGAAGAGGTCAGTCAACAGCAGTCTGCCTCTAGACCTGTTGCGCCAGAACCGAAGGTCGAATCTCCACCCGCCACCTCGTACTCCGGCACGGGATCCTCTGATCTGCTATTCTAGCGACATATCGGCCATCTTGCTCCCCGTCGCTGCGTGCAGACTGTTTGCAGACTTGGACGAGTAGGAATTCTTTCACGTGAATTCTCCTGGGTTATAAGAGACGGACTGCTAGTGTAAAATGTGTGAACAATTTTTGGTCGTTGTTGTTGTGACAAACAAACTACTTCAGTTGCTAATTGAATAGTGAATTTATTCCAATTTTGTAGTTCAATTTGAGATTAAATTTATTGCAAACAAATTCTTGAGCCGCTGTAGGTTAGAATTTGTTAGCGGTGAAATTATATTTCTCTTCTACAGTTATTTTTAAAACCAGTCTATACAAGTAATTAGTAGTAATGGAGTCAATTAGAATGATAGATTAAACATTTTGAGTAGCAGTTTTAAAGCTTTAAAGAAATTGACTGAAAGTGACGAGTGATGAGGCAATATTGTGCTGACATATTGAATTTTTGCAAAGTGATCATAATTGTTAACATGACTATATTTGAGTGCAAGTTATAAGTATTGTAAAAAAAGTTATTCATTTGGAAGCCATCAGCACTTTCCGAAGTGATATTAATTATATGCTATAACTATATATGTTAATTCCTCTTAATTAATTGAATTTATATTTGCAGGTATATATTGGTTCAGAGTGTATCATTAATGATTTAAGTACAGTTACTCGTTGTATTCTAACCGCGTTTACTGACTACCTATTTAAACATGTAGATCATATTATGTAGATCTTTATAGTATAGTAATTATGAAACTGCTAAACAACAACAAATTTCTCCCAGGTCAAGTTTAGATTATATATAGGCAAACTTTCAAGTGCTAGCGTTTAAAAGGTACTTGATTAGTCGAATGCTCTTATGATGTCTGCTCTTGAGAAGTTTTGGAAACTGAAAAGTTTTGAAAAGTTTTATGATCCTATAAGTACCGTTCGATTCTGTCTGCATGGGACTATTATAAATAATTATGGCAGCTTTTGTATTCCAAGCTTGTCTCATTTTTACAGATTTGATTAGCTTTATTATATCGCTTTCTGCAAATGTTTCTGGATGTATTCTAACTTTGTAGTGATAAAGTACAAGATCTGATCTGCATTGTACCTCTCACGCTAAGCAATGCTATTAAATTCTGTGTACAATTTGGTAGGACTTGCCAATTTTGTAAATCTACGTGTCTTAGTAACACTGCAAAAGAGTTATTTTACTATTAACACTATTTTGTATAAAATCTTGCCTAATTTGTATCTGCTATAATATACAAATTTCTTAGTATGCAGTTTACAATTTTTACTCTATGTATTATTTATTATAATATATATTAGAATAAAAATGAAATTTCTTTAACGGTGATTCTGAGTATTTTTGGTGTATACCAACTTGGTTGAATTTTATCTAAGATTTAAAAATGTACTGTTTAGTGCTGCTTAGAACTGAGTTATTCACAGATGGTAGAATAAATTAACAATGAAAGGTATAAAACTAATGATTAGCATTCCTATTTTGTGCATGTAACTTTTGATATAACAATTAAATTCATATATTTTGTATCAGTCTTTATGGCACATATTATTATTTTATTTATATCGTACATGATCTTAAGTTCAGGTTTCTCATTTAATTGCTAATGCTAATATATATATATATTTACTAAATTTGAATATATTTACTGTATGTTTGTATAATATAATTTAACCATTCTCTATTGTAAAATGCCTTTGGTCGAGCTATGCTACTGGTGGCACACTTCATTGAGGGAAATAGAATTGGTTATGCAGGTTTTAATTAAGCCACTTTTCATGCATTCCTGCTCTGTTTTACCATGTCATTTGATGTTAAACGATTAAGTAATGGCCTATTATTTTTAGTGTGCCCTTTAGAACTAGTAGCGACATCTGAAGCCTTTGATATTTGTAGGAAATATATCTTTAAAGATATTACTGATATTATGTTAAGACTTGATGAAAAGCTTCAGAGACTGCTGCTGCTGCTGTAGTCGCATTAATTGCTTATGCTAATTGATTGAACGTTAAGCCTCTCATTGATCTTGTAACTAAGCCTGAAGCAGTCAATGCACGTTGTTTTGTGATATAATATAGTGTACGATAACATTTGATAGTCGGTTACGGGTAGTCAAAGTCGACATAACGTGAGTTGTAAATAAGTTATATAGATATTGTACGTTTGATGCAGTTGTACAGAGTATGTGGGTGTCAAATAACAATTATATATATTCTTAATAGAATTATAAGTAGCAATTAGAATAATATTTCGTATGGGAAGCATGAAGATACAAGATCAATGCAGAATAGTAATAATCTAAAGCAATTATAATTATGTTATTAATCGGTTATAATTATGTTGCAGGAGAATAAAAAGTTGAACATTTTGGTTATTCCAATTTTAGATCATTCTTCTTTTGTCACTTAGGTATATAACGTATCCTTGATTCATTTATATTTGTCATATTTTGTACTCATATATTATAGTAGAGTGGTATTCACAGTTATTCCATTTAGCACAATTGATATGTTGAATTACGTGATTGCAGTAGTTGTAGTGTTATTCGCTGTTATAGCTGCTGCTGCGAGCCTACTTGTATTGACAATATTTTTATATTTAAATGTTGTAGTATTAGTTAATACTTTTAGTGATAAATACATGCAGGCCATTGCTATATGGATCAATTTTCTAGACATATTTTATGCTGACGCGTGTTTTGATATTGCTGATTCACTATAGGTGCGGTGATTCTGATTTTTTTGTAGCGTGTGTGTAATACTGTTAATTAGAACCTGTATTTAATGCTGTAATGAACCTGTAAGTGCACTGTAATACGGTCACATTGTGCTCTTCTATATGACGTTTTGTCTGTGCAGCAATTTACGTGACAGTTTCGGTCTATATATGAACAGGCAAAGTCGTGATTGTATGGTTAATTTATGGTGTGCTGCTTTATTTCTGCTTAATAAAGAAGAGCCCGGTTGTAAATACCAGTAAAAATTGTACGTTGGGCTTGTATGAGAGCAAAGCCTTGTATGTTGAATGATTATAACTGGTTTAGAAACAGAAAGTAGTTACTGCATAGTGTGGTACCGTGTGTTTGTGTAAAGTAGAAATACATGTAGTATTATATTAATACATATTTTATTATATGACGATAATAATGGCGTGTGGAATACTTTGTATGAGTTAGTTGTTCTTAAATGTGTGATCCATCTTCTTTCAGAGCAACTGCTGGGCAGCTGCACATATGCAGCTAATATAATTTTATGATCTAACGCTGGTAATTCTATGCTTTTAGTGAGACTCTGCTATTACGTAGCTATCGTAGTAGCTTGCTACATCATATATGATATGGCAAGCTGATGGACAGCTGTTAATATGTAGCTAGCTCTGTTGTACTGCATTCCCGAGTGCAGTGCTGTGTATCTGCTGATATGCACTTTATGTCGTAACTCTAATATCCTGCTGATACTTTATACCACCGATGAGAACGTTTAGAGTGATTCATTCGTATTTTCTGTCTGATTTCTTTATTGTGATTGAGTGGGGTATTGATATGCCTGAATGGTTTGTTTGACGATCTGCTGACTTGTCAGGTTTCTGCTGTAATTAAGCTGCACGTTTACTTAGATCCATCGGAATTTTATGTCTTGTTCCTCCTAAACTCTGACATTAAAACCTTCGAGCAAGCAGGCATTAAGACGTAAAAGAGCTGCTGTATCATCTTAGAATCTGTAGTTTAGATGCGTAGTGACTATAATTTTTTACTATTTGTAATTGTTCTAACGCAAAGCAATGACTTTGCGCGATATACAATGTTAAACCTTATACGCTGTTGGATCAATATTTATATGTCTAGCGTTTTTCTATTCTAGTTGCATTTAGTTAGAACCTCAGCTGAACATATGTCGATATTCTTGTTGTGCTCAAGTCTCGTTGTAAAACTCGTACATGAATGATTTTATAAATTCTTTAGATTATTATACATACTGTTTGAGTGTTTTGAAATGCTCCTCTTCTTTATATTCATATGCATACATTGTATATTTGACTTTGTCCCTTACTTCGTACTTTGTACCTTATAGGAGCAGGCGTGTGTTTGTTTTTAGGTCTCTCGCTCTCTAGTGCTCTGCCAAGCGGCAGGTTCAAGGTACATATCCCTACTCCATGCTCTTTTCACGCTTCATAAAGAGCACTCCATCGATTAAAGAGTTAATCGCTTCACAAATAGCTATGCATTATCCACATCTGAATGTAGCCTATAGCTTGGGCATAATATGGCTTCTGAGGTTTGTCTATTTCCTGTTAATATGCCTGCAAATTAACCTCGTGCTGGTGATATCACTGACGAAGCTTTTAACTGAGATCTGACGTAAAATTTCTTCAGAAAATTCGCAACTTTTAGTTTAGAAAGTTGTTTGCAGTGACACAATTTCTAATTTCGTCTTTCAACGAGTTAATAAATGTAAATGTTAAATCACAAGGTTTGTTTTCACTACGGAGTTATTTCGACGCTGCATTTAAACGTGTATTTGTAATATCTAGCGTTATATATTATTGCATTTGTAAACTTTTTTCTGTTGTTTAGATGTTGATCGAATATTTGTGTGTCTGTAGAAATGAGTGTGCCACTAAACCTAAAGATGTTGTTTTACTAACTTTAAATTATACTCATATTCGTCACATTTTGATAGCATTCACCGATATATATTCTTAATTCTTCAGGTCGATGATAGATCAATCAAGTTAAAATAGCAAATGTTTTTTAAAAGCTAAAAAGCTGGTAAAGCTAAGGTTAACGTCAATTTCCTCACTCGAAAGCGATGTCAGTAACGGGCGAGCCCAGGATTTGAAGCCGCACATACTGCTCCGCGGTCGAGTATCTTACCGTCCAGCCAGTGGCGAAGTCTGACTCGTGTTTTATAACTCGTGTTTTTGATTTATAAATTGCGAGTGGTCAGATAACCTAGTCTATCGAATGAAAAGTTACCTGCAAAAATCCCCTCTCACTATCGTTTCAAGTGATTCTGAAAGTTGATTTTTGTATGTTGATGTTTGGTAATTTGTCTCGACTGCGTGGTGGATTGTGCTGTTATACATGTATACTGTGTACCTGCTGCTGATATGGGATAGTGCTACTTTACATGTAGTGTAGTGATCTAGATCTGTAGAACTCTGTTGTAGGAAAAGTGACCGACCAATTCAATCTTTGCTGGAGAGCATTCATTCGGTCATTCATCATTCATTCGTCATTCATTCGTCATTCTTTCATCATTCATTCGTCATTCATTCATCATTCATTCATTCGTCATTCATTCATCGTTCATTCATTCATTCGTCATTCATTCATCATTCATTCGTCGTTCATTCATTCGTCTGCTTCTTTACCGTGACTGCCGTAACAGGTCCCAGCAAAATAACAGCGAGTGGTAGATTAGTGTATTATAGCCGCACTAGCGATTAGGTTTTTCTAGTTGTAGTTGGTAGCAATACTTTAATGTCAATTTTAGCACATAGTTGGCCACATACGATTACACTGATATATCGTGACGTTTAATTTATTTATCCGGAAAGCATTCAGCTACTTGTATATGGCCATTTACCTTCAGCTACTCGTATATGACCATTTACCTTCAGCTACTCATATATGACCATTAACCTTCTGCTACTCGTATATGACCATTTAGTTAGTTTTGTTTGTCTAGTTACAGAATTTAGGTACTGTGATTACGCAAATTTTTTGTGGAAATACCCACTTTTCTCTACTCGGTAATTTGTAAAACGTTTTAACTGTAGACCCACTTTATCTAAAGGTAATACCACGTGTAATTGTAATTAACGATAACGTTATTCCTTTCCTTCTTAAATTCAGTTCTTTGAACTTTTTTCTGCTCTCATTTACGTTGAACATTCCAGAAATAGAATTGTAATTAAGAAAAGTTTTGCAAATATCTTCAACTTGATTGATTGTGCTATTATCTCAGTTTGACGTCGGTTCTCTTAACTACAAGGGACACTGTTTGAGATAATCAAGCTGTGATGCTAATCAGAGTTCTCCTGCATGTGAATCAAAGGTATAGCATTCGTCGCTGCGAGCACTGAATTTGAACCCTACGTATACTGACCTGCAATCAGACGATATATGCTGCCGACTTAACCAAAATTTGTAGTTTCGCCAACTACATTACAGTGTAGTTGAATAAGAACTAGAACTGCTAAGTTCACGTTTTTTCCGGAAAGACACATCAGTGACGGGAAGCACTAGATTTGAACTCTGTACCTACTAACCCACAGCCGCAATGATGCTATACTGGTTCAGCCGTAAATAATAATAATAAAGGTTTAACATCCGTTTCCTTATACAAGGATGATATCAGGGATGTCAAAATGGTTATTTTACTTAAATAGAATAAAATACTACAAATAACATAGGCACACTTTGATAACCGCTCAATTTCTCAACGTCTATTTCCTCATCTAAAAATGATACATTGGACGTCATGTAAAGGCATTCTACAATTTTTACTAATTACCAATTAGTCAAAACGGGTTGACATGTAAAATTTAATACCGTAAAATACTTTTAAATACTAGCGACAACATAACTGTAAAGCTAAAGTTAACGTCAGTTGCATCTCTCGAAAGCGATGTCTGTGACGGCCGAGCCCAGGATTTGAAACCCGCAAATACTGATTCGCAATCGGATATCTTACCGACATCGCCACTGGATGGATCCAGTGGCGATGTCGGTAACTAGCTTTCTTGTCTGCAAATTTTTCCTGAACACTGTAGGTTTTATTTGTGTTTATTTAAAATTCTCTTAAAATATTATATAACAACAGTTAGAGTGCTACTGTCATCCATGACAACATCGAGCACTTTTGCGGCGAATCAATGCCAGCCAGCAAAACGTAGGTCCTAAATTTTGATTTTGAAAGCAGAATTTGATTGGGCTGATTGTTGACATTCTCACCTGACGTCATGCCTGTATGGAGAATATTCGTCTTTATTTACTAGTTCCATTTCAGTAGCATAGTATAGTAGACTTATAAATAAATAAATACAAATAAACAAGCATTACAGTGAAATAATCAACTATATTGGTATCTGTCACTTAATTCAGCGTGAAATAATCAACTATATTGGTATCTGTCACTTAATTCAGCGTATTTAAACCGTTAGGCACTTTATTCCATTTTTTATTTTTAACCAGTCCTGTGAATGTACGAGATTTTAATCTAAGATCAGCGCGGCCGTGAGTCGAACCCACTAGAGTTCAATTCCCCTTAATTAGGATCAGTCTTTTAAAATTTCAAGGCATTGTCGAAAACCCTTAACCACTACGCTATACAGGCATTTGACTTAGCATATTCGACTCGATTGCATATAGCAGTCTTAGCGTAACATTTTTGGAATAGATTAACAAAGGCTTTCCCAGCTACAAAAGTTAAATCCAATTTTTGGCGGTATGTATCCACGATCTAAGATTCAAATCCGATTTTCACCAAGGTATTATTAATTAATTAAAAGTGCAGTAAATAATTTCACGTACATTAAAACTCTTCGACTGAATTGAGACGTTGCAACAAATTTGTTTATAAACAACTTTCTTATATACAGTATCATTAATATTGTAGTAAAATTGGACCGAATTATTTCCAAACTGCTATCCTCTTGAATTTAAAAAACCTAGGGCTAGATTAATTCGAGATCTTAGCATATTGTAGTCAAATAATCATTTACATAATAATCATCATCACTCGTTTATTTCAGACAACAGTCCATAAGACATTGCACGATACAATGACAGATACAAGAGAAAAAGACAGAGAATTACGTAATCCACATGTAAAGATAAAAAAGCTAAACATAAAACAATGATCAGCTTAGACAGAACCATGACATGGAGGAAATAAGAGCATTACGAGACTCTTTGATACGTTTTAACAAACTAAACCGAGAGTTACATAACACTGTGTCAAATACCGGCAACCCAGTAGATAAAAACATTTCAGTTACGCTACTATATTTTGCGAAGTTAAAAAATGATTTAACGCATTTTATATAGCAGGACTTCATACGAGCAGCTAATTTAAAAACCTCCCACAAGGCTATATCAAAGAAACAAGAACAATAACTTCTAAATAATTTCAATTTAACAGAAATTGAGCATAAGCCAAATTTTCTTTTAAGAACATTAGTACGATAGAATAAATTCCTTATCTCGCGATTAATGTCCAAATCATCATGAAGATCATTCTGTATGATATGACCGAGATACCTAAAGCTGGATACAAATGAAAGCTCATGACCATCAAGAACAAAATTCGGAAAGTTAGCACAAATAGATTTGCATTTGATAAGCGGATTAAATATAATACAAACAGTCTTTTTGTGTTGCACATCATGTTAATTTCCCTGGTTGCAAACTCTAGCACATACAATAAGTGTTGCAGAGCACGCCAAGAGGGAGCCAACAAAACATATTAGTAAAATTCTATTTAAGGGTGAAATTTAGAACCTAAATTTGAATATTGTAGAACTGTTGTACTTCGTATTACGACGAAATCCGTCACTTTTAATACATGTTTAAGTGTTTAGACCGTTAGGTAGTTTTGTTCATTATTTATTTACTGGTTCAGCTAATTTTCAAGATTTAACTGTGATGAATAAGATTTATCTCTTTGAGCTGTTCACCTGGGAATCGATGCCTTGGATTTACCCCTCAAGTTTAATCATTGGCCATTTAGTCATGTTAATTGTACGCACTGGGCGGTAAACAAATGTGTTGCTATATAATGAGAATATATACTAGCAAGTCTTTAGGTGTGTTAGATAGTATTTAAAGACCCACTGAAGACAGAGAAGAGTGGAGGCGTCATATACAATGGACCTGCCAGTTGGCAGTGCACTAAGATATATATATATATCTATATATACTGTGTATATACATATATATATATATATAGTGCACTAAGATATATATATATATATCTATATATACTGTGTATATATATATATATACAGGGCGAGTAAAAAAAAGATTACACATGCAAAAAGTTTGAATATCTCAGGCTACTGTTAATATTTTCAATAAAACTTTTACCAATTACTACAGGACTAATATCGGATGGGGTGGCCAATTTTCATCCATTTTGGTTCATAGATTGGCCAGTAATGCAAGTTTCAGCAGAGCAACCCCCCATTTTTACCTAAAATGGCGTTTGCTACAACGGTAAAGGCAGATTGCACTTCAGTGCCAAGAAGGTAAAGGTGAACTCTCAGTATTGCGTCAACACTTTGCTTCCGGAGCTGTTTGATGATTGCTAAGCTCTTCTACCAACTGGTTTCATCTTTCAGCAGAATGGTACTCCGGCGCATGCATCTCGTCATGCACAGGAATGGATCAGCGAGAGAAACCCGGATTTCATTAAGAAGAATGAATGGCCTCCAAACTCTCACGATCTAAATCCTCTGGATTAGGCCTACTATGACTGGGGAACCATGCTGCATCTCTATCAGAAACACCAGTCGAAGCCTAAAAACAAGGCAGAACAGCAGGAAGTGCAACAATCGTTCTTGGAAAGTGTGCCCCAAGCTGGAATCAGCAAGGCTGTCCTAGCGTTTCGAAAGCGACTGCAGTCCTGCATAGCAGCGGGAGGAAAGCATATCGAATTACCAGCAATGCTAGCAGATACAACTGATTCTTTCTGAACCACCACAGTGGCCCTTTTCACGGCCAAAATAAAAATAAAATATAATTTTTATTTACAGTACATAAAAAAATTGGGGGTTGCTCTGCTGAAACTTTGCATTACTGGCCAATCTATGAACTTAAATGGCTGAAAATTGGCCACCCCGTCAGAAATTAGTCCTTTAGTAATTGGTAAAAGTTTTATTGAAAATATTTACAATAGCCTGAGATATTCAAACTTTTTGCAGGTGTAATCTTTTTTTTACTCGCCCTCTATATATATATATATATATATATATATATATATATATATATATATACTAGCATAAACTTAAAGTCACAGGCTTATAATAGAGAGGAGCAACCAACGTGAAGCATCGGTGGTGCGCATTAGGAATTTAAGATATAGTGAAGCAATCGCTGTTTATCTCATTCAAAGCTAATACAAGCTAGTAAATGTCAATATTTAACAGCATTTACAGAGTTAATTGATTTCAGCACAGTGTACAGCGTACAGTATACAGTATACAGTGCACAGCGTATAGTATGCAGCGTACAGTATGCAGTGTACAGTATACAATATATCGTGTACAGTATTGGCCTACAGTGTACATTGTACAGTGTACAGTGCACAGTGTGCAATGCACAGCGTACAGTATGCAGTGAACAATATACCGTATACAGTATACAGTGTACATTGTACAGTATACAGTGTACAGTATACAGTGTACTGCGGACGTTTCTAAAAGATTATTTATAGGCATACTTATTTATAGACAACAAACGTTGTCAGTAGCACTGCTAGCCCTGTTGTTTTCAGATCCTATTCTCATTACATTGACTAATTCAGGACAGGGAGTTCATTCATTCATTGCTGATAATGAAGCCCAGCAAGGCTGCCGTGTAGCCTAGTAGATTAACCAAGTGCTTCGATCATTAACTCTTTATCAATCTATCAGGAGCCTGATATTTATCTTTTTGTTAGAAAACTTCTAAGTATTTAGTTGTCGCATTACGACAGAATGAGTTCAGAAGGAACATTTTGTTGCCGTGTGAGAGTTCTTGTCATCGTCTTTTCACTGCAGGCTCTGCTCTATCAGAAGATCTCAGGGATCAGCCTAATCCATTCTGGAGTTCCTCCTGTTGAGAATATCTCAAGTAATTCTTCCGGTAACGTTGGACAGATTTTTGCAGATTTCACTAATACCGCTGTAGAAAGAAACTCCAGCACAAAAGTTCTGAAGATCGGAGGCCGCGTGTCGAATGAGATGCGAATGGAAGAACACTCGAAGGAAATGTTGGAGCATCTTCGTCAGCTGCTGGAATCTCAAACTCTAAATTCCACGCGCCTACTAAGATCCGGAACTAGCATTAGACTCGGACTAGATGAGTCATTTGGTGGAGGAAATATTGATGGAAAGATTCTCGTCGCATTAAAATACAGAAATAAATTAAAAGGATTCAATCAAAGCAAGGCTGATGGGAATCGTTCACATGTGGCTCCGTATAATTTGAGTGGGTTTAAGAGAAGAGTGCGCCGAGGTTTAAGAAAGAGGCAGACATCTGAGGGAAAGACTAGTAACGGCGATCAGGTATGTCAGTCGGGATTTTCGTATATTTTGTCAGCATTTACATAAAAAGTCTGGAGCCAATGGCGATGTCGGTGAGATATTCGACCGCGGATCTCATGTGCGAGGTTCAAATCAATATTATTACATATTTCTGTTACTATTATTAAATGTTTCTGTTACCACAACTACATGTTTCTGTTACCAATATTACATGTTTTGTTACTGATCTTACATGTATTTTTTATCATTACCGCTTGTTTCTGTTACTATTATTACATGTTTCTGTTACCACTATTACATGTTTTGTTACTGATATTACAAGTTTTTGTTGCCATTACCGCTTGTTTCTGTTAGACTGTTACTATTAATACATGCTTCTGTTACACGTTTACAATTATTACACGTTTCTGTTACTACTATTACATGTTTCTATTACTTTTATTACATGTTCTCTTCCTATATCACTCAGACGACTGTCAGCACTACAGTGCGGAAACCTGAGGTCAGGCAGGTCAGATTTGGTCACTCAGTGATAGGTCAAGGCCCCTCTGACTTCATCATCATGGTCGGGCAGCTGGCAGAGCCCTCTACTGTTCTCAGAGATGAAGGAGATAGGATCAAGAGCATTGCTAGAACGTTCTCTGTCAGCCTCGAGCGAGCCCAGGAGATCTACATCCTAGCGGCGGAGGTCACAAGAATGAGGTCAAAGTTCTGGTCGGCGTGGGGGGAGTGGGGGGCCTGTAGCCTGACTTGCGGGGCGGGGGGAATAAAGTCACGTGATCGTATTTGTGTCATGTGGTTTACTGAGATGGTCACGTGTGAGGGACTGCCTATGGAGACGACGAGTTGTATGATGGGTCCTTGCTCCCGCAACCCCTACAACCCTGCAGGCATGTTGTCTGTCTGTCTGTCTGCCTGTATGCATGCATGCATGTATGTATGTATGTATGTCTGTCTGTCTGTCTGTCTGTACGTATGTATGTATGTATGTATGTATGTGTGTCTGTCTGTTTGTCTTTATGTCTGTCTGTGTGTCTGTCTGTCTGTCTGACTGTCTGTCTGTCTGTCTGTTTGTATGTCTGTCTGTTTCTCTCTCTCTCTCTCCCACTCTCTCTGTTCTCCACGAAGAAGTAGCCTAGTAGATCAAAGATGCGCATTTCTACAATGCGCCCTAACTCTCTCCTCTCGCTATAAAACACTCAGCATATCTTCAAGAAGATGCCACCGCAAACGATTTGACTTACCCAAACATTGCGTAGCCTATAGCTTTCAAAATTGTAGCTTCTGAAGTGGTCTCCGATACCTTCTTTAGTTATTTCTTAGTCACCACTTAAAAGTGGTATTTATTTCTGCGGTTGTTCGGAGTATCGTTCTTCGGATGTATTCTTTCAGTAATTCATTGTGATATCTTCCTTCATTGGCGTCCAATCTTGTTCCGGGTTTATTTCATATCTGCCGGAAGTTGCACGTAGCTGCTTAAATGAGAGAACAAATATTACTTTGTAGATTTCCAAATTTTTGCCTTGCTAGCAACGGTTAAGTACTAATCTGTAGACTTATCTATTGATTGAGTGATTGATTGATTGTATTGAATGATTGATTGGTTGATTAATTGATTGATTGATTGATTGACTGATTGCCTGACTGACTAACTGACTGATTGATTGATTGATTGGTGCAGCATTTCTTCAGGGAGAGTTAGACATAGGGAAGGAGCTTAAGGCGGTCACTAAGGAGGACAACTGGCAGAACTGGAGTGAATGGAGCCCGTGCAGCGTATCCTGTGGTGGAACTGGAAAAAAGTTTAGATTTCGAACCTGTAAACAAGGCCTGTTTTGTGAAGGGAAGTCTAAGCAACTTATTTCCTGCCACATGCCTGTGTGTGACGATAGAGCTGCAGGAGCAACAACAACTACGACACCTGCGTCAGAAGTTATTACTAATCAAGCCTTAGCCGCTGCAGTCCCTGAGGCGTATGCAACGACGGACCTAAGGCCTGGGAGTGCCAATGGAACAAATGAAACCGCAACAATGAGTGCAATAGCTAAATTAAATGCGTCAATTGCCGAAATTTCGGAAACAATTAATTCAACGTTGAATGCGACACAATATCTTAACGCGTCCAGTACAGGTCTGTTCTGCAAAGCTTCGTCGATTCTCTCTTTAAATTAATAGTAGAGCATAACTTCTGTTTCCATTTACTTAAATAAGTTTTAATTTCGCAATAAACTCGAAATTTTTAATGCGCATCAATGTTAGCACGCAAGAAGCAACACTCGTATAACAGTAGTGTTAGTAGAAAGCATTTCAAAGTAATTTCTAAAGTTAAAACACTGCAAATGCAAGAAATATAAGTTTTTCAGTCGGCATTCAGATGCAATATAATTATACATATAATTTCTAAAAAGTAACAAACTTTTAAAAATTACATCTAATTTATTTACTTTAAGCAAACACAGAGTTAGATGTAGAACAGATAAGATTAGAATTGATATGTTTATCAAATTGATCAAAATATGATTAATCGAGATAAAATATCAAAACTAAGAATTTATTCATTTCGAAATATAAAAAATGACAAATTAAGATTACGAAGAAAGATACATAGTAATAGAATCTTCAGAAATACAAAAGGTTTCCTCGCTCTCTTATAGTAGGCCTAATACATATTCTTTTATGGTCAATGCTGCAAAGTTTTTGTCATAAAAATTTTACAGCTTTTAATTTCTGAAAAACTCGGCCGTTATTCGTCCCCTTGTCTTCAGTATTGACTACCATTGACATAGTTGTCTTTCTGTTAAGCGTACGTCTGTCGTAGGTTTGAATGCTACTGCACTGAAGGTGGTTAAACTGGCTAAAGAATCTACCGTTGTAGCATTGCCTGCGGGTTTTAATCAAACTTTAGGTAAATGAAATTTTTCTATTCGATAAAATTGCAGTAGTATTTTGCTGATATTATCTTTAATGTATGATACATAGTCTACCAATTGATAAAGTTAGTTAATTAGATAATTTCATTTAATAATTTGGTAGACATATTCACTCTATTTGACTTCCTTTTGATTCATTGATTGAGTTATTCATGGAGTTATTCCTAATCAAATGAAATGAACCAATGATAGGCCTCATTGATTCAGGTATTGATTTAGTGGTGCATGTCGTATACACTACTTGATTGATGCATTTATTTACCCATTGATTCCTTACTTGACTGATTGATTCATTTATTCACTGATGAATGATTTATTCATTTATTATCTGATTGATTTATGAGCCACGCATCCACTGATTCACTGTTGTCGAGTGACAAAATACCACACGCATACTGTATGTACAGTATATATATATATATATATATATATATATATATATATATATATATATACTGTATACTGTATATACACACATGTATATATATACATGTGTATATATATGCATATATTTATATATATATATTTTTATATAGAGAATATCGATATATATATATATATATATATATATATATATACATGTATATATATAAATATATATATAAATATATATATATATATATATATATATATATATGTGTGTGTGTGTGTGTGTGTGTGTGTGTATGTATGTGTGTGTATACATATACACATTATACTTTACAACTTACTAATGCTATATACCCAATTTACTATATTACTTAAAACTGAACCTCTTACCCTACGTCTGACCCTATGAAGCTTCTGCCGCTATTAGCTGTACAGTACAAGTCCTGGAGGGCCTGGAGTAACTGCAGCAAGGAGTGCGGACTGGGAGAGCAAACAAGATCTACACTAGACAACTCGACCTCTGAGACTCAGGATTGCGTTATCGCTTCCTGCTACCCCGGTATAGTCTGCCTTCTAGAATATCTTGTGCGAAATCTTTCTCTCTTGGTGCACTGCCTACTGGCAGGTCCATGGTGTATAACGCCTCCACTCTTCTCTGTCTTCCGCCTTCCTCTTCATTTCCACATATGAGTGGGTCTTTAAATCATCTAACATATTTTAATCTTGTGTGAAATATGTGGTGTTAAATCACGCCAGCTGGTAGCCCGCTAATCAAGCTTCGATTTTCGTTTTCTTTTCGCCCCTGATTTATAATTCTTACATTTCTCCTGAACCCTCCAGATTTTGTTTCTTGTCGACGTTTACACGTGTTCTATGAAAATAGTTGCACTTTTAGAATATCTGAATTCGTCAGAAAATATTACGTTTTGAAAACTCTGACTAAACTAAATGTAAAAATGTATAATGTAGTTATTGTTTCCTTTCTTCTCCTTGTTGTCAATTTCAGTGAACGCTAAAGAGAAATGCTTTTGATAATGATGACGATGATCAAGCTAAACTTAAAATCGAGTTTAACGCCAGAGTCCAGTATCGAAAGCTCTGTGATGATCCAGCTCTGGATTCTTGGACCTTCTGATTAGCAATCTTACCATTTGCAGATATTCCATGGGCTCAACCGATGTCATAACAATACTTGCATATCAAGAACGTATGTGAAGTATCAATTTATGGCGCCGGGCATTAACGAAACGAAATGGCTGGAGCTTGTGGCGAAGTCGGTAAGATACTCGACCGCGGATCAGAATGTGCGGGGTTCAAATCCTGGGCTCGCTCGTCACTGACATCGCTTTCGAGTGAGGAAACTGACGTTAATCTTAGCTTTACCAGCTTTTTATCTTTGACCTTCTCATGTAGAGTACGTTGCGAAGAAGAAAACCGTTTTCTTTGGAACTTTTGTTAATCTGGAATGCAAGTATGACAGGGATAAAGCAGTGACACAAATCTACTGGCTTACTCCACAGGACGGGAAAATCACGAGCCTTACGTCACATCCCAGGTTATTTAATCAATCAATCAAGTAAGCTTTTACTGTAATAGACTGAATCAAAATCGAATGAACAACATATTACGAGTAGCATTTCTAAGATAGACAGTTATAAATCAATATACATGTAATCATCATTGTCATTTTCCTTTTAATCCCAGTTTAACCAGGGTCGGGATACTAATAGACCTTCTCTACTCCTGTCTGTCCCATATCATCTCATCAGAAAATCCCCTACACTCCTTTCTATTCGTTTTATAATATTTGGTAGCAATTTCTGAAGCCTAGGCGATCCCCAGCCGAATGCCCTTTCTGACGTTGGTTTGGATCTTCGTGATTTAGTAGCCTTCTACGACAAGTGCAGTCACCAGTTGGTCTATTCTTAAAACAACCCGGACACAACACGGTGATAAAAATCAATATAATGAGTTTAAAAACAAAACCGTAAAATACTCGTTCGTTTTATATGACTATCGTCAGCAGGCATGAGACGATCATATTTGTGGGGCGAACCGGACGTTAAACTCTTATTGATATTGATTGATTGATTAATAATGAAATTGGACGATTGTTGGGCAGATATCAGCTGATGGACACTCACATCTACGTATTTAACGCTGATAATGACATAGAGGGGATGTTTCATTGCGTCGTCAAATATAGAGACGGTACGGTGACAACCGGAGACATCTTTCTTGGTCTGTCGCCTTTTTAAATAATTATAATTTTATTGCATTTTTCTTTATGGTCTGCCTGAATTTAAATAATGACGAGAATTTGATTGTTTTATTTGGAGAAGGTCTATTCATATCCCGACCCTGGTTAAACTGGGATTTAAGGGAAGATGATGATGATTTATTTTTATTTTGTATATTTATTTTTCTTATTAACTATTTTTATTAGTTTTTTTTATAATTGAAAGTAAGGCAGAAAGGCCCACACAAAGCATACAAACACAGCATACTCGTAAAATCAGACTCAAACATACAATGTATTATTTTATCAATGAACTTAGTTTTACTCAATAGCATTAATTAGACCGGCTGCAGGTGAAATAAATAATCTATTTATTACAGTGTATTTTAAGAATGTAATGCATCAAAAAGCTTCATCTTTATGCTAAATCCTATGGATTCTGGAGCGCTGTTTTTCATAGATTCAGTGAAATCCTAATACATTTTAGTTTTATATCGACTTTGATGTCCATTGATATTATATAATTTCGTTATGACCTTGACCTGTCCCTGTATTATATTACGATATAACCTTTGACCTGAGACTATAACGTGACTAAAAGCTAAGTACATACTAATAGTATGAAATGTTAGCCACAAACACTACTTCGTTAAGCTGCTCAAGTAGTTCGATGACTTACTTTACCATTTTGAGGAGATTTTCCATAACGTCAAGAGAGTTTTAGCTAAGACGTTGAGAGCGTATTGACTAATACCAGAATGTAAAAGTGAATCATATCCGTTTCGCTGAGAATTGAAAACAAGCCTCGTCATTCAGGGCTTAGTACCCAGTCCAGTGCGTCAACCAATGAAAATTATCATCTAATAAGGATATCATTAAGAAGTTTACAAAAGTTAATGATAACGTCAGTTTCCTCACTGGAAAGCGATATCAGTCACGGGCGAGCCCAAGATTTGAACCCCGCACATACTGATCCGCGATCGAATTTCTTATCGATATCGCCATTTTCTCCAGCCATTATGAAGGACTGTCAATATGTCAACCAACGGTTCAATCAATTGAGTATCTCAATAAATCAATTATTGGTATTTATGTGTAGATGTGGTAACCTGTGCGGACAAGCCCTGCTTGAACAGGGGTTCTTGTGACGGGAGTTTGTCGCAGAAGAACGATGGACGGACAGTGGTCATAGGGGGGTTCCAGTGCTTCTGTCCCATGGGATTTAAGGGCCAATTCTGCGAAACTGGTTAATACATTGAGTGTACGCTTGCGTCGAATTTTTTCTGTGCTGTATTTGTGTTTACTAGTATGATTGTATTGTAGTTTGTTTCTTGTATTGCTACCTGAGTGGCGAAATAAAGCTATATAATAGCCTAATTCTGTTTACTAATACTTAAGTCATTTCTTTCTCTCTCTCTTTCTCTCTCTCTCTCTCTCGTACTATTTGTAATCTAAAACTCGTCTAACTGCATTAACTAATTGCAGTAGAGTATATTACTGGCTGGAGCCAGTGGCGATGTCGGTAAGATATTTGACCGCGGATAAGTATGTGCGGGGATCACATCCTGGGGACTCCCGTCACTGTTCAATGTTTCGGACATTCACAAATTTTGCCCCTGACGGTTAATTTGTGGCAGTTGCTGAATTTTATGTCATTCTTTATATGATACATCACAATTCTTTATACGATGTAGCTGTTATATCACTTTCTACAATAAAAATGCACGCTAAATATTCATTACTGCGTAATAATTCGAGTATTTGCAATTCATGTAGAGGTGATCAGTCAGACGCTACTGATCATATTAGCTGTAATAGCTGTCATCATACTGCTGCTGCTGCTACTGTGCTGCTTCCTCAGGTAGCTTAATCTATCAATCAGCAATTAGTAATATTTAATAATAATTTATAGTTCAACTGTGCTAATATTATATGCATAAATATACATCATATATATATGCATATGCATATTGTATATTGGCCTACAGTATGTATATTTATATATATACATACAGAATATAAACAGTACATATATATATATATATATATATATATATATATATATATATATATATATATATACATAAACAAAAACAGGATTGTTTTCTCAGGGAATGACGCTCTGCTCAGTAAATATTAGTCGAAGCTGATGAAGGCATAGGGGGCCCATCTCGTCATAAGCAGAATCCCCCACGAATAAAGTACATGCACACCAAAAGGAATGTTATACATGTAGATGATTTAAATATCCACTCGTATGTGGACATGAAGAGGAGAACGGAAGATAGAGATGAGTGAAGGCGTTATATACCATTGACCTGCCAGCAGGTCCACGGTATATAATGCCTCCCTCTCTCTCTCTCTTAGTGTACTGTACTGCCTACTGTCAGATCCAATCTTTAACTAAGATGATTTGTTTGTTTGATGATTTGATGTTTCTTTTTCTCGCTTTGTCACTTCTTAGCTCTTATTCCAATATTGATCATTGATATCAAATGTTCTATAATTTTAGATAACTTATTAACAGACAACAAGTCTTTTACTCTATATATTTTAGGTTGAAAACACATCTCTTCCCGCCATAGATATTTTCATCTTGCCTGACTGTATTTTTGATCACCGGACCGGCACTGTTTAGGATCTTCTTCTTTCTCTACAGCACATGTTTTTTTTAAATCGTTTGGTGTGAATCGATTTATAGTGATATGTGATGGGAAGACGTCCCTGACATCATCCTTGTATGAAACGCACGTTAAACCTTTACTATTATTCTTCTTATATTTGAGCAGATATAGAGCTGCCCAGGATGAAGATAAGCTACTGAACGGAAAGGAGGACCTGCTTCCCAGTCAACCGCTCGATGTCCCGGACTACAAGTCCGACACGGAGAGTGAACCGGAAGCAGCAGAGGAGTCCGAGAGGGGCAGCGTCTACTCCGTGGCGGAAGAGGAGGCTCCGGAAGATGACAGCAGATTCGAAGCGATGTCAACAGATTTAGAGGAAGAACAAGTGGAAGATGATAACGAGAGGTTAGAAGATGACGACGGAAGAGCGGAAAGGGATTCAGTCCGCTTCGCTCCACATGACGATTACCGGAGCAGTTCTATCTCTAGAACAGATGACGAGTGGGACACGGATGATGGAGCGGATGGTAGAGAAGTTTCCGGAATTGCGGGACTGGAAATAAATCCTTCTGACGAGAGGCTGGCAGAAGCAACAGATGATACAACGGACGACGAAACTGGAGGAAAGAGACAGAGAGGATCTGCAGCTCATCGCAGAGTATCCAGACCGGATGCAGGAGGAGTCAGGTCCTCTCCTGGAGCAATAGGTGGATCTCCTGGAAGAAGAATGGATGGGACATTTAAATCAGGTCCGCAGGAAGGATCTACCTCGCCTAGAACGAGGGATTCGGTTCCGGGAAGAGGTGGTAGGACATCCAGACCTGGAGCTATGGGAAGAATTTCCCCACCTGCTACGATGGATCTCGTATCTGATTTAGATGAAATCGAAACAGTCAGAGATGAATATGTAAAGAAGGTAAGCTTGATAAACTATTTTACAAATGCTTCCAAAGCAAATATTCCATTTTAAATATTAGTTTCTTTTATTTCAATCGCAACACGCTTGCGTAATAGTCAGATGTAAATAGATAGTGAAAATATTGTGTGAAATTTCAATGGCAAAGTAATGATCGAATTAATCGAAAGATTGGATCCAATTACAGTGGCTTGTCTTTTCCTGGAGAGGATATCGGCCACTAGGTACAGACCAGTAGGTAGGATATATAGAAAATATCATAATAATGTAATATATAATAAAAATATTTTTAATTAAACGTGTAGTGTGTTTAGAACAAATTAGAGTGGATTGGAATGCCTGAGTTCTTAATCGGATAATCAATCAAACAATCAATTAATAAAAGTTTAACGTCCGGTTCCTCACCATAAGGCAATATAAGATAATGTATATTATCGTATCGTGAAACTTGAAGGTCAACATGCTATAGGGAATTACTGTCCATGGATTGTCCCTTGTCCAGTTTTCATCAACACGACTATAGACCAACCGAATTGGCACGTATTATGTAAGAGCCTGCAAACAAGATATTAAGAAGGTCATTGAAAAACTGCTACTTAAAATAAAATCCCGTTGAAAGTCTCATAATGTATGAAAACGTATACTAAATCCATTATTACAGGGTAAATTTTCTGATCTTGTCATTGGGTGACAGCTAGCAATGCGTTTTATCTCGCTTTCTCTTGTGGTCTCTGTGAACTCAGTCGTCATCGTGTGGTGCTTTGACGCCTGTTTGTGCAGAATCTGCAAGAGACGTCCCTGACATTGCTTTATGGCGAGGAACCGGACGTTACATTCTTATTGAGTGATTGTTGAAATGGTCATATCTGTCTGATATCTGATTCGTGGCAAATCAGAGATGGAAATGATAATATGCTAGCTATTTTCCAATCACCTCGGATGATTATTTCAATCTAATCACTTTTCTCTATGAAGGGTATAGATAAGAACGTGGGGACGGATGATCTAACTTTGGTAGCATCCCGAGAGCTATCCCTCGCTACCGGATCTCTGGCTCGTCCATCCTACATGGCTCCCGGATCTATCATCTCTGATGGATACCGTCCGGAGCATCTACAATCTCTCACCAGTAGCGCTCTGGAGCCACCAGCTAGCGAGTTTGGTAGAGCTGGTGATTTTGATCGACCTGGTAATTTTGATCTAGCTGGTGATTATGGTGGCTCGGAGTTTGATGGCAGCAGGAAGCAAGTAAGTGGTGGAAGTTCTGGAGGAGTGTATTTGCGGGAAGACTCGGAGTTTATGGAGCCTTTGGATTACAGCGTACATGGAAGTAGCCAATCCAGAAG
Organism: Enchytraeus crypticus; assembly: GCA_905160935.1. Lineage (NCBI taxonomy): Eukaryota > Metazoa > Annelida > Clitellata > Enchytraeida > Enchytraeidae > Enchytraeus > Enchytraeus crypticus. Next base: position 415,949 of record CAJHZI010000676.1, on the reverse strand, counting down.
CAGCTATCAACTGCAGAGAGGTAAGAGTTTCCTTAGATTTATCAAATATATTGTTTTCTGAAAAACGGAAAGACCAGTTCACACGCTTTTTCTGATTCTCGGCTACGAGCTAAGGACTGAGATCTGTTCAACTAAATTAACCACAATTCAACTCATCTGATCAATATTCCCCTCTTAACCTGAATGAGTCAATCATCATCATCTTCTTCTTTCCTAGAATACAAAGGATAACCAGGGTCGGGATGCGAATTAACCGATTGCTCTTTCTGACGTTGGTTTTGATCTTATTTTTATGTCGCCTTTTACGACACGTGCAGTACACGGCTTCAAACAACCCGGATACAACACGGGGATGTTCGTAATTCTATACTGTTTCTGTTACAATGTAAGTAGACATAATTATATATTATATAGGCTACTATGTATATATATATACATAAATTATACATACATATATAGTGGCGGATCCAGGGGGGCCCAGGGGGGGCCCAGATGGGGCACAGGGGGCCCGGGCCTCCCCTTAGGTCCGACGATAAAAAAATTTAAACTATATTTTCACTGTTTCTATGGTAATTTCGATGTTTAAATATTCTAGTAATGGCAGTGGTTAGGGGGAGCCCGGGGGGACGGTAAGACAGGGTATATTTTCATTGTTTCTATGGCAATTTCGTTGTGTAAACATGTTAGTAGTGGCAGTGGTTAGGGGGGCGGGGTAGGGGTACGATAGGGAACGCAGTTCCAATAGCTCGATTGTTTTCTAGATTATACTAGGAGCCCTGTATAATGGAAGGGGCCCTAAAAATATTGACCGTTTTACTAGCTCTCAATTTTCACTTGAACCAATGCATAACCAATGCATTGGAGGAAAAAAGTTTTCCCCTGACTTTAATACGGGTATGAGCGGCGAGGGGGGGTAAGGTACAGGAATACTCTGTAGTGAACAAATTTTGAGCCTCCCCCCACAGAAATTTGTCTGGTTGCGTCACATGTCCACAAGAAGGCGGGTCGTAAGCAAAAAATGTACATTCTTTGAAAAAGGATTTCGGGCCCCCCTTAAAAAATTCCTGGATCCGCCCTTGTACATATATATAGATACATTATGTTTATTGATACATTGTATATTAAGTAATATATATATATATATATATATATATATATATATATATATATATATATATATATATATATACTGGCTAATTATTGTCGAGTATCTAATAATAATTAATAATTGTCGAGTATCTTACCGACTTCGCCACTGGCTGGAGCCAGTGGCGAAGTCGGTAAGATACTCGACCGTTCAAATCCTGGGCTCGCCCGTCACTGACAACGCTTTCGAGTGAAGAAACTGACTTTAACCTTTGCTTTACCAGCTTTATAATATATATATATATATATATATATATATATATATATATATATATATATATATAATGTATATACTATATATAGACCTTTTATAAAAGGTGTTTACTTTGAAAAATAACCTTATGTATTATGTATTATTTCATTCGTTGGAGCGGCGCCACTGTGCATCATAAAATTGAATTTTTTTGTGAAAGGCAGCTGCAATATAATTTATCCTTAAAAAGTAATGTATCCCCTCTAGATATTCTATCTAGATATATTTTAACTGTAAATTAAGACGTATGTTTATCGTCATTTGACAAGAAATTGAAATATATTTTTTGGAATTATTTAAAATACCATTCTGTATATAACTGAAGAAATACATAATAAATATATACGAATATATAGAATATTGCCAGCCTTCAATAAAAGCACACACCCCTCCCCACTCTCCAACTAGGCTTGGTTTATTATGTGTGCAGAGTTGCCGCTACATGTAAAGGTTTAACGGACGTTAAACCTTTATTATTATTATTTACATATTATAAAACATCTATATATATATATATATATATATATATATATATATATATATATATATATATATAGACATGTATATATATATATATATATATATATATATATATATATATATATATATATATAGATGTTTTATAATATGTAAATATATATGTATATATATATATATATATATATATATATATATATATATATATATATTGGAAGATGCATTAGTAGTTGCAAACGGCTTTCAGGGGAGGAGAAAACGGTTAGAATTGTTGAACCTGAGCGTGATACGTCAAGTATTCTATCTGGACCACCTGGTCAATATGATGGACCACCTGGTCAATATGGTGGACCACCTGGTCAATATGGTGGACCACCTGGTCAATATGGTGGGCCACCTGGTCAATTTGGTGGACCACCTGGTCAATATGGTGGACCACCTGGACCATATGGCGTACCACCTGGACCACCTGGTCCATATGGAGGACCATCTGGACCATATGGAGGACCTTATGGACCAAATGAAGGACAATTCGGACCATCTGGAGGACCATCTGGACGATATGGACCTTCTGGACAACATGGACCCTCTGGACTTTATGGAGGACCACCTGATCCATATGTCCCGTCTTTACCATATGCAACTACTGGACCGTCAGAAAAGTTTGAACTGTCAGGAGCAGTTGGACGAACCGGACCATATGGACCACCTGGAGCAGGACAGGCAGAGTATCTGGGTGACGAGATAGAAGACATTCGAAGCACTGCTCGGGAACATTGGTCCTCCAAGGCACCTATCACCAATCGAATCCGTTCTTCCCAATCAGCTCACCGGTCGATCCTGTTGGACACAGGTTCCCAGACGGACAGAGGAAGAGTAGGGGAACTGGATGATCAGATAAATGACGTGATGACCATTGAAGAGATAGCCAACGGTCAGGCTGTCAGTCGAAGAGCGAGTGGGAATTTGTTTCCTTCGGGAAAGATGAGAAGCCATGGCACCAATACGATAGCGGAGGATGTACGAAGTAGAGCTGGCTCGAAAGCGAGCAAATATGACGAAAGATTGGAAAGAATTTACGATGAAGAGTCAAGGTATTCTATGGCGGATGCTCAGTCAGATATGATGTCAAGGCATACACTGACCGTCAGAGAGAGTGAATTAAGAGCGAGTAGTGAGCATGGGGAAGCTCGCAGGATAGCAACCTCTAGAAGTAACTTCGGTGCGCAGACTGATCAAGATGAGTACATGACTGAGGAGAGAAAGAAGTTAAAGATGATATTAGATGAAGATGAATGTCCAGCTACAGACAAAATGTTCCGACCTAAACCTCCATCTGAAGCTCATTCATCCCGCGATAGGGATTCAAAAGCCTTTTCTGAAAAGTCAACGTCGACTTCGCATGGGTCAGGTCGTAGGAGTCACAAAGCATCAGTAAGTCGAAGCACTTCACCAACAATTCCATCCAGCTTGAGATCATCTCATACCACCGTGGACAGATCAACCTCTCCCTCCCGCGAGAACGTAATCATTCCAACCATAGACAAATCTTTGGCCAGGTTATCATCTGACAAGAGTATGGGTTTTGGGAAAAGTAGTAGAGAGATATCAACCTCGCCTTTATCTCCCCTAGGTGACAAATTATCCAGGTCTTCTTTAGGGCGAGGGGCTGGTGAAAGTCTACAAACGCTTTCTTTCGATGGCGATCGAATTCAACTAGATCTAAATGAGACCGAACTAGATAGATTGGATGCAGAAAGGAGAAAGCTGGCTTTCAGAGAAATATCTACTTCTCCTTTGTCTCCGCTAGGAGACCCAATATTTGGATCCTCAATAGAGATGGCAGCTGGCGATAGCCCAAGCTCTACAAGCAAGTTCATTGTACCCGAACTGGAAGGATCAGATTTTGACATGAGAAAACTGGATATACCACCAGCAGCTGAATCTGCTGATAAAGAGCTACAGTGCAGCGCTTCCTCTATTCTTCGTGAACTGGAAGCAATGGACAGAAGAATGGGCGAGTTTTCTGAGGTAAGCTACCAGCACCCCGGGGACAAGGACGCCATTTCATGCGATCTTGAAGACAGATTTGGACCTGGAAAGAAACGGTCGCCAGCGGTTTCGTTGTCGAAAGCCCATATTGATGGATCTAAAGACGCAGCTGATAAGGTAGGATGGTCAATATTCAATGAATTATTTCCAGAAACGTCTCCGTCAAAAGAGCACATTGATAGAACGAGAGGCGCGGCTGACAAGGTAGGATGGGTGAGATCTGATGAACTGTTACCAGAAAATTCTTTATCCAAGGCCCACATTGATAGATCTAGAGACGCAGGAGACAAGGTAGGATGGACGAGATCTGATGAATTCTTACCAGAAACTTCGTTGTCGAAAGACGACATTGATAGAACGAGAGATGCAGCTAACAAGGTGGGATGGTCGAGATTTGACGATGAAGCATTCGATGGAATTGGAACTCTAGGTGCTATGGCATCAATCGACGAATTGAGCATTGCCTCACTGACATCTCTTGTCCAATCAATTCTATCGTCAGGTCTTCACACCGTACCATCGTCAGAGCCATCTGCAGAGTTACGTCCAGGAGAAACAATGGATTCCCAAATTGATCTTTTTCAAACGGACTCTGTTCCATCCGCCGACCGACGTCCAGGTGATGCAATAGATTCTCAAATAGATCTTTTGCGACTGAAAACTGTCCGATCGTCAGAGCTGCAGAATGTTCCATCTGCCGAGATAAGTCCAATCGAAATCACGGATTCTCAAATTGATTTTATTCAACTGCAAGCTGGTCCGTCTTCAGAAAGCAATGCATCTAAGCTGTCTCATGAAATATCTTCGCCAGATCTTCATAAAATGACTTCTGCTGAATTGCGTGCTCTTGGCTTGTCGGGGTCTCAAGCAGCAGACTCGGATGGTATGTCAGGAGATTCTCAATTAAAGGCACAAGAAGTTCCAAGCATGACTTCTGCTGAACTACGTGCCTTGGAAGCTGTAGAGTCTAAACCGTCCGGATCGGACAAAGCTGAGGAATTATCTGATCTAAAGTCTGTCCCATCGCAAGGATTCTTCAGCATCGTTTCCACGGATGTTCATGAGATACCCTCAATGGATTTGCATTCGTCGACAGCAAAATCCATTTCCGAGGTAGCTCAATGGATTCCAGAAGATCTTTCAGTTTCCCGATTGGCTCCATTCGACTCCTATAACCAGGGTTTGGCCGCTTCGGAATCAATTGGGAGATTGAAGAAAAAGGAAGAGGAAGAATTGGAAGTGTATGCCACTACTTCGGAGGAAATGGACGGTCAGTTCGATGACATACATGAAGATGACTTTTTTGAAGAAGATCCAAATGATAACGAAAGCTACGAGACTGTAGATGAAATGGAAGTTCTAGAAGACGACGCACATGCAGGAGAAGACTCCTATTGGAAGGACGAAGGGCTAGGTGAAAGCACTGATTATCGAGACGTTGACGATCGAGATAATGACTTTGAGAAGTATGACGCATACGGACAGCCGATAGGGAGTGGTGACTCTGAGGATGGTTTTTTGGACGGCTACGAAGATGGTGATTATGTTTCAATAAAGTACGAAGGAGGTGATGACGAGGTCCTCGTTGGTGATGGAGTATATGACATAGAAGGCAGTGAATGGATTACAAGTGATGAAGACAACGATGACAAAGAGGATAGCGGCGATGATGACGATGATGATGACGATGACGATGATGACGATGATGATGACGATGATGATGATGACGATGAAGATGATTACGATGAAGATGATGACGATGATGCTGATAATGATGAAAGTGAGTCCGATAAAGAAATGGACGATATCGATCACAAAGGAGAATCCAGTGAATTCGAGAGAGAGAGCACTCAGTTGCAACTAAATCCAGACAAGGTTAGAGTCACAGATAAAAACACGACTGATGATGACGGTAACGATGATAGCGGCGAGAGGACCCTAATGGTTGACGTGGTCTCAGACTACTCTCATCACAGCTCTGCCTTGGACCAGGACAGCCACTGGGAGACAGTGAGCGAAACAGAGGAAGCTGATGATTCTGGCAAATCTGCCTCTCCGAGGACAGATCCAAACGAAGCTACCTCAGACTTAACGAATCAATTGAGAACAGATCCAACGAAATTGGTTACCTCGGATTTTGACTTTCAGAAAACGCCTTCCTGGCAGAAGAAAGTCATGTTCGAGGATCGGAATAAGGAACAAGAACCGTTTGATGGAGATTATAAACATGGTGGACGTGTAGGTGATGATTTAGAAGATGGCATTAGAAAAGGTGACTTTGGAGAAGAAGATATGGAAGGAGATCAAGGGAGAGGATATTACGGAAGAGATGAACTGGAGGCAGATTTTTATGGAGAAAAAGAAGGACAAGGATTGGGTTACTATGGAGGAGAAGGAGGCACGGGGCAAGACGAATATGAACAAGAAGTTGAAGAAGGAGGAATAGAAGAAGAATCTATGGTATCGATTGATTTTCAGCGTGTATTCGGCAAGAAGAAGATTCCAAAAAAGCGCAGACTTGATAGATCAACGTCCGATCAAGTGCTGGCCAAAAATGTAACTAAAAGGCTTCTCAGCTCAAAAGAACTTCCAAGGTCTTCGTCGCTGAGAGAGAGTCAGACAAAGCAAATTTACCGATCCGCATTGGACAGAGAACGCACGAAAGAATTAATCCAATCCCAGTCTCTAATGGCTCTCAGAGTTCCGACGCCTCCGAAATGTGATGACCCGGATAATGAGATGGTAAATAACGAATTGTTAGGAAAGGAAAGACACGTTTCCAAAAAACCCCTGCTGGAAAGAACAAAATTTGGCAAACCTACCGTAGTAAACAGTTCCGACTGCAGGACAGATGACATCTGGTGCCCCTATCACCCGTACATTGGTGATCTGGGAGAGAGAACAGCGTTCTATCAGCCGTCTCACTACGACGGGTATGATCGACCCAAGTCCTTCTGCGCCGCTTGCCTGGAGAGCGCGGAGTCTGCGGACAGATATGAAAGTCAGGACGACACCATGTCACGTCAGATACCGTCCTATATCTACGACGAAACCATGCAGCAGTACGAAGGACAGTTCGAAGGAGTAGCAGCGGGATATACTCCGGATGAAAAAGCTGTGATTGGTCAGCAATTTGTAGTTGGATCTGAGGCCGTAGCGGAAAGATTGGAGTACATACAACCGAGTGACCCCGTTACAGCAAGTACGATCGCTGAAGCTGAACCTACCCCAGTGGAGACAATCAATCAAGCCATGCCCTCTTCAGCGAGTGACCTCAATCAAGCAATGCTCTCTTCAGTCAATCAACTTAATCAAGCTATATCTTCATCAGTTGGTGAAATCAATCAAGCCATGTCCTCTTCAGTCAATGAATTCAACCAAGCTATGCCCTCTTCAGTGGGAACATTCAATCAAGCTATGCCCCCTTCAATGGAAGCATTCAACCATGCTATGCCCTCTTCAGTGGGAACATTCAACCAAGCTATGCCCTCTTCAGTGGGAACATTCAACCATGCTATGCCCTCTTCAGTGGGAACATTCTCTCAAGCTATGCCCTCTTCAGTGGGAACATTCAATCAAGCTATGCCCTCTTCGGTGCGAGAAATCAACCAAGCGTTGTTCTCTACGGCAGCTATTATCACTCCAGCTATTCCACCATCAAAGGGGGCAGTCACTCAGGTTGAGCCCGCCCCATATCGGGGAACTGCTTCGATAAGTCCAATTGTCCAATCAAGAAACTCCTTACGAAGCCCGAAGGCACTTCCGAGACCCTCGCCACAGAGCCCATCAACCTACTCAACACCAACCAAAAATATCTCAGCTTTTCCAAGAACATCACTAAAACCCCGTCAGAAACCGATCTCTCCCAGTCCCAAAGCTTTCCCGAGATCTTTTCCAGATCCTCCTCGAGTTCAAGAAAATTCTAACACATCTCCGCCTCCGAATAAGTTTGATCGGTACCGGACTCCTACGATGGAAAGCTCTCTTCCGACTCCGAGGGCAACTACCAAGAGATCGGACGATGTTCCCGCTTCGTGGCCCTGGCCGGACGGACAACCAGGTTACTTTTGTTGCACTGATTCGACTTAATCGTATCCGTTAATTTTATACTGGCTGGAGCCAGTGGCGATGTCGGTTAGATATTCGACCGCGGATCAGTATATGCGGCGTTCAAATCCTGGGCTCGACCGTCACTGACATCGCTTCGAGTGAGAAAACTGACGTTAACATTAGCCATACCAGCTTTTTAAAATTTTATGCAACCATGGTGCGTTGTTTTGACGGCCGTTTTTCAGACCAATACTGCTCAAGCAGCACTGTCTCTTCAGGCTGATTAGCTAATAAAAGTAGCACACACACTGAAATATGATGCTATCAGACACGGTTCTCACTCGAAAGCGATATCAGCGACGGGCGAGCCCGGGATTTGAACCCCACACATACTAATCCATGATCGAATAGCTTACCGACATCGCCACTGGCTTCAGCCAGTGTTTGTTACGGGCGTATATCAGATTTGAAAAATATGCGCGTTATGCTGTTAGAAATGAAAGCTAGAAAGATGAATGACAATATAAGAAATATTAGCAATGACATAAAGCTATGTCTCATAAATACCGTGTAATAATGATAGCCTGATGGAAAATTTGGTATGGAGATAAGTTATGTATGGATAACATTTCTTTGTTATGTCTGTACTACATATATAAAATTATGCATGTTTATTTTATGTACGTATTTTTAGGGCCTACTTATGTATTGTATAACATTATATAATATGTGATTCGGTGACTGTATGGCGTATTCATATATTACACTTTAAACGCATTACTTTTACAAATATTTCATATACTGTATTGCAACTAGTCAACTGACAGCTTGGCAAAGCAGTTTTGAGTGCATTTTTATTCCTCTTTTTCAATTGTTTTAAATAAATAATTTAATAATTAATAAACATTGGGTATAGACATATATAAAAGCTTTTGTGCTTTAATGTTCATAGTAACTTTCCTCGCATAATATGTAAGGAATGCTTTTTTACGTTAGTAAAATAAAGTTATCTAACTATACTGTATTGCAGCTCTCAAGTCTAATGATAGCTTAACAGATCAGCCTCATATCGTTAAAGAAACTTCCAAACCAACCACGTCATTTAAAACCACGAGCACACAACGCTACGGCGCTATTCCAAAGATCAAACCCTCGACTGAATCACCCGGTAACAAGAAGCAGAGCATTTCTAGACCTAGCGGGTCAGCTGCACAGATTACTAACGTTGCGTCGAAAACCAGTTTTAACCGGTTTTCCACGGCAGGATCTATTGACACACTTGTAAGCGACCAGAAATCTATTAACATTTCGGGCCAAAGCAGCGCCTTGTCAATTAAACGAAACTCGGGATCTTCCATCAGTTTCTTCGGTCTGGATTCTAATTCCGGAAGTCGTAGAATAGAGAATCAGATTAGAGAGTCACGTGATATTATAGCTGGGGCTGGGGCAGTGAATAATGAAAGTAACCGCGATGGGGTTTCTAATAGTGGCAACACAGCAGGGGTTTCTTCAGCCGTACCTCGGGTAACAGGGACATCTCAGGACCAATCAAATGACAGTGCCGCTCCAAACTCAATGGCACCAGTTATCCAGGATGGTATCATGCTCTCTTACGATGAAATTCGTGAGGTGTTGGCCAGGCGCGTCGAAAGAGATACAGAAAAGAAAGGAGATCCGAAGGCAAAAGGGGACGAGAATAATAGTAATAGTAACAGTAATATTGGAGGAGTAACCATGACGAGAAATGATATTTCTGGAGTTAGTTCTGGAGGGTCGAGACACAGAACAGACGTGGCCCATGGAAGTCTCTCAATGAACCGAAATTTTAATAACAACAGCGCTTCCCAACGGAGTTCGAACAATTTCAATCAAAGCACTAGAGACACTCTGCTGCGTGAGATTTCTAGCACAAATAATCTGGCGTACCTCAAAAAGATCTCTTCACCTAAGAAAGTTGACCCCGCCGAGAAATTAAATATAGTGCAGCGAAAGGAACAGCCTTCCATCTGTGTACCCACTCCCATAGTGAAGCAGTTAATACCAGCGTCCGGATACAAGAACGGTTCAGAAGGAACTCCAGCCATTTCTTCAGACATAGTCGGTTACGCTGTAGGGAAAGAGGGTTGGTGCGTTGAGGACGAGAACTTCGTTGTTAGTCAAATAACAAGAGTTCCCATGAGTTCCATCAAACCGAATGCTAAGTCAGCCTTCAGTAGCTACCAGAAACCTCTTCAGAATAATGCCAGCAACAACAACACATTTGTTCCTCAACAAACACCTTCTATTTCTGTGCGAGATGGACCACCGTTTGATAGTCACTTCAAACCTCTGGATATTCCTGCTTTCTTTCCACCAACGTCTGCCATAAATTCCTGGCAAACAGCTCAGAATGGTCCTACTCTTCCAGTCTTTCTTCCCACAATAACAATTCAATCAACATCCTCCTCTATAACGCTTCCCAACAACACCAAATCCGAAATCGAATTGCAGATATCTGAATTTCCGAGCACTGGAACCGGAAAAGTACCAGGATCGACGTCCGGAAAAAGACAATATATTAGGGATAGTCGGATACAGACTGTGAGCGGATTTAGACCGGTGAACTCCGGGATAGAGGACAGTGAGCAGATGAAGAGAAGAGCAGAACTGAGGAAGACGATGATGTTTGGAGTCTGGTATAACGGCGACTCTGACTAACTTTTCCTTAAAGTTATTCTCTTAGTGCTTTCAGTATTCGATTTTAGCTCAGGAAACGCAAGTGATTAAAAAAACTTAAAAACATAACATAACGGCACACTAGGATCAGGAAGCACAGATGCTTGTTTAAGACCCAATTCCTCCTTCCTTTCCATGGTTATTAGTAATCGTTGCCTATTGATTAGAGTCTCTCAAGATGGAATGATTGACAATTCGATTAATTGACAATTCGATTACTAATTTCCCAGCTAACTCACAAATGGTCCAAAGGCATTGATTTAAAATTGATAGAACGACCTAGATACTTAATTATTTTTTTCATTTTTTGAATATGTAATTGATAAAAGATATTGGAAAATACCTTTTTGTAAATAGGAGAAATACTTATTCGATTCACCCGTGTTGGGTCCGAGTTGATGAAGAATAGACCAACCTTAGACTACACGTGTTATAAAAGGCAACAAAGCACTACGCTCCAAACCGTCAGAAAGAGTTTTTTGTTGGTCTAGGCTTCAGAAATTGTTACAAAATTATCTAATCCCGACCCTAGCTAAACTTGGATTCAATGGAAAATGACAATGATTTAATTGATTAAAAAACTTAATTATTTATAAATTTCAAAATATGGATTGGTCAGTCGCTTGCTTGCTATGATTGCCATATGCAATTCTAACTAAATGAAAAACTGAATCATTTATCTACTGATTTAAATGATGTTGAATTCGCATAATTATGGTAAATTAATTTAATAATTTACTATTAACAATACTTGATAATGGATTGAGTTATTGAAAAGGAAAAACAATTATTTGTTCTCTTATTTGTTGTTTAATTCGAAAATAACTAAATGAATTGACGAATGAATTTTGTAAACACTATTAAACACTATTCTCCTTAATGAATAATTTAGTATAGGGTATATTAATATATTATGATGTATTAAAAATAAAAACTAGATCCAAAACAGCGTCAGAAAGGGCATTCGGTTGGTGAGCGCCTAGGCTTCGGAAATTCCTAAAAAATTTAAGCGAATGAGAAAACTTCACAAGAAGGTCTATTCTTATCCGATCCTAGTTCAACTAGGATTTAAGAAAAAATGATGATGATATATTAAAAGATCAAAAGCCTAATTTAACGTCAGTTTCCTGTCTCGAGAGCTCACCAGTGACGAAACTGGCGCGGAATTTAAAATCAACACCTACTGATCGGTAGTCTAATAACTTACCGACATGCTACCGGCTCATTCTTGTTAATGGTGTAACTGCTATAATTTGCTGATAATGGCTTGATTGATCGATCGATTGAATGATTGATTAGTTTATTCAACCTGATTGTATCGTTAATTGCTTGGTTTCTTGACTGATTGATTCGTTTTGTAATTACTATGCTATTTGAATAATAAATTCAGTTATGAACTGACAGCGGACGCTGCAGATAGATGGGCGGCAGTTCATCATAGAGCACTTTGTGTGTCTGTAAGCCTATGTGGGAGTGGTTGTTTGTTTGTGTGTGTTGTTTTGTTTTTATGTTGAATGTGTACGTATTTGTGTGTATGGACTCTGAGTTTGTGTATGTGCAAGTGTGTGTTGCGTTGTCTGCATGTGTGTATGTGGGTGTGTGATGTTTTGTGTATGTGTTTCGTGTAAAAAAAACTGGTAAAGCTAATGTTAACGTCAGTTTTCTCACTCGAAAGCGATGTCAGCGATGAGAGAGCCCAGGATTTGAACCCCGCACCATCTGATCCGCGGTCGAGTATCTTACCGAATTCACCACTGGCTCCAGCCAGTAACTCATACAAGCATCCTAATGGCGCAACATTTCTTGGATTTCATGTGTTTCTTTTCTTTTGGCCCTTTTAGTTTCTAATGAAGGACAGATATTTATATTACCGTCGATTATGCAGCTTTCTGCGTATTTTATAAATATGAATTCAGAAGAATTCTGGTAATCAAAAGCCGACCAACCTATTTCATTATATAAAATTCGTAATTAAGTTTCATCTAGAAACTTAAAAACACCATATCATATTGTTTTACCATGTAATTGTCCGTGCATACGCAATAAAGTATTCATACATGATTTTAATTTTAATATAACTTAAATTGCTTAGGAAAGCATAGGCCTAGAGGGCCCACCTCATCATGAACAGAATCTTCCAAGAATAATGGCATATCAAAAGGAACGTTAGAGATGATTTAAAGATCCACTCGTATGAGGACATGACGATGAAAACGGAAGATCAGTGGATGCGTTATATACCATGGACCTGCCAGTACATAGTGCACAAAGAGAGAGAGAGAGAGAGAGAGAGAGAGAGAGAGTTAGTATACTTTTTTAATCTCAAGTAAATATTCAGCAAAATATTTGGTTGGTCCACTTTGCCTAACATCATTCGCATTTGTTTCAGCTTGCTGCAGCGACTGGAGCGGAAATATACAGGTAAACTTGTCATTCCATATATCTTCATTACTGTCTTCGTTGTTCAAGCAGTAAATACGTTATAACTAAACAGAACGTAGTTGTCTCTTTGTATTGCTTCAATTTCCCGTAGGTTATATATCAATAAATGTTTGAGTTTTGTTAAACCTAATAACGTAGATATTGTGGGACAAATTCTCATACTCTATCATTCAAGTAAGGCTTCATTTAGCGCTATCAAATGCAATCTTTTCGCCTTGATTGATAATAAATACAATCTGATTAAACTTTTAACTTAATTATTATTAATTAGTCATTATAGTTAATTATATTATATTATATTAATTAATCATTAGTCACTAATTGTGATTAATTAGTCTGATTGATAAAGTTTGATTGATAATATTAATAAAGTTTGATTGATAACAAATAAAGGATAATAAAGTCAAAAGGGTTAAAACTAAATTTAACGGCAGTTTCATGTCTCAAAAAGATAGTCAGTGACGGACCGGGCACCGAAATTGAACTCTTCACCTGCTCATCCGCATTTAGGCAACTAATCGCCAGGGTTTTATCTTCTTTGTGAATACTTAGTTATGTGAATACTTAGTTATGTGAATACTTAGTTATGTGAATACTTAGCACTGTTTACAGCACGCTATCTAAATGAACACTAGAGTGCAAGAGGTAGTTTTATTAAGTTTAAACTGAACTGTGACTTACTTTGTAAACGACCTGTGTGTTACATACTGTATACGTTACATTCGATCAACCGTTCATTGTAGTAGGCCTATCTGCTTTAGGCAGCTCTTATGCAATACTTTCAGTTCAGTAATTCACCACAACAATTTCGTCCACGATGGTATCGAACGCTTGGTTGTACTGTTACCAAACTAGGGATTTTTCTTTTGTAGACTTCATCGATAATATTTTAAAAACGTCTCGCTTATAGATTCCGATATAGAAATCTCGTATCCTATTAAAAAGATTTCTATTGAACGTGAAAATTATCGGAGTTAAGAACCTGTTTAATACAGATTCCCAATATGAATGCGGCATGCCTGCTCTCTCTCTCTCTCTCTCTCTCTCTCTCCCGTTATATATAACTGAGGAAGGCAAAGGAAGGCAATGAGAAACCACCTAAGAAGTCATACTTTTCCCAAGTTATAAGCTACATAAGGTATGGATAGGGCATAGACTTTATGAATGGATTAGCTTATTGATCTTAGGAGTGCTCTTATGGAGCGAGAAAGAAGACTTTGAGTATGAAGCCTTAACCTTGAACCTGCTCACTGGCTGTGCACTGTATATATATATATATATATATATATATATAATATATATATATAATATATATACATGTATACATATATATATATATATATATATATATATATATATATATATAGCCTATATATATACATGTATACATATATATATATATATATATATATATATATATATATATATATATATATATAGCCTATATATATATAAATATATTGTATTGGATATAGATTGTTGAGTCTAGGTCCCCCTTATTATTTACAGGGTTTACGTCAAGGCTATGGTCTCATGTATTCAAGGTTTGCTAGTGAAACTACTGAAGCTCGCAAGGCCGAGGCCGTAGATCCATGTTTATATTGCTCAAGGCTAAGGCCGCGGGTAGACATTGAGCATTTGTGTAAATTCTTGAACGATTGATACAAGGCCGCAATTGGACATTGAACGTTTGTTACAAGGCCGCAATTGGACATTGAACGTTTGTTACAAGGCCGTAATTGGACATTGAACATTTTGTTTGTTACAAGGCTGAAACTGATTTTATTGTATCTGATGAAGGTTGAGAATGAACCTTCAATAAAGAAGTATAAAAGATCATATGGGTTTAACGGCAAGAGGTTTTTATATATCGAAAAGTTTAGTTACCCAAAGGACGTGGAGCCAGGAACAAATCTCAGATCAAACCAATCACTGCGGTCGGGTATCCTAAATGTCTTAAGTAGATAGACCGGCCCTAAGTCAGTCTAATTAAGTAATGTGTTTTGTAGTCTAACTATTTAACGCCAGTTTACCTCATTGACATCATGTTCACCTTGAGTTAGCGTTTAAGTTCGAGTGGCTTATTCTAAAAGGTTATTTTACTGTATCAAGTTTGTATGGTTTACCAACGCGTTAAATAAAACCTCTAGCATATTGTTCAATTGTGTAGGTCGTGATAATCTAGATAAACAAATTAATAGAATAAATCTGTGACATGAACAAACAGAGTCAAACACATATTATTTAGAGTTACCTCTCGCTAAGCCAACGAGTAGCTTTGGTTAATCGTTTTAAACAAAGTAGAACTAACAGTTAATAGTGTAATTTAACAGCAGTTGATCCTTATTAAGCCAACCTTCCAGGGGCATTCCGCCCACTTCCAAGGACCGATCCCTGCGGTTTAGTTCATTCAAAACCGACTCCAATTCAATATATATATATATATATAATATCTATATATATATAAAAATATATATATATAATATATACATGTATAAAAATATATATATATATATGTATAGCCTATATATATATATATATATATATATATATATATATATATATATATATATATCTGTGTGTGTGTATATATATATATATATATATATATATATCACTCTCGTAATTATAAACCAGAACTAGACTTAGAATTATCTCATTTGTTTCTGTTAATAAGAGTCTGTGTTTTCTTGTGTCCATTCATTTCAATCCATCTTAAGATAAAAGCATTAATCACGTGATGTCTGGCCGATGGATAGTTCCAAAGGAAAGATCTACAATTCTACATGTGTGTAGTAGCTCCGGTGGATCAGTGGATTGATCAACATGATTGTGTGATGTGAGGAATTAGCGGTGATAAATTCATTCAAGAAACAACTATACACGTACATGTATACCTGTACTTCGTTTCTATTAATTTCTGAGAACTAGTTTACATTTTTGTGCAGTTAGTACTATATATAAATAGGACGTGGAGTAAGACAAGGTTGTAGCATTTCGCCGCTGCTGTTTAACATTTACGCTGAGGCAATGATGGAGGAAGCCATGGAAGACTTGGAAGAAGGAATAAAACTAGGAGGGAATTTGTTACAAGATGTACGATTTGCAGATGACTAAGGAATGGTAGCGGGCAGCGAGATTGGATTGCAGAAGATAATGGATAGGCTGAATGATACGGCCCTAAGATATGGCATGAAGATTAATATAAAAAAGACCAAGGTTATGAGAGTGTCCAATAATAAAGGTGAAGTTAGTATCACAATAAATGGTACGAAATTGGAACAGGTAAGGAGTTTCAAATATTTGGGTCATACTATAACCGATGACGGGAAATGTGAGACAGAAATATGCAGTAGGATTGCACAAGCAAAAGCGGCCTTTGGTAGTAGAAAAGAACTATTAACAAAAAGTCTAAAGAAAGACACAAAGATAAAGATAGTGAAAACTTTGGTTTGGACCACGCTATTATATGGATGTGAAACATGGACCTTAAGAAAGGAAGATATTAGGAAACTGGAGGCATTGGAAATGTGGATTTGGAGAAGAATGGAGAGGATTAGCTGGACTCAAAAGGTTACAAATGAGGAAGTCCTGGAGAGAGTTGGCACAGATAGACAGTTGATAAATGTATTAAGAAATAGGAAGAAGAGATGGATAGGACACATTCTAAGGGGGGAAGGTCTATTAAAAGAGGTCATAGAAGGTAGAATGGAAGGAAAAAGAGCCAGGGGCAGGCTATTACATGTACATGTACAGTATATCTGTACTTCGTTTCTATTAATTTCTGAGAACTAGTTTACATTTTTGTGCAGTTAATACTATATACGCTAATTCTAATCTTACTTCGGTTCCACATTAGAAAATATTGTTTTAATCGGGCTTTCTACTTGTTTACATGTAAAATATATTATATTAATATACACACGTTAATAACCTGGGCATAGAACGCCATTATGAGGCGATTTTATCACAATCTCTCTCTCTCTCTCTCTCTCTTAGTGCACTGCGCCTACTGGCAGATCCACGGTATGTAGCGTCTCCACTCTTTTCTGTCTTCCGCCTTCCTCTTCATGTCCACGTACGCGTGGATCTTTAAATCATCTAACATCCCTAATCTCGGCCTGCCTCTGCCTCTATTTCCTTCCATTCTGCCTTGTCCTTCCATTCTCCTTCTTACAATAATTATCAGCCATTATTTCAATATCAGTTTCCTGACATTAAAATAGGAAATCGTAGATTCGCTAAAATGTTTTTCTACGACTGTGATTGCTGTGACTTGTTGGAATAGAACCGGCTTTAAGCTTTTCTGTCAACTAGACATCAGTGGCAATCGAACAGCTATCACTACCAGCTTATCTCCCATCAACATTCTGACGTCTTATTAAAGCTTCGATATGTTTTGCGCCATGCGGTGTCGCACGTACAGAAGGAGTCGATTCCTGACTACAATGGGACTGTATAGGAGGTTTTCTACGCTTTTTTTTAGCTTTCAGCAAACGAAATATACTGTGCTACCCGAGTGCCTTAAATTATATTCAGTAATATAGGAATTTGTAATATAGGAATAAAGCTTAAAAGATAATGTTAACGTCAGTTTCCTCACTCGAAAGCGAAGTCAGTAACGGGAGATTCCAGAATTTGGATCCCGCACATACATGTACTGATCTTTGAGTTGTTCTGCCTATGTTGTAGTTTTTCCATTATCTATCTATTTTTTTCACTTATTATAAACAGCCTTTCAGTCCTACACTTCTTTTTTGTATTTAGATATAACTTACTGACGTCTGCTTCATGAAATCCAATGTCACGTGATCTCGTCTGAGGGACTTTCTATGTCGTTGCAATAACCTCGTAACTTATTGGTTCCTTCAAGCAAGTTATGCCGCAGCGTTGATGCCTTTATGAATAACGATATATCACAGACAAAGTCTACCGACTCCGCCATTGGATGAAGCCAGAAGTCGGTAAGATACTCGACCGCGGATCAGTATGTGTGGGGGTCCAAATCCTGGGCTCACCCGTCACTGACATCGCTTTCGAGTGAGGAAACTGACGTTAACCTTAGCTTTACCAGATTTTACCCTCTAGCGTTGTCTGCTCACTGGACCGCTATACTGTAGCTGATTGTACGAGTTCAACGATACTTAGAACTTAAACGCTTTATGTTATATATTTATTATATACATAAACGCTTTATGTTATATATTTATTATATACATAAACGCTTTATGTTATATATTTATTCTATACATAGACGTATAGTTTATGTTTGGATGAGTGAGAATTAAGTAAAAGAATATTAAAAACGTAGAGTTTAGCTTGGATAAGTAAACTATAAGTAAACTATAAAATATTATATATATACAATATACAGTATATATATATATATATATATATATATATATATATATATATATATATATAAAACATGCTGTGTTGTGCTGTTCGTTTTAGTTTTGCGGTTTCGGGTTTGTCTATACAACCAGTGAACGCATAAAACACAGTCTTCTGGTTGTATCCTGGTTCCGCTGAAGTTAATCCAGTGAAGTCTTCTAATTAAGAGGCGTCTCGTTACGAGAGAGGCAGGTGAAATCTGGTGGAGAGTGCGACCCAGCAGCCGTTAGAAGAAATTGCATTAACTCTTCACTAAAGCTGGTAAAGCTAAGGTTAACGTCAGTTTCCTCTCTCGAAAGCGATGACAGTGACGGGAGGGCCCAGGATTTGAACCCCGCATGTACTGATCCGCCGTCGAGTGACTTATCGACTTCGCAAATGGCTCCAGCCAGTTTACTGCTCAACCAAAGCGATTGAAATCAGAATTTAACGTCTGTTTTGTCAAAGAATATCAAGGCGATATGGCGTAACGGTTTGAGTGTCCGCCTCGGATGCAAGTGGCCTGAGTTCATTCACAGTAATTTGAAAGTCTGTAATGACAATGAAGTCATCTTTATGCTTTAGACTAGCGGGTCAAAAGAATTGATTGCTAAAATTATAAATTGTGCAGAATCCTAATTGAATTCTGATTGAAGTATGTTTGAAGCTTGATTGAATCCTGATTGAATCCTGATTGAATCCTGATTGAATCATGATTGAATCATGATTGAATCCTAATTGAATCCTAATTGAATCCTGATTGAATCCTGATTGAATCCTAATTGAATCCTGATTGAATCCTGATTGAATCCTGATTGAATCCTGATTGAATCATGATTGAATCATGATTGAATCCTAATTGAATCCTGATTAAATTCTGATTGAATCATGATTAAATTCTGATTGAATCATCATTGAATCCTGATTGAATCCTGTTTGAATTCTGATTGAATCCTGCATGAATCATGGCTACGCCAGTACGCTACTGAAATAGTTCAGTGAGTAAGGTGTTTGGTAACTTCGTGGAAGTATTTCTGAAGGTTCTTCGATCAATTCCCGATAGAGCTGATAGGAGTCTGACTAAAATCTTGGACTTTCGCTGGACAGGTAATATAGATAATTAACGAAACTCTCAAATGGTGAAGCATTTGTATTAAAGTGTTAGATATCATCATTGATGCATATTCACTATAATATACATGAATGAATAACTCTAACTTTATCGTCATTATCATCTTCCTGTAACTCATAGGTTAACCAGAGTCGGGATGCGAATAGACTTTCTCCAATCCTCTCTGTCCCATCATCAGCCAATCATTCTTCGTGTCCTGCTGAATTATGTATTACTATAACTAACCTTTTATAATTAGAAAAACACCATTTGCGTGTGATTTTCATAAATCTTTAAAGTCACTACAGATCGGTTCTAGATTATATTCTCGTATAATATTGAATGATAAGCTGAAGGCAATGCTGGAATGATAAGGGATTTGTGATTTATACCGGTTCATTGGATACGCAGAGTCCGCGGAGACATCAAAATCATTGAATGTACGTCAGCGAAGGAAAACTGTCCGGTAAATTTTTGATACATTTTGCCAGCCTATATTTTATTTTCGAAATAGTCAATTGATACTAAAAGAACATAGTGCGACATATAAGCTATACTGGCTCAGAGGAGAATCGTAGACATTAGAGCTAGCTTTCTACAGAGTCATTTCTGCTCACATTTATAACGATCGAATAACTAAAATGATGAAATTACATGTTTTCCCTATCGTGCCAGGTGCACTGTAGATCCGACCTATACAAACTGCACGGGTCGTAGAAGGCGACTTAGCAAGCACTAGCCAGAGGAAGGCAAAGGACAACCACCTCGTTTAGAATCCTTCCTAATTTTTTGAAGATAAGTTAGCATATTACAATACAGTCTGATTTTTGTTCGTATTGTTAAATACATGACATCAGCATGTGTTGCAGAGTCTTCCGTTCTAAGTTTATCCTTTTGTTGTTTTCGTTATTTCCACCTATAAATATTCTTAAAATAACGACTAGAAGATTACAAGCATAGCATGTAATCTTTGTCTCATTTAGTAGAGTTATTGTGAAATAAAATGCTGACGGTGAGTTTAGTCTCGTCTCTTAAGCATCAAACTTTCCGCTTCCACCATTTCTCCACCAATCTCGGAACCCGTCACTTCACCATTTCTCCACCTAGTCACTCTAGTTCGTTGAGAACTCGGAGGTAACTGGAAGTGATATAGCCTGAGCGTTAATGCATTTAACGACACAACGTGAGTAGCATTCCAGGCTGAACGAGGCAATCCGCAGCTAAAACAGCAAGAGAAGTGAGAGTGTGGTTGAGGAATTTAAGCGATGTCAGTAAAGAATCGTGTCTAGAGTTCGAATCCTGGCTGCAGCCGATGACACTTGAAAGCAAATAATTAATGGCATGACGCGAGAGGCATTTCAAGCTGCAATCGAGTGCCCTATTGAAGGAGAAAAATAGTTTAAGGCTAAACGGAACTCTTTAGTATTGTTTAATCTACGAGTTTATGGTTTGATCGTGTACGTTTGCGGAGCATTAGCGTTAGAGTATCAAGAAATTTTAAAAATTTTATAGTTTTTTGTGTTTTTCCTTTTAGCAAGTTTTGAAGTTTTCTTTTAGCTGTTTAAACTAAGAATATTCTCAGTAAAGCAGCTAATAGCCTTTTAACGGTCACTTCTGAAAATATGATTAAACCTATTAAGTTAATACGCAATTGAACAAAATTCCTTTTGCGAGATTCTGCTGAAATAATAATAATAAAATCAGGGTGATTTTGTGAAGTGAAAAATAAAAGCATTGAAATATAGCTAACCGACGTGTTATATACGTCAGTTATCTTTATTATTATATTACGATATATTAATAATAAATTCAATCAAAAATAACGAAGGCTACCTGTTGCTAATGAATGCCTCAGTGTTTGACAAATTAAGGAACGTGATGAGTTCAATTTCCTTTGAAATATTTAGAAGTTGTTATTGTCTCGCGCTACAAGAGTGCGAGAAAATCTGAGTTGTTGTCATGGACAGAATGTCTTGTATAGTAGATGATGTAGAAGTGTGGGAGAGATCAAGGAAAATTCTGAGCATAATTAATATAAATAATGAATACTGGACTATTTTAAGCATATAATGAGTGACACAGCGTTCGAGAGTGTTTTAATCAATGGGTATTTCCTTAAATTATGAGCGATTTAAATTAATTTATTTAATAAATTAATTTATTTAATAAATTAATTTATTTAATAAATTAGCTGGGATACATATAATACCAATTAAACTAATTAAACTAATTTTTGTTAATAACGATGCTAATATATTGTTAATTTGATGCTAAACGTGATCTACAATACACAATACAATCAGATTTTTATTCTCGATCATGAATTAAGTAAAATATTCGCAAAAAAGGAAACATCAAATTGAGTAAACAGATATTGCAGTACAGTGAACCCAAATCATTTTCATTTGAAAGAGATTAATAAAGTAATATGTCAGGTGATGTGTTCTATGATTGCTAATGAATTCACATAACGTCAAAATATTTATTTGGATACTACGCGGTGGCGTTTCTAATTCAGATTTAGACTTTATTTTTGACTTAATTTAGACTTTAATTGTGCTCATAATCTCTGCAATATTATGCGGTTTAATCATAATATACTTGCCGTTAGAGTATTCTTGTTGTTCTGACCGATAATAACAAATTGCAAGAGATTTAAAGCTACTTAAACTTTCTTCAAGTAATACTGAATTAAAATGAAATCATTTTCTGATAATTAGCTCATTTAGACTTTCTATTTGTTAAGTGTAGTGATAATGTAATAAAAGTCTTCCAGATATATTTTTACGGATACCAGTCATTGGATACCAGTCTTTGTGAAGTCGACTTTAAAACTTAAAATCTTTAAGTTTCAGGTAAACTCCTACCCTTGAAAAGACTTCTCAAGAAGGCTGCTGCAAGGGGAAATATTTTCGCAGAACAAATTCCTAGCAAAATGAATTTAGATTGTTTTAGACGCATCTTTGAATAATTAACCGAGAGATGATGATGATGATGATGATGCTGATGATGATGATAGTGTGATGATAGGAATTGTTTTAGTCTTCCTCTTTGAAACTGAAGGAAAGTACCCATCGCCTGTCTAGAGACAGACAGAGTCGACGCTTGCGCTATGGTATGCTTTATTTTCCGCATATGATCCCGCACAGATAAGTCGGAATTAGCTAATTCCGTGTCCCTGTACTATTAGAGAGATCCGCTGTTGTTTAATCCAGATTGACGTTTCTCGTGATGCTAGGCTCGGCTCGTTAGGCTAGGCTCGTGAGGCTAGGCTAGACTCGTGAGGCTAGAAACTAATATTTTTACGGAAAATTCTCTCTACTGGTTTTCTATTTTTGAACAACGTTTGAATGAAAGCAAAGCAATCAATTTTATTTTAAAATAATTTTTGAGTATTTATAACAGAAACAATTAGAGTGCTACTGTTGTCCAGGAAAGCATCGAGCACTATATATATATATATATATATATATATATATATACATGTATATATATATATATATATATATATATATATATATATATATATATATATATATATACTAATAGGACTAGTTCAGCAGTTCTTTAATGTGTTATAGTCACACATCTCTTCTTATTCTAATACTACCACTAATTATTGTTTTCAATAACGGATATTTAAGACTAATCCAATGCAGATTTATTTATAAATACCAACAGAAATTATGTAAAATATCTCGTCTGATCAGTTATTCAGAGAAAAACTGCAGACTGAATGACATAGCTGCAGCTACATGAATGATGAAGCACGATTAACATCTAGATAAGTCACTTAGACTATTGTATAATATAGTGAGAAATAATCTACA